>JARHVA010002288.1:2012500-2460000 GCA_037957365.1 Torreya grandis | reverse complement strand
GAAATTTTGTTTAGTTTTTCAGATTCTACATTTGGTATCAGAGCAAGATTTTTCTTTTGGGTTAAAGATTTAGTAGTTGGAATTTTGCCAAAAATTTATCATGTCAAATTCTAACTCCTTGCCCATTCCAGAATTTGATGGAAATGAGTATGATTATTGGTGTATCAAAATGATGACTTTTTTGATAGGAAAAGATTTCTGGGAGATTATTGAATCTAGTTATGCAGAGCCAGCTGATTGGAATGCCGTCATAGCAAATGATAAAACAACTAAGAAGGAGGCTAAGAAGAAGAATGCTCAAGCCTTAGTTCATATTCAAATAGCTCTAGATAAGAGCCTATTTCCACGAATTGCAGGAGCAAAGACAGCAGAGGATGCTTGGAAGACTCTAAAAGAATCTTACCAAGGTAGTGATCAAGTCAAAGTTGTCAAGTTACAGACATTAAAGAGAGAATTTGAGAATTTAAAGATGCAAGAAGCTGAAAGTGTGAGTACCTATTGTGTCAGAGTAAAAGATGTAGTCAATAAGATGGCTACACTTGGTGAAATTGTGAACAATGAGGTTGTGATCAAAAAGGTGTTGAGGTCTCTAACACCAAGGTGGAACCATGTTGCCATAATCATAGAAGAAAGCAAGAATTTGTCTACCCTTCAATTTGATCATCTAGTTGGATCTTTGATGTCTCATGAAGAAAGATTGAGAGATTCATTTGGAGAAAGTGAAGAGAAAGCTTTTTCCTCCAAATTACAAATCATAAAGAATGAAGATGCCAATAGTAGCATCAAAAGTAATCAAGGCCAAGGTAGAGGTAAAAATCAAAATTACTCAAGAGGAAATAGAGGCAGAGGTGGTTTCCAAGGAAGAGGTGGTTGCAGAAGAAGAGGTAGAGGCCAATTTAATAAAAGAAATATCCAGTGTTATCATTGTAACAGGTATGGCCACTTTAATTATGATTGTAGATTAAAAGAAGGTAATAATGATAAAAGTGTTCATTATGCTACAGAAGGTGATGAGAATCCTCCAGATAATTTATTTTTATCTTATGACAAAGCTAAAAATGTCTCTAAAGATGTTTGGTATTTAGATTCGGGATGTTCTAACCACATGTCAGGGAATGAAAAACTTTTTTCTATAATGGATGAAAGTTTTAAACCCAAGATCAAGCTTGGTGATGACAAATCATTGGAGGTTGCTACAAAAGGAGCTATGGAAGTCCATACAAAAGAAGGTATGAAGAGTGTTAAAGACATTTATTACACTCCAAAATTAAAACATAATTTTTTGAGTGTTGGACAATTATGTGAGAAGAATTATAAAGTTGTATTTGAAAATCAACAATGTATAATTAATGATAAGAATCAAAGAAATAGGGTGGTAATAGTTGTGCCTTAGACAAAGAATAGAATGTTTCCATTGAAGTTTGGTGAACATAACAAGAACCTTGTCAATATGGCATATGAAGATACAAGTTGGTTGTGGCATCTCAGGTATGGGCATTTAAATTTTCATAGTTTGAAGATTCTAACATCAAAAGCATTAGTTTTTGGTTTGCCTAAGGTTGAAGAGCACAAGGAAGTTTGTGAAGGATGCGCTAAAGGAAAACATGCAAGAGAGAAATTTCCAAAAGGCAATGCATGGAGGGCCCATTATCCACTCCAGATAGTTCATTCAGACATTTGTGGTCCTATGCAGATAAAGATTTTGAGTAAGTCATCATATTTCATTACTTTTATTGATGATTTCTCACGGCAGTGTTGGGTTTATTTTTTGAAGACCAAAGGTGAAGCTCTTGAGACATTCAAGAGGTTTAGAGCCCTTGTAGAAAATGAAAAAGTGTACAAAATCAAATGCTTAAGGACTGATCATGGAGGATAATTTTGTTCAAAAGCCTTTCAAGGTTATTGTGATTTGCATGGCATTAGAAGACAACTCACCACTGCATACACACCTCAACAAAATGGTGTAGCTGAAAGGAAGAATCATATAGTGGTGGAGATGGCACGAAGCATGCTAAAAACAAAGGGATTAAGTAATTCTTTTTGGGGAGATGCAGTTTCTACAATAGGATTATATTCTCAATTGGAGTCCCACTAGTGCACTTGACAGGATGACCTCGTATGAAGCCTGGTATGAGAAAAATCCAAACGTTAATTATTTCAAAGTTTTTAGTTGCTTAGCCTATGTTCATGTTCCTAATCAAAAGAGGCAAAAGTTAGATCCCAAAAGTGAGTCATGTATTTTTGTTGGATATAGTGAGGAAAGTAAGGGTTACAAGTTATATAATCCTCTCACTAATAAGCTTATTGTGTCAAGAGATGTGATTTTTGATGAAGAGGGAGTTTATGGTCATCAAAAAGGCCATATGGAAAAGTCAAAATCTGTTTTAAATGAAGTTATTATGGATGATATTGATCATGGGCAGCCCACTAATATTTTTGTTCCAAGTGCTACAAATCCACCAAGTAATCCCTCATATAGTTGTTCAATTCCAAGTGTAAGTCCAGATTCAAGTCCTACTTCTACAAGGAAGCTAAGAAGATTGAGTGACATTTATCTGTAAGAAGATGTTGAACAAATTGATTATTGTAATTACTAATGTAAATTATTGATGTATGTTTATCAAAATTGTAAGTTATTAAGGACATTAAAAATGGAATTTAGTCCTAGTTGTATAGTGGTTGTGATAAAATAAAATTATATATGTATGATTCATATCATTATAAATTTGAAATGATAATTGAGTATTTAATTTAAATAGAAAGGATAAAAAGGATTGTAATTTCATATTGTAATGTATAGTTAAACATCGCAGTCACTATGAGAATGGCTGATTATAGATGATATGAGAGATTGTTTAATTATGCCTTTATCTTAGCTATTTATGCTTTATGTGTTGAAATTATAATGTGAATTACATTAATTTTTATATTAAATATATGACATGTGAGTAATTTTTTTCCTTTAATAAAGCATGCAAAATAAATTGTAATACACCTTTGATTAATTCAACTTATATTTACTTGATTATAAGTGCATGCAATTAATTATTATATATTTTTTATGAAATAGATTTATATGCTAAAGCAATCCCTATTATTTATTCCGTCAATACTTAGTATAATTCAAAATGTATGTATGGATTAGATTACATGATATAACCTTTAGTTGGAAAGTTATTCTATTATAATAAATAAATAAATAAATAACTAGTTTAACTTTATCCTGAAGGGGTTGTCACACATAGCCTTTATTTAAAACATTTATTTTTTCAAAGTCTATTATGCATGTAAATAAGAAATCTCAAGTTTGTCATGCTAGTAATAGAATTTCGGCTCATTTCATGCAGCCACTAAGACACCCTTTTTCATCGTGTGGCCTTGACAAACTCAATTTACATGCAAGAACATGTTGTAAAGTTCACCATATTTTTTCAAAATCTTATAAATAGTTGTATAGGTTTTCATGTGGCATTTTAAACTAGTGCAAAGGTAGTTATTAGTTTTCAATGGCATATACTAGTATTTAATTATCCCATGTGAATTTATTAACCATTATTTGCATTGTGTGGGTTTTGAAAATATATTTTGCATCTAAAAATCATTCTCCAAGACTATCATCCAACTTATTTTATCTGCATGAAATATTTACAAACAAAGGTTGTCTTGAATGGTTCTTTGGTAGTTTTCATGGTAACATGTAATTTTAAAACTATTATATATAGTTTTTAACGTTTATTTTTGTAACCTTTAGCCTTAAAAGGCTTATTTACTTACAATAACCTTCACTCAAGACCCATATCCTTCTTAAATCATTCAATTAGTCAAAGTTTCCTTTACATGCACTTTTTGATGTCTTCAACAACTTAAAAGTGGTTTTATAAACCATTCAATCTTATAACATCCATAAGCATTACCTTCGATATTGAACCTCATGATGAAACAATGGAAATCAATAAATACTTTATTCAACAACTATGGGTACAAAATCAGGAGAAATGCAAAAAGATTCTTAGTCAAACCTAATTGACTATAGAAATAAGGGTAAACATCAAGATGGTCAAAACATTATACATATATGATTTCAAGGAAAAAATGTCAAATATGATTACTCTTCTAAATAGGTTCATGAGAAATGAAGTAATAAATTTTTTTCACTAGTGGATGTCCATATTCATTAGTATCATCTGATTTGAAAATAGTTCATTAATTGGGCTTTAATCATCAATAACAACATTCATGAGCATTTTATCAAATTAGAATCCACACAATAATTCTATATGGCCTCATATTTGGTATATTCAATTTATGACCTCAAACATTGGCATGGCTTGACTAAAGTTAGGTAGAACCTCCCCAATGCATAGGTATATGAAAAATTATCACATCTCTTTCATGAGAAAGGAAAGATTCATTTCAAGAGGATAAATGATGTTTTCTCTATGATTCTAGTTAGATCATTGGATGGAAATCCTATAGGTAAGATATATATTGAGGTATCTGCATTAATCAGGAAAAATAAGAGTTACTTTATTAAGTTCCCAAATTTCACTTATATCTAGGTTGTCAAATTTGAAGGTGTTCCTCTTATATTGCCAATATATCCTAGTGAAAAAATAGTTTTAATCCAACTTTACAGGTAGTTAAGTGAGGTGCACAAGAAGTGTATCAATCAACATATCATAAGAATAACTTTCCCTATCAACCTTAGTTATTTCATCTAAAAATCATAAAGCATTGTCATTAATATTTAAAATTCACTAGTGGAGTTTCCATTGCAATCACACACAAAAATATAAATGATGTTTTCTCTATGATTCTAGTTAGAGCATTGGATGGAAATCCTATAGGTAAGATATATACCGAGATATCTACTTTAATCAGGAAAAATAAGAGTTAATTTATTAAGTTCCCAAATTTGACTTATATCTAGGTTGGCATATTCAAAGGTGTTCCTCTTATATTGCCAAGATATCCCAGTGACAAAATAGTTTTAATCCAGCTTTACAGGTAGTTAAGTGAGGTGCACAAAAAGTGTATCAATCAACATATCATAAGAGTAACATTCCCTATCAACCTTAGTTATTTCATCTAAAAGTCATAAAGGGATGTCATTAATATTTAAAATTCACTAGTGGACTTTCCATTGCAATCACACACAAAAATACTTGCTTTTAAGTAAGGGATTTATGAAAGATAATCTTAATATGGGTTCTAGTTTTCCTCATATTCCTTAAATTGAAGACTACTAGGCAGACTAAAAAAATGATTTCAAATACAAAAAAAGAGAGAGATAAAGAATGAATTTGAAATAGATGAAGGATTTCATATTTTAATGGTGTACAATAAACTTTGTGGGTGACGACACTAATGTTGTGGAAGAAATTTTAGTGAGAAGACTTACCTTGCAGCTATTCCTTTGATCATTTGGTTAATAATGGAATTGATAGATATTGTAGAATGCACACAAACCATGCTAACAAGATCAAGATCTTAGTATGATAAAAATTAAAAGAATATACTTCAGGAAGTCATCTAAAAGATGAAGGAAGATCAAAATATATGTAATATATTTCTTTTGATCCAATTAATCAACCTTTTAGGATAAAAACATTCATGATAAAATCTGGTTTGGCTTCCTTAGGGTGTGGATATGGATAATATCCCAACATAGACAAGACTCCTAAATAGACATGTGAAGGTGATCTGCTAAGGCAAAATATTCTAATCAATAGGCCCATTCCATTTGCTATTGCAAACATCACACATGATATTGATCCTTTAGTATTTATTGACAACACCACCCAATAGTTATTGGCCTCTAATTTATGTTCAATACCCTTTCACATTGTTCCTAATCCCATAAAATCATCATTACCTTCACCACTTCAATTTTACCCACCACTTCTACCATATTCATTCCCAGTTCTGCCTCTACCTCCACCTCCTGATTTCCCATGAAATAAGTTATTATTCCTAAACAACCAATTGAACATAGATCCATTATTTTATCACCTTTATGATATTCTTCCTCCTTAAATCTTATATTTTCTCAAGCACTTAGTGGTAGAATCACAATGTGTTATGTCTTATTCATGGATACAATAGATAGTAGGTAAGTATAAGCCTATAGTAAAATCAACATAAATTGATTTTTATGTTGTTTCCAATCTACTGCAAGGTCCTTCAAAAAATATAAAGGCAACAACTACTTTTAGGTTGATGATTTATTCTTCAAGTGCATAATATGTGGACATTGCCCAACCTCTTGTAAATAAATCATGATGAAATGACTTTCATTGATTACAACATCATCAAAATTAATCTTAGTTAAACCATTCCTGAAGGAAGTATTCATAATTTCAAGGTGACTGAAACCAAGATGATCTAAATGATATAATAATGGATACAAACTCAAGAATATTTAGAATAAAAATTACATATGTTTTCTTCATACATCAAATGGATCTTGAATATATGTGAGACCCATTAGAAAGTGATATCTGCATTTATACCAATCTCTTCTACTGTAAAAATACCAAATTATAAATTTGAGATTTATAAGGAGATGATTGCCAAAATGAGTGAGTATATTAGTCACAAAAAGGTCATGGAATCCTAGGTTAAAGAATTGCTTCTTAATAGCATGAAATTACTTGACGAGAACCAAAGAATCTATGATTTGATTAGTTCCAATCAAGTGAAGATCAAAGAATAAAAAACAACTACCAATAAATAATATGGGATATGAACAACTTGATCTAAGACTTGAGATACAAGCCTACCATAGATGAGAATAATTTGGTCTCTGAAGGTACTCTTGAAAGAGCTAAGGATAATTTTTCACGTTTGTGGTCTCAATGCAAGAATTAAAAGATTTGTGATCTAAAGTAAGATTTTTAGGACTTAAAATTTTATGGAAATAATTGTGATGAGATGAAAATAGAGTTATCTACCAATGTTTGGGCCATTTAGTGTGAGTTGTTAAACAAGATGAATCAAAGGCACATACAACTATAAAATTGAAAGAATAGTTTCAAAAGATGGTTAAAGAAGAGTTTTAGGGATAAAATACATTCAACAAAGGAACTATTAGAAAACTAAGTAATATTCATTGTTCTATCAAATATATCACTTTGAACTTTCAAGGTCTTTTCAATAATATTGAAGAAGTAGCTAATGTGTCATATGAGTGGCTTGCATGTTTAGCTCATATAGTTGTTCTTGAAAAAGAAAGAATAGTCCAAACTATTCAGATATTTAGTGTATACCAGCTTAAATCATCACATAAAGAGGATTCAAATATATTATAGTAGTTGGGCAAGGTTCTTCTCATAAAAAAAAAATTATTCTTCTTGATAACCACTCAAAGTCATTTTCTCTCTCTCAAACTTTCTATTTCTCCATTGCACTTTTTGTAGTAACTCAAAAAGGTCATTTTTACCGTTTTAAGTATTTTGGGGGAAAATTAATTGCAAAATAAAAATATTTTACTAAAATTAGTTTTAAAAGTGGTCATTAGGTGGTTACACCATCATAAACTATAAATACAAGTTCTATTAATTGTAAAATCCATCTGTAATTATTTCTAGGAGTGAATTTATAACAAATACATGGTTTTAGATTCTTTACTTTGCTTAGTTATTTTTATCCATAAAGGAAAATCAAATTTAAATTGATCCCAATATTTCATGACTTGGAATTTCATTCTAGAAATCTTATTATACTTTATAGCATTAACATTTTTCATATCCCATACATATTCCTTTATGATGGCTTCTAAAAAATCTACTACAATAAAAATAGGGGCATGTTTTTGCTTAAGATTAAGGTATTCACACCATCATTTAACATTTCCATCATATTTATTTATTTATTATCAAATTCATTCCTTCATCCATTTCTATTCCAAAAAATATTCTTTGTGTTTCAATCCATTTATATAGCTTTTTAGTGAGATTTTCTATCCTGTATCAGATACTATGGCCTATACCATACCATGAACATATTGAAGAAGTAACTAATGTGTCATATGAGTGGCTTGCATGTTTTGCTCATATATTTGTTCTTGAAAAAGAAAGAATAGTCCAAACTATTCAGATATTTAGTGTATACCGGCTTAAATAATCACATAAAGAGGATTCAAATCTATTATAGTAGTTGGGCAAGGTTCTTCTCATCAAAAAAATTATTCTTCTCAATAACCACTCAAAGTTATTTTCTCTCTCTCAAACTTTATATTTCTCCATTGCACATTTTTTAGTAACTCAAAAAGGTCATATTTACCTTTTTAAGTATTTTGGGGGAAAATTAATTGCAAAATAAAAATATTTTACCAAAAGTGGTCACTAGGTGGTTACACCATCATAAACTATAAATACAAGTTCTATTAATTGTAAAATCCATCTGTAATTATTTCTAGGAGTGAATTTATAACAAATACATGGTTTTAGATTTTTTGCTTTGCTTAGTTATTTTTATCCATAAAGTAAAATCAAATTTAAATTTATCCCAATATTTCATGCTATGGAATTTCATTCTGGAAATCTTATTATACTTTATAGCATTAACAATAAAACTAGGGACATATTTTTTCTTAGGATTAAGGTATTCACACCATCATTTAACATTTCCATCACAATTATTTATTATTCATCCATTTCTATTCCAAAAAATATTATTTGGGTTTCAATCCATCTATACAGCTTTTTAGTGAGATTTTCTATCCTATATCAGATACTATTGCTTATACCATACCATGAGTATATATTTAGTGTGTAAGGTAGTATAGATACCTATGTCAAATAATTAGGCTATATTGAGGTAGATGATTACTCTTGTTTTTCTTGTTGAAATCTTTGGTCTACATGTTCCACTAATTCATTGTCCTCTCTAGGAAAGGTATCACCAATTCTAAGTGTTTCTAAGGTTTATTCTAGATGGAATGACTCATTCCTAGGGGAGTAAGCTCTATCTAGGATTTGAGGTGTACCAATAATTTTCAACTTTTATTCTTGAACACATATCATGCTAGAGGTAAAAGTCTCAAACCATTTCAATGAAACATTCTATTCTAGAGAGAGTGTCTCAAGAATCATCAGTTCATTAGGGTATCAGTTAATATTTATTAGATCCTCAAAGTATAAGCAAGCTCTTATAAAGGATTCCTTTTAAAAATGCTTATGATAGTATTATTTATCAAATCCTAAGATTTCCTTAAATATGTTTTTGTTTTTATCAAGCCTTTCAATCCTGGAAAATTCACTGTCAAAGTTTTCATAGACTTTATGAATTTAAAAAGGATTGATCTCATCTTTAGGAATAACCTTCATTTCTTATAGTATTAGCTTCCTATCTTGCTCAAAGATTTATTTAGGATGAAGTTGTCTCAAATAATCAAGTTTTGGTATGTTTGAATTCCCTTTAGTTAAGGTGAGACCAATGATTTTAGTTTTCAATGGTATTTTATTAGCTTTTTATAGTTTATGGATCTACGTTAGGATCAAGGATGAATATCCCATCAGGGCATCTACTTTTTTTTATAACTCATTAAATTTATTTTCAATGGTACAAATAGCCTCATTATTTTCCATGAGTCCTTTTATCTATGAAGTGTCAAGTTTTATGACAAATTTATGTACCTAATCTAAAGCAACATCAATTTTCCTAATTTGGATGCTTATGCTAGTATTCATGGTTACAAGATCAACCATATTAGTATATATAATTGTGAGAATATTATTTGCACTAGTTTGGTTAAAGACTAGAGACTCAATGTTTTAATATATCTTTTCCATATCTATAGAGCATGTTGGGATTTTAAGGTTTTGATATTAAAATGTATCCTTCATGTGTTTCATGATTCCTTGATGAAGATAGTTAGTTCTTCATCCTAAGTTATTAATTCAATAAGTCTTATTTTGGTTATAAGCACTTCAACCAAGACTTCATCTTGTATGTATATTATAGAAGTCATGTCTTTAGTTTATACAATAGGATTATTTTATAGGGTTCCTAGAGTTTTATCTGGATATTGTTTCATTTTAACCACCTCAGTGTATAGGTCATCAAGATTTATAAAAACTGATGATATTGCATAATTACACTGATTTGATTGTCTTACAGTTCTTGTATTATAATTTCTAATGACTCATCTTTATTTGGATAATGTTACATCATATATTGTCCTTAATTTATGAATTTGATGTATAATTGACATGGGGAAACATTCTGATTTACTCAAGCATGTTATACTCGACATCTATGTCAATTGCCTCTTTAATAATAGTCATACCAAGCCTTTATTTTTTTATCTTGGGAATACAATTTATTTCTCACTTATTTCTCCCTTTATCATGTTTATATGGATCATGTTCTAAAAAAATTATGTATAAGTGATGCAAGCATCAAATTCAAGATGATAACCATAATGGCTATCTTCTAGGTCTAGAAATCAGTTTTGTTCATCAAATCTGGGTAGGCTGGCATAATCTATCTTATTGGCCTTAAACACAATAGAATGTCTAGTAGGTATATTTATGGTTTTTATGATTTCAAGACTAGTAATATTTGGAGGATTTTTTATTGAGTAGGTAATTTGTATCCTAGTTTTTTTTAGTTTTGGCCTACATTTGTTAGTTTTAGCCTATGTGTTCTTTGAAATTCTCCCATCGATATTAATTGTGCAATATATTTATGTTTCTACTTAGGGCCTATGTATATGAATTTACTATAATTGGTTATCCATTTTCATGGTAAGGTTAAATCTTGGAAGTTGACTTGACTAATGTTGACTTGATCACTTGTAGTCTTGTTACCAAGGATAATCACCACTTTGTTGTGACTTTTTGCTTATAATTGGATGGAACAAGAGGATATTTTTGATATCTAAAAACTTAGTGGGTAAAAATTCTAAAGGGGATGGATCGAGGATCCATATCAAGATTCTTAAATCGTAAGTTAAATTTAAACATTTCAAGCATACTTACATCTTCTAGGTTTGTCATAATGTTATGGTAGACTCGATAAGTAACCATACCATCATGAATAGTGTCATTAATGGAACCAGGCATGGCTTGAGAAATATTATTTAGAACAGAATTATTTAAACTTTGGCAAAACAAGATGTATCAATACAACATTAACAAGTAAAATCTATATGATATTAGATCCCCCACTATATGCAAGGACATTATTGTTAAACCTTGACATTTATTTATACCACATGTGTTTGAAATTATCGGTAGTGTCCATGCATTTTTTTAACTCCTGTTTATGTTCTAATTGGTTAATGAATAAATATACAGTTTATTTTTGTGTTGAATTTTGCGAGCATTAAAGAGGTAAAACTAGCTAAGTGAATCATCTTTCTCTTGCTTTGTCCTTTATAAATTAATTAATTGCATTATATATCAATCTTTTTTAATTCACATCAATGTTTTTAATGCCCTATTATACATAATATGAATTAGTGAAATAATTTTCATATTTTATATCTCTTAGGTGTAAATAAATAGAAATTTTTGGTGAACCCTAATTACTTCAAATATAAAAACCCTAGGTTTCTTTCTCCATTAGAGTTTCATAATTTTATTAACTTTCTATATTTGATCCTATTATAGTCTAAAGTTCAAATTAAATTTTTGATTTCCACTAATTAGTTTTATTTTTACATTATGGTTTTAATTTTTGGTATATAGAATATGTACAAAGCTTAATACGGGTGCAATGGAAGATACCAATGATGTGAATACTTCTTATTTTGATAGATATAACAACATAAAAGACTATAATAATGATTTTCATGACTATTTTGATGATGTGGATAAGGTTGAACTTAAATAATATCTTGAAATGAATCCACATATGGTTAAAGCATTGTTGCATGTAACTAGAGATGAAATGAAATAATATCTATTGAAAACATCTTGAGGAATCACATGATGAGACTTTTAATAATACCAATATAAATTTTAGAGGTTTTCATCCTATGTTGGAAGTTTAGACTACTATTCCTAATACTTCTAATCATGTATCTATGCCTATTTTTATAAAAGTGGTACCTACTATACCTACTATAGGGGCAAAAGAATTTCCTTCTCAAATATTTATGTGTATTCCTATACAACATACTATTTCTTATGCTCTTCCTAGGTCTAAAATTCATGTCATGCCACCTATTCCTAATCAATCTACTATGGTGACCAATCAAGCACTTGTATAGGAAATTTTCAATCTTCAAGCCAAGGTTTCTCAAATATAAAAAGGTTCTAATTTAATGGGCCATACCATGAACTCTCAAGAATTATTACATAACTCTTTGGCATAAAATATTTCCACACATCCTTTACCTAAATTTTTTTTGGCACCTAAGCTTACACCATTTGATGGTAAATGTGATCCAAAACATTGTCTCAGAGACTTCCATGCAACATGTTTATATGACGAATCTATTGATAAATTACTCATAAATATATTTATTAGGAGTCTTAAGGACAATATTTTCAATGGTTTTATGACCATCCTCTCTAATCAGTACATGCTTTAAATCCTTTGGATGACCAATTCTTAGCTCATTTATCTAACAACATTAGTGATAATTTATCCTATGCTGAAATTGCATAGGTAAAAGAAGGGCCTAATGATCCCATTAATGACTATTTCCTTAATTACAATATTATGGTTTCAAAAATGAAAAATCTTATGGTTGACAAATAATTACAAGATATTTTCAAACAAAGAATACATCTAACCATCCATGAGTCTATTTTATTAAAAAAAAATCAATATTTTCATGGCATGTGTCATACAATCAAATAACATGAGGTCTAGCTTCTTTCCATGAACAAATTAAGGTATTGGATTAATATTATAATAATAATAATAATAATAATAATAATAATAATAATAATAATAATAATAATAATAATAATAATAATAATTGATAGGACCTAGGTTCCCCAAAGCTCTGACACAAGTTGTAAGAATTAAGAGCACACATGATTACCATTGTATAAGCAACTTAAGATGTGGAAATAACTAGAAGTACATGTAACTATCAATGAGAAATAGCATAGAATATGAGAGGCAACACACAATTGTATTCAACCCAGTTAGAGAAAATTACAACAAAGAGATCACACTCTTCTTCCACTTTGTGGGCATACCAGTAATCTTCCCTCAAGAGTAATCTTCTCTCAATACAGGTCACAACAAACAACTCAAACACAGAGCTGTTGTTCACCTCAACTAGTCAGTACAAGACTGCTAGTACAACTGAGTACGAACCGGTACTCCAAGTAGATCTCACCATGATCTTGCTCATTGGTGTGTTGCTGTCACCTTGGATCTTGCTCCCCCGCCGATCTCCTTTTGACCCTCGCATACACACACCCCTACAGACCAACCCGATCTTACTTATCACATGTAGATCTCCACCATGATCTTGTAACACCCTGTAGATCAAACCTGATCTTACATACATGAAGAATCCTACTTGATTCTACCATGGGAAGAACTCTCCTAGTTTTACACTTTACAATATAGCCCATGAGTCTATTATATAGATCTGATGCATACAATGATTAGACTTGCGGCTCAAGACTCGACTCAGTCTTTAACATGCAAAAAGCCCATTCAACTAACTGACTGTTCATCAACAACTAGTTCTGAACCGCACAGGCGACCGACGTCGGTCCCTATAGGACTGGAGGTGACTAATGTCGGTCGATCCTGTCGGTGTTGGTTGCCTTTGCACTGATCCTTGACAGATGTCAGTTGTGGCCTGTCGACATTGGTGACTGATACTCAGCAACATCCTCCCCTGTTTGCATTTGGGTGAAGCTTTTAGCTCCATAACCTAACAATCTCCCACTTGGAGATAAATAGCTGCACCTGTACTTATACCAGTATATTGTCTAATCTGCATCCTGACTTGTATTCCTCTTCAAGCTCAATCTTGAAGACTACCCACCACACTCCTTGTGGTGTTAATCCTGTGCCTAAATTTCTTCATTCTCAACTTACCTTCTTCTGCCATTGCTATACTCCCACTCAAATAAAAACCCCTGTGAGTAACCTGTAATCAAACACACACTAACCAGATCTGAACCATCTGTTAGTCAAACTCACTCTGAGAACGTCCAACCTTGCTCTGATACCAATTGATAAGACCTAGGTTCCCCAAAGATCTGACACAACTTGTCAGAATTAAGAGCACACATGATTACCATTATATAAGCAACTTAAGATGTGGAAATAACTAGAAGTACAAGTAAATATCAATGAGAAATAGCATAGAATATGAGAGGCAACACACGATTGTATTCAACTCAGTTAGAAGGAAATTACAACAAAGAGATCACACTCTTCTTCCACTTTATGGGCATACCAGTAATCTTCCCTCAAGAGTAATCTTCTCTCAATACAGGTCACAACAAACAACTCAAACACAGAGCTGTTGTTCACCTCAACTAGTCAGTACAACACTGCCAGTACAACCGAGTACGAACCGGTACTCCAAGTAGATCTCACCATGATCTTGCTCCTTGATGTGTTACTGTCACCTTAGATCTTGCTCCCCTGCCAATCTCCTTTTGACCCTCACATACACACGCCCCTGCAGACCAACCCGATCTTACTTATCACATGTAGATCTCCACCATGATCTTTCAACACCCTGTAGATCAAACCTGATCTTACATACATGAAGAATCCTACTTGATTCTACCATGGGAAGAAATCTCCTAGTTCTACACTTTACAATACAGCCCATGAGTCTATTATATAGATCTCATGCATACAATGATTAGACTTGCGGCTCAAGACTCGACTCAGTCTTTAACATGCAAATAACCCATTCAACTAACTGACTATTCGTCAAAAACCAATTTTGAACCGCACAGGGAACCGACGTCAGTCCCTGTCTGACTGGAGGTGACCAACGTTGGCCAATCCTGTCGATGTCGGTTGTCTTTGCACTGATCCCTGATCGACGTCGATTGTGGCCTGCTAATGCCGGTGACTAATACTTAGTAACCTCCTCCCCTGTTAGCATCCGGGTGAAGCTTTTAGCTCCACAACCTAATAATAATAATAATAATAAATTTCAAATCAAAGCACCTTTCAAAGGTAATACTAATTATAGTAAGAATAAGGATAAAAAAATAGCTAATGTAATTTCACATCCTACTAATAGACTTGTCCTTTTTACTCCTCCATAGAGAGAATTTACATGATTACCAAAACCTCCTCATAAGGTGTTACAAAAATTACATGACTCTAACCTCATAACCATCACTCCACCTTTGGAGATTGACATTAAAATTCCACAACTTAAGAGTTTTTATAGTAATGCATATTTTTATTGGCATAAATGCACAATAAAATTGAATAATAGATGATTTTACTTAAAAAATAGGATTCAGTATCTAATTTAGAACAATACTATTGAGCTTAATGATAATATCACTAGTATAAATGATTTATCTACACAACCTAATTCAAAGTTGAAGATATCTTCTAATCCATTGCAAAATCATGAAGCATAAGGAATCAAGGCTAATTTCAAGGTAAATATGACTTATAATGTGCACTCTATAGCTTCATATGTTCTTATAATTGAAGAATCCCGTTCTATAGATGATCTTATTGGTACACTTATGTTTACAAAATTATGACAACCTAATATTACATTTGAGGACCATGTAATTATCAATGATGATTTTACCAAATGCACCTTTTTCATATGTACTTTATTTGACCAACATCTCATACAAAGTGTTATGGTGGATAATGGGTCAAGTGAAAATATATGTACTATGTGATTAATAACTAGTCTTGTGTACACATAAATATTTTATTAGAATGACAAACATAATAAAAGTAGCATATCAAAAATGAAAATTCCCTTGTGGAGGCATTTTTTTACCACTTATAGTAGTACCTACGAGTATTTCATATTTTTTTCATTTTTCCCAAAACTTATACATTTGACATGCTATTAAGATGACCATGGGTAGGTTAGATACATGTGATACCATCCTCATTGCATTGATTTTTGAAGAATGCCCATAATAAAAAAATTATTACAATTCTAAGTTTTCCATATAAGTAAGTATGCAACCCAATAAATTTAAATTTATGATCCCATAACAACCTCTTCTACAACTTGCATAGGTTACACCTCCACAAAAACTATATATTCCATTACACCAATAAATGATTGATTTTCCTAGATGACCAATTCTTTGACATCCTCTATGTCAATAAGAAAATTCATTCAACATACATTATCAAATTCATCATGTCCTGTGATGTTTTTAAATTAACCTATTGAGCATATTTTATAAATAACATAGGTTTTCTACTATCATAAAATAGAGTCCATATGTTACATTGACTACTATAGCTACACAGTTATTTAAATTATTCTAATGATTCAATTTATTCTATAACTCATGAATATTTTTCATTTTTTAATAGTGAGAAACAAGATACACCTCAGCATGTGATATTTGAAATGATTGATGCATGACCTCCACTTCAGAACCCATTGATGAGATCATTTTTCTATTTTTGAGGATTTTTACTATAGATATACTCTTATTATTTTCTTACATGGTCACATTCTTATGATTTGAATTATTATCTTATACATTCTTTTATATTGACATGTACATATGTGGCTTCTTTGATTATTATTTTATAGATTGATTTTCACTTGATTATCATGTTTTGTTTGCCCTTGCATATTGATAGCTTGTTATGATACATAAATTCACACTAGCTATCCTATGATCACATTGTGAATCTATGAATTTAACTCAAGAGAGGATGGTTAGTATGGTGTTAATTCCAAAATGAAAACAAACTGAAAGAAACACACTAACTAGCATAACATCTCTAGGTCTAAACACTAGGGAGAACTTAGTTAACAAATATGAATAAAACACACAACTAAACTGCAAAATAAACTTTTCTTTACCTTCCTTGGATGCTCCAAAATGATTGTTATAGTGGCTTACTTGGCTTGTGCTCATGAAGTCCTTAGCAATGGAAGATTGGCTACCTCCATCTCTCCTTGGTACCTTTGGCTTGTGGCTTGACTTGGCTTGGAATCAATTTGGCATGGTAACACTAACTGTAATGGATTTTGGAATCATTTATGCATTATAACTTTGCACCAAAATAGCTGAGAAATGATGTGGTAAGGCCTCCTATTTATATATTTTTTAGAATGTCTAGAATCAACTTGAACTGTCCATCCTGAGATTGAGATGTGTGGTTGAGGATTAATTAGATTTTTTGAATTAATTTTATAATTATCCTCATCATGACATTAGAAAAAATGGAAATTAAGAGGCATGGAGATCATCATGGAAGGTATTGATGAGGCATGGAGAGCATGAACTCTGATATTTATGGTGTTTATAGCTTAGGGATGTCTTTTCAAGAAATGTGGTCACCTCATGATGCAGATATTCGATATTAGTTTTTGAAACAAATTATTCAACAAGTTTCCATGCAATTCTTGATTAGGCTCTAATTTAGATTAATTATCTCTTAAGTAAGATTAAGTACTTTGTGCACAAATTACTCAAATTGATCAGAATGCTTGTTATTGGTCCAAAATTCAACTAGATTGGAATTAGAAGTTAATGTTAGATGTGTTGGATCCATTATTCCATTTAGGATGTTACCAATATAAAATAATGAAGGCATGTGTCTTGTTCAAGATATTTGATAGGAAAGAGCAATCCAGAGCATCTAGGTGCAAAATTAGTATTTTGACTCAAAATGATATGATCAAAGTTAGTTGGCCCATAAATTACATTACCCCATTTAATGATACCTTGGCCCAAAATTATCACTTGAATATGTCAGTTTCACACCATTTAGCATGTTTTAGTGTTTTTAGGACAAATTGTGCATTTTGGGTAGAAATTGGTCAAAACACTAGTTCGAAGTTATCGATGGCCAGATTTAGGTGTCTACAGTTTGGCCCTGTTTGGGAAGATGTTGAAAACTATAGTCAATGCAATGTATTCTCAAATAATGAGAGATGTCATGTATGCCAAAAAGAAGATGATGGATGAAGAACAAAGCTCTAGATGGTTTTGGGAAGCCTATGATGATGCCCCCTTCAGGGAGTGGCTGTTACATTTGTTGATAGATGGTCCCTTAAAAAGAAACAAGAAGAAATGTGGAATTAACCCGTGTTTGAGATTAATCCAAATGAGAAAATGCTTGCATGAATTTATGTAAAAATGATACTGATTTTCCCAAAGATGGTTATAATTAGGGTCAAAAGTTAAAATAATGATTTTCCCATAGGCAGTTATAATCATTAAGAGGACCTAGATTGGCTAAAGATGATTTTGCCTCAGTTAGGGCTGATTAGCAAGGATAACTCAAGGATATAACTTAGAATATAGATTAAATATGAGCAGGCACAAAATGATGAAATAAATGGATAGAGGAATGAGATTGATCAATAGAGTAATTTAGTTATACCTATCAATGAGGAGGTGTTCATCCTGATTAACAATGATACAACTAGAATGGTCAAATGAGTTATATTGATCAAGGTGGGTGGGAAGATTTGCCAAGGTACCAAGGAAAAACTGTTGTGACTCCATTGATTATAGACCTTCTTGAAGCTAATTTTTATTGTAGCATGTGATGGTAGGCCTCATGATAGAACACCATGAAAACATGGCCAAAATATGCATAAGAACTGACTCTTGATCCAATAAACACTCAAAAATAATGCACCAATGATAAAAACTATGATGACAATCTTAATGGATGAATATGGACGGACTCAAGAATAATGTGCTCAAGGAATCACCCAATGAACACATATATATTGAGTCAAGGCAAAAGCGATGAAAGTAAACAAATAGACAAGTGAATAAACAAACAAACAAATAGAAAAAAATAAACAAATACCCTAAAATAAATAAACAAATAGAAATCCTAAAAAAAAAGGCAAAAGAAAGCATCCTAACAATGACCATGCCCCAGTAAGGTGGGTCGGAGATAACTAACTAGGTTTAGACAAGACAAATATTTTTGATTTTTTTTAAATTTTATGAGTGTTTTATATATTTTTGAGGTATCTTAACTCGTTAGAGAATGACAAGATACCTACTCGTAAAATGATGAGAACGTTTGGCTTAGGTTTCACACAAAATAGAAAGAGTGTATGGAAAGGGGGACTAAGGTGACTTGAACATGAATTGATCATGACCCACATAGTCATAAAATGATCTCAAGTTATAGTAATTCCATCCACACAAAAGGCAAGGAAAAACCAACTAGGTCCCAACAAGTTCTCAAATCCAGCAAATGGCTAGTCAAATGAAAATATTAATGGCAAAGTGATGCAGTAATGCATGGTAAACAAGTGTTGCCCCTACTTTTCCCTTAGGTAGTTATAACTAGGATATAATAGCATAGGTCAATGATACTAATTTTCTTATAGGGATTTATAATTAGTAGCAAGACTGGTGAAACACTGATTTGCCCATAATCAGTTATAATTAGGCTCACATAACAAAATTGATAGGATGTAAGATATCTTACCAGATCAATTATCACACTACTTTCATAGATTATCATTTAAACATGGATTTTATTTATTTCTAAAAATTGATTTGAATCTCCCCATAAAAGGTACAAGAAGAACCAAATGAACCAAGATCAAAATAGAATTGGGTAAGATGACTAAAAATAGGCTTTGGTCTAAATAGGAATGGAATGGTTAGATGGAATGGTCTTGTTCTAGTATAATGATGGTTTGATAAATTGGATAAAATGGTAAGAGGGTTACCCCTAGGTGATGGAGTAAATGGTTGGGATCTATAATAATGGTAAATAGGCACAGGTAACAATGGCAATGACATGGTACATGTTTTTGGCATGGGTGTGGTTTTTTATTTTATTGTTCTTGCTAATGGGAAGATGCATGTCCTAATCAATAAATGATATAAATAGAATACTTGAACATGTTAATTGTTATCCCACACCTCATCTAAATAGCTACTCTATCAAGAACTACCTATACGTTTGGATGCAAAGAATGTTGTTGTGTTCTTCCTTGGTCATTGATTCTAAATCCTTCGAGCATTGAGACAAGGTAACTTTGTAGCCTCTAAAAAGGAAAGTGTGACCATGGATGGTAAATAGGGACAAATAATAGATGGTAGGATTGATTGTGAAATGTAATGGCAGATGATAATGGAATGTATAATGATGGGGAAATAAATGAAGATCGAGACTTTCAGTCACACATAATGTTGATGATGTCAGATTCAACATAACTTTGGTTGTGGTGGGGCCAAAGTCTTTTTCTCTCAATAAGACCAATAGATTTTTTTGTTATTTGATTTTGAGAATAGCTACCATTTGATTAGGTTGTAGATAGCTATTTTGATTTGATCTTTGATTTTGTCTTCATCAAGAAATGAATAACTTTTATGCTCAGCTATTGGTGCCTCAATGATGTTTTAACCAATGAATTTGTCTTGATTATCCTATAGCACCTTCGATAAGGTTTCACTAATGAACGTTGGCTTTTGACTTTGATTTTCTTCTAGCATGTTTGAAAAAAATTAGTAGAAGATGCAGAGGTCTATCTTGGATTATCCCCTAGTGCCTCTGAAAAAGTTTCACTAGGAGAGTGTTCTTCTACTACATGAATATAGTCTTGGCCTCCTTGCTCTTCTTCAACTACTATGTCACCATGGATGCAATTCAACAAAGTGTGATTCTATCAATCCCAATTGACATTTGTGGGAGATGAAATGTCAATGATATAGCTATTTTGGTTGATGGTAATGGCATGTGAAATGGTAATGGAATGGAGAGAGGTTGCACAATCCTCATAAAACATACTAGGATAACTTGTGTCGAAGATGAATTACTCATCCTCAAAAATTTAGAAGGATCACAAATGTATTTAAATTGATCTTCAAGGCATGTGTAACCAATGTTATAACAACCACAAGCAAATTCTTCTTCTGAATCTAATTCTAACTCAAGGGACTCTAAATCAGATGTTCAGACTAATGTTGATTGTGATTTTGATGCTAACTTTGATGTCAGTTCAAGAATAGAACTTAAATCTAAATCTAATTCTTCATATGATGGGTACTTTGTTACAATGAGGTCTTGTTGAATATTTGGTATCGGACAAGTAATAGCCTATGATGGCATAATGGGCTCCATAAAAATTGGTTTGTCAAAGTGAGACTCCTCTAGGATAGGAAATAGGTCAAGAGAGAAGTCCTCAAAGACTAGCTTGTCATTAGGAGGCTCTTCAAAAACAATCACATGGTTGATGTAATGATTTGCCCAAAGGTGGTTATAATCATTAAGAAGTGACTTAGCAAAGACTAGCTCATTAGAGTGAGACTCCTTGACAACCGGTATAAGATCAATAGGTAATTTATCACTGGATGACTTATCACAAATGGTTGATTCAATATAAACATCTCAAATTTCTTAGTTCACTTGGTCTTGGTTTCTAATGAGTTGGAAGATACCAGTTTTGAACACAACTTAGTCTTTGAATGATTGGATGGGTTGAGGTTTGGATGGGATTGGTATTAGATGAGGAATGGCTCATGGTTGGATAATGTTAGGGCTTTGGGAATCATGATTTCTCACATGAGCTATAGGATAAAGTCCTGAGATGGTAATGATATGGTGGTGTGGAGCATGATTGCTTGCACAAGCCAATGGACTAAGTCCTATAATGACGAAGGGATGTTGTGGAGCTTGGTTGCTCACCCAAGCCAAAGGAGTACATCTAGGAATGGTAATGGTATTCCTTGGATATTACAGAGCTTGATAGCTCATATAATCCAAAGGAGGGTTAGGGGTAGCTAATTATTGTATAACAAAAGGATGTCATGAAACTTGATTGCTTGCACAAGCAAAAGCATCCAAGTCTTATTCATAAACCATATCATCCTAATCATGAGTTGGCTCATATGTTAGTTCTTGACTATGTTTCATGTACTAATTATTGTAAAGAGGGTATGGATCCATATCCCAAAAAAAATTATCTATGGATTATTGTATGGAGAATAATAAAACTCCTTAGAAAATCTTTATCTATAGGGGTTCCTAGTGAGATTTTGTGCAACCTTTCTATCATAAGTTGGATTGTGCATGACTCCACCATAAGAGTAGCTAGTCATATCTATGTAAATGATGAAATATCTAAAATAAAAAGGTTTAGAGTTATAAAAACTCTAAAAAACTATCCAAAGGACAAATGGTTCAAGCTTGGTCTAACTTGGTCAAAAGATGGAGTTGTATCTCCTAAGTGGTCTAAAAGTGGAGCTGTATCTCCAAAATGATTTGTGCTAAGACTTGACATAAAATAGTCTAACATCAAATGTCTAATGTCAAATGTCATATGCACAAAAGGTCAACCATCTAAATAAAAATTGACATGTCAAAGGTCTATGTCAAAGTATTCCAAACAAGGTCTAAACTAGGAAAGGGAAAAGTTGAGTTGCTAGGTCTTTTGTCCAAATGCAGAGTCAAAAGATAGACTCAAATAAATAGGCTGTTGTTAGGACTTTTGGCCAAATGGCATCAAAATCTAGACTTAAAACAAAGGCATGATGTGATTTGATTTAATCTAAAAGGTTTGGAAACAACTTTGACATAAACTTGACACACGAAATCAAACATAAACATGATCAGTTGGCATAAGGCATAAGACAAAAGGCTCTTTGATAAAGGTTTGGTTTTCCCAAATAAAATCACAAATAATGATGAGGATAAGCATTAAACAAACAAACCATCAATAGTTTTAAACTATGGGTAATCGATTAACTGAATTTGTGCAACCTAAAAGAGAAATATCTATGTATTAGCCCCATAAATTAAGGCCTAAATAAAAATCAATCAATGTTTGAATCCAACTTGACAAGGCTAATTGAAAACTCAACAATGAAAACTAGGTTTTGACCAAACAAGCTAGACAAGATTGGATAGCATGACAACACAATACAAATTTCTAAATGGTGTATATGACATGGTTTGAAACAATGGTTTTTGGTGTAAGGTAAACTAGTCTTGAACAAAATTGAGCAACCTAACGATGCAAGCATGCTTGAATGATGTAGTCAATACCGTATTTCAAAGACTCAAAGGAAAAATAGTTTGACATGATTTGGGTATCATAACGCTACCCTCTACATCTAAAATGACACACACACAAACAAGTTTATCAAAAATTTCAAGGCACAAGTGTGGTGTAAAATGGGTAGCATAACACCTCTTTAGACAAAAGAGTGACATATAGACAAATTGGTTTTGAGATGACTTTATGAACAAACAAACAATTTTTAGTCTCAAAACATACCAAACTATAAAATGATCTAAAAATACACTAAGTATAATCATCCAAATCCTAGCAAGGGTATGGCAAAATGGGGTTGACTAAAACTAATTAGTTTTTTTATCATTCTATGGTAATCACTTGCACAATGACTTTCATGTCAAATGATGTAAAGATAAGCACAAAAATTAGGTGACTATGGCATTGGCTAGTTCTAAAAAGGTTTAGTCCTTTTTACAACCACTACATCCTATTGTTTTCTCATTGTAGTGTGATGTCCAAATGTAAATACGTCTCATGTGAAACTCTAATTAAGAGAAAATGAAGTCAATGCTGGGAGATGAAACCCCATTTCAAAGCTTCCTTAAAGAACTCATGGGAGGTAATGACATCCCCCTTGCAAGCCAAGATGTAATGAAATGAAAGACTTAAAAAGAAAGACTTTAAGGTCATTTTCAAGGTCACCCAAAATTTGGCAAGTTTTTAGGGAGGGCTTTAGACAACATTCTTTCTAAGCCTTGGACTAGGCTTTTTGAAATATTAATGGCACTTTTGATTCAAAGGGTTCCCTAAAAGGGATAAATGAAAGAGCATACACATGGAATACCTCTTTTTGCCAAATAAAATCTAACTTAAACAACTAAGTAAATACAAAAAAAGCTTGGAAAGGTGAGTTTATTTTTAAGCCCAAATTTGAAAAATGAGGTAGTGTTCATTTGACTGACCCCTTGGTCTTAATTGTAACTTTGAAAACTAATACTAAAAACTCACTTAAGCACCTAAATATTACTTTAAACACCCAAAATAATGTTTTTAATTCATTTTAAGCATACAAAAAGGTGATATAAACATGATTTTAGCAAATGTTAAGCTTGGTCCTATAATAAAAAATTTAGCATGTCATTTAGCCTTGAAGCTCTTTTGGGTTTGAAACAATGAAATTTAGAAAAAGAGCTCTCAGGTCTATGTTTTAAGAAAAACACAGTGACCGACATTGGTTATATAACTGATGATGATTACATTTGCTAACTAATGATAGTTATCTAACTAACATCGGTTATACTAATGTGACTGACGACAGTTATCCAATTGATGTTGGTTTTACTAACTGATGTTGGTTACCGTGGAAAACAAAAAATGGCAAAACAAAGTTAAAAAATCAAATTTCAAGAGTTTTAATGATTTAAATGAAAATTTTAAAGTTGCAAAATGATATTCTTCATGTGTGGGATGTGTCTAGTCCCACCGGGCATGCCATATGTGAATCTAGGAATTTGAATCAAGAGATGATGGTTAGTATAGTGTTCATTCCAAAATGAAAACAAAATGAAAAACACACTAACTATCATAACATCTCTAGGCCTAGACACTAGGGAGAGCTTATTTAAAAACATGAATAAAATTCACAACTAAAATTCAAAAAGAATTTTCCTTTACCTTCCTTGGATGCTCTAAAATGCTTGTTGTAGTGGGTTGCTCAGCTTGTGCTCATGAAGTCCTTGGCATTGGAAGCTTGGCTACCTCCATCTCTCCTTAGCACCTTTGGCATATGGCTTGGCTTGGCTTGGAATCAATTTGGCATGGTAACACTAATTACAATGGCTTTTGGAATTATTTGTGCATTATAACTTTGCACCAAAATAGCTTAGAAATGATGTGGTAAG
The DNA here is from genome assembly GCA_037957365.1 of Torreya grandis. Taxonomy (NCBI): domain Eukaryota; kingdom Viridiplantae; phylum Streptophyta; class Pinopsida; order Cupressales; family Taxaceae; genus Torreya; species Torreya grandis. The sequence goes on along the minus strand of JARHVA010002288.1, from coordinate 2,434,977 downwards.
ACCTCCTATTTATAGATTTTGTAGAATGCCTAGATTCAACCTGAACTGTCCATCCTAAGATTGAGGTGTGTGGTTGAGGATTAATCAATTTTTTTGAATTAATTTTATAATTATCCTCATCATGACATTAGAAAAAGAGAAAATTAAGAGGCATGGAGGGCATTATGGAAGGTATTGATGAGGTATGGAGGGCATTGTGGAAGCTATTGATGAGGCATGGAGGGCATAAATCTTGATATTTGTGGCATTTATGGCCTAGAGATGTCTTCACAATAAATGAGGTCACTTGATGATGTTGATATTCAATATTCATTTCAAAAACAAATTATTCAACAAGTTTCCATGGAATTCTTGATTAGGTTCTAATTTAGATTAATTAGTTCTTAAGCATGATTAAGCATTTTATGCACAAATTACTCAAATTGATCAGAATGCCTTATTAGTGGTCCAAATTTTGACTGAATTAGAATTAGAAGATAATGTTAGATGTATTGGATCCATTATTCTATTTAGGATGTTACCAATAGCAAATAATGAAGGCACGTGTCTTGTGAAAGAGATTTGATAAGAAAGGGCAATCCAGAGCAACCAGGTGCAAAATTGGCATTTTGACTCGAAATGATCGGATCAAAGTTAATTGGCCCATAAATTACATTACCCCATTTAGTTATACCTTGGCAAAAATTATCACATGGATATGTTAGTTTCACATCATTTAGCATGTTTTAGTGTTTTTAGGCCAAATTGTGCATTTTGGGTAGAAATTGGTCACAATCTTAGTTAAAGGTTATAGGTGGCCAGATTTAGGTGCCTACACAACTATGTACATACATACTTTATATAAGTCTATTTTAGTTTACAAATCTTTGAGACATATTAGACCTCGATGCATCATATAATTTTTCCACTACCCATTTCCTACATTTATATGGAACACATTCATCTTACATGATCAAAACTATTTTATGCCTACACATATTATGCCATGTGCATATTAAAGTTATTATTTCCCATTGGGGGTATGCACATGTTTTATATAAATATTTATTTAAGACATGACTTTGTGATTTATAGACATAGTAGGTGAAATTTTTTACCTTCATATTCTAGACTACTTAGATTTTTACATTCAACACACGCTATGCATTTACACATGATATTTACTATGGTGAACACTCAAATCTAATAATTGAGTGTTTGATAATATTTAATCTTGACATCCTTACCTTGCTTGGCCTATTCACCATTAGGTTAACCTAATATTTCTATGAGAGCATTCATTATTATATTCACTATCTTGAAAATTATAGAAAACATCATTCAATCATACTTATTTTGATTACATAGTCATGCCATCCAAATCCCAACAGTCAAACCTTTTAGGATAAGACTACACTAGGTCAAACAGGTTTATAACCTAGCCTTGTCTATCACATTCTAATGATAACTTTTAAAATTTGATATTTTCATATTAAATACCTTTCACTTTTATCAAGGTCATTTAACAAGAATATTCCAAAATATTACTCTATATAAGCACATAAATGCCTCTTAAAATAAATCTACCAATCAATTCATAATTCTACTACACATTGAGCAAAAGGGCTTAAATATTTTCATTAATATTTTCAATTCAAGTTTTGATTTATTCTAATAGTCATGGGTAAAGTATAAAGCTATTTAATTAGAAGTCAAAGGCACTCATTGTCAAGAATTTCAAGGCAATTTACTAGTTGTATCCATATAAAAATATTAAGATTCATAGAATCACTTTAGAAGGAAAAACTACATCGACCTATGGCCCTTTTGATATATGTAGGCAGCACTCAAATTATGTGGATTTTTCTAAGGATGGTTTAGATATTTCCATTTACCAATTCCCCCTTTGTATTTGATGTCAACTTATTTTATTATACAATAACTAGGATTTTATATTGCAAGTACATTTGTAATACATGCATGTCATCAATAGACTTTCTCAAACAATTGAAGGTACTGAAACAAGAAACTATCTAGCAGTGTAAACACATATTTGGCCACAATTAATAAACAAGCTCTAAGTCTACCCCTATCCACCTAGCATATCCCCTATCCTAATTCATTTTAGAATTTTATTTTTTTTGTGACATAGTTGAAAATTCTTCCCAATCAGATTCATATCAGTGATCTATGTGCATAGTCAACATAAATCAGATTTGAGATAGGTTTACATATTTATTTTAAAGTTACTACTTATAACACATTTCATTTTCTATATTTTACATTTACATTATGTATATTATGTAGATGTAAAACATTATGCAATCATTTAGTGTGCCATTGCATTTCATTTGGTAAATAAATATAAAAATATCTAAACATTTTGGTGAACCCATAATTTTTTCTTTAGAACACTACTTGCTTGGTTTACAAGTGCTAAAATTCCAAGATTAGCGATGTTTCTCATTACATAAAAGTTACATAGACTAAACATAATAAAAGTAAATAGGCTCTATTTAAGTTTAAGAATATTAGAAATAGAATTAATTTATATCCATTATTATTATTTTTAGTACCTATTATCAAGATTAAAAAAATATATTTAATATAATAGAATTCAATTAATAGTAAAGAAATTGTATGAATTATAGGTTTGATGTGGCATGGAGGAACACTATTCATGTTGGTACTATCTCTAAGTTATTACTTACTAATTAGGTGGCAGAAACTATTTATACTGATGAGGTGTCCACAACCCTATTCATGTTACTTAGGTGTCATGGGGAGCCACATTCCACTATAGCTCATGTGAAGAATTAATTTTATCTTCTTTCATACATGTGGGATGCCATTACCATTAGAGGATAAAGCTAATGACTTGGTTTGGTCAAAAAGGATATTCCACTTGTTTTAGAAGCACATGTGGATTGGATAAATCCTTTTGAGGATTCCACCTATCTTTTGAAAGCTTATACTAGTGGAGGAGACAAGTTTTACTATTTCATATTAGCATCTCCTTTATCTTTTTTAGTTCATGAATGGGTGGTGCCATGTTGGGCCTCTTTTGTTGGTTTATCTCTCTTTGTAAATCTTTAAATGAAGGCTCATTTGTTTTGTTAGGTAGGCTAGTGGTAGAGAAGTAAGCTTTGTGTGAAATCTTGGAAAACCTCCTTAGCATGTTGAAGATAAGTTATGTATGTGTTTGAGTGTAAGATTTGAGAAAGCTTGTAGATCCTTGGCATGGGTTGAATCCAATTTTGTGTAATGAAGATAGCTTGATGAAGCTTTGTGTATTGAATAAGTCTTTGAAGACTTGTTGAGAATAATGAAAGGAGTTATTTGTTAAAGATTATTGTGTTGTATGCTTTGTGAAGAATTGAGCATGTATTTATTGAACTACAATGAAATATTGTGAATTATTTTAGGTAGGCTACATGGATTGAACTTGGGTAAAACCATCATTTTTATGGGAGTATTTCAATGGAGGAACCTATATGCCTATCGATATGTTCCATTGGGAGACTCTTTGGATTTGCTTCCTCTTACACGTGGCTAGTAGGTAATTATGGTTGGGTGAAGGCAGACTTTTAGGGCACAATGGGGAAATAAGAAGGTAGACGGTGGCTTGCCTGATAGTCTATGGAAAGGAGAATGGATAGAAAAATAAAATAAAGCAGGGAGTCATGTCTAGTTATCCATTTCCCTCCCTCTACAGTGGTTTTCAACTCTATAAGCCCATAATGAAATTGTGAAATATGGTTAACAACTATTCCTCTACTATGATTTGTAGAGGCCTGTGAAGTAAGTGGATTTCAATTTTGGAAATGCTAAAATCATTTTGGTTCCTACTATTATTTTGTTCTAGGGATTTATTAATGGACCTGTAATTTGAGAAAATTGATATTCCCCATTATTAATTGTGTGGGTTTGGTTACTATACTGAGTATTAATTTAGATTGGTGGGGATTTCTTTACGTTGATGAAAATGAAATACTAGTTATTCTTTTAAGAAATGCGAATAGGGTTTTGGGGAGATTGTTTCATTACAGATTTTGAGCCCATTTATGTGGGATTTTCATTATTGACTATATGGTACTTGGAGATACTCTCATTCTAACCCTAGAAGGGTGTAGCGAAGATATTATAATAGTTTAAAATTATTAAACCCTATAGGTGTATATTTTAGACGCATTATTATTACTTACCATTGTATTTATTTGAGAAAGTTAAGCCAATTTATTGATAACATTGTGAGTTATGCTTCTCTATTTTTACTTCCTTACCCTCTTGTTTATGGCATTAATTTGATAGCCTTTTTCAAAAGATATTTCAAGAACTATTATGAATCCCTATAACTTCATGATGGATCTGCCATACAAAATAATCAATTTTGCTATTTAACTCTTACTATGCCTTCGTTGATTATTGCATGTTTCATTTCCCTTTCTATTTGGGGGTTTTGCTTTCTAGGGCTTGGTAAATATATTTATAGAACCATTATGAAGTTGTGGAACTTCAAAATGGATTTGTAACTTGAATAAATTGTTTTTTTCCCGTATTATAGTGGGTTACCTTAGAAATTATATATGTTTATTTTTAAATTTGGATTGGATATTATGTGATGATTATTTGGCAATGAATGTGGTTGTTTTCATTTTGGTACATTGTTATGTTTTATTAAACCATGCTCTTATTGAAATCATGAATGATTCTTTGGGATGGTCTAAGTTAATGATTATGCCAAGTGAACTCCATAAAGACCATGTCAACTTTAGTACTTGTTGGGTGAATATTTTATCAACCAGCTAACTGGTGAGCAAAATAGGTCTCTTCAAACAGAACATAGGGAGATTGGTTGGCCAGGTGTGCAGGTCTACCACATCAACAGGGGACAAATCTCTCCTCTCATCAAGGGGAGGTTCCTTATAAATACGCAGGAGCTATATATTATATAAATAAGCAAAAAATAACACTCAAGGGTAGGATATATCATCCATCTCCCTTCTTCCAGAGATGATGCTCACAGATCAAAGGAGAAATCCTAGGTGATGCTCACAAATCAAAGGAGAAACCCTGGGTGATCAGATATGTGAGTTGAACAAGGGACTATGGAATTCAGTATTCAAGGTCAAATGAGTTCAAGCTGATAGGATATATGAATAGTGATTATGTAAGAAGCATTGATGATAGGAAGAGCACCTCAAGATATGTTTTCATTATGGAATAGGTGTAGTTTCATGGGCTTCAAAGAAATAACTAATTTTCACTCTTTCATCAGCTCAAGTAAATTATGTAGCAGCCACAAGTGCATCATGTCAATCAATTTTGATGAGAAGAATGTTGAAATATCTCTGTCAAGAATAAGAAGAGGCAACAATGATCTATTGTGATAGCAATTCAGCTATGGCATTGTCTAAGAATCCAGTTTTTCATAACATAAGTAAACATATTGCCACGAGATATCATTTCATTAGAGAACTAATCAACAATAGAGAAATATTTTTAGATTTTTGCACGTCTCAAGATCATTGTGAAGACATTTTCACCAAGGCATTAGGAAAATAAAGTTTTATGTTTCAAAGAGAATGATTGGTCATCATAGATGATAGTAGTTGTGATTAAGGGGGAGTGTTGGAATTAATTAACAACTAATTCTCTGTATCTCTCTAGATGCTCTCATGTGTCATGTTAGAACTTCGTCAATCCAACCCATTCCTCATTCAGTGTTTACAGGAGAGATTTTAAAAATATGAAATCCATTGCAAATCTCCACTCTCAGATTTTTTAAGCTATCAAAAGACATCAGATTTAATGCTATTAACTATTTTATCTTTAACTCTTCAATTGGGGACATTCATCATATGTAAGAGTTTTATAGAAGTCTTTTTATTTGTTGTTTTCTATATGCAAAAATAGAAAAAGAATGATTGTTGATATATATGCTATATAGAGAAAGACGCTGTTATTCGTTAAAAATAGGGGACTGTTATGGTCATCCAAAAATAGATTTGTAGTTCATTGTTAGTCTAAGATATATGCATGAAAGCAGAGCAAAATCTCTTTGATTAATTATAAATGTTTGTATGATTAGAATCATAAATAGAAAATATATTTTGTTGTTCTTTTTATCTTTGTTTTTCAGTTGTTCTCTTTTATTGGTCCTCTACCTCTCCCCTTCAATTATTCCAACATTGACACCACCTCATTATGTATTGCTTAGCTTAATTGGCTCTCCCCAAACTAGAGAAAATCACCAAGGAAAGATTATGTACATGGACAATACCACACAACACTCACAACCTGCAACCTTACAAAAACATCCACTTTATAGTAATCATAGCTTTTGTAATTCCATGTAAGTGAATTGAAACACTCACAGCCCCTATAGTCTTACACAATTTCACAATGGATCATTCATAGCTCCTACAGCATTGTGTTAACTTATCTTGCGACATTTTTAGTTTATATAATGTCACACATAATTCGTAATCCTAGAAACATCCCACACCACTTCTTAGTCTCGTAACACTTCTATGTATGTATTTCCTACTTTCTAGATTACCACATGTCTTTATAGCTTTGCATAAAGTCTCTATGATCTGCATTCACTTCTCTAGTTATATTGTTTCCATGCTGCACGTGGAGTGGCAATCTCCACACTTGCACCATGTTAGAGCAATGCACACTAGAATTTAATCTGCCACATATGTAGGAAGTCCAAACATCACTTGTGCAAAAGATGAATTGTTATTATATATATATATATATATATATATATATATATATATATATATATATATATATATATATATATATATATATATATATATATATATAAAGAGGAGGCCATTGTCTCCTTTCTTAATTAGATATATCCACATCTTGAATACTTTCATGCTTTGAGTATCTTGTATCAGTTGGCCATCTCTCACATGTTATCATGTTCAATATATCTAACATGTGAATACTCATCTTCCAGTCTAGAGAAATCAGTTAGGATGTGTTATCCCCCTTTCTGACCACAAAAACCTACTATCCTTATCTTTCTAGTCACTTTTATCCTAGATAGATCAACAATGATGTGTTCCCCTTATGATCACAGGGGCTTGTTCTCTATCTTTGCATTTTACTCATACCTACTTCTCCCTATTCTTTCATTTAAATAGAAGTGGCACTATTATATGAATCTTATGCATTGAATGTGTAATGGTTGTTTATGAATATGTTTCTTATATTCAATTTCATGTTCTACAATCTACAACTTTGTTTGAATAGATCCATCAAGTATAAATAGTTGTAGCATTGTCCTTCGCATAAACTCTTGAGCTTGATGTGGATCATTCAGTATGTATTTGATAGCTACATAGAAGGATCCTGATATAGTTGCACATAATTACCATGCATGTGAAAATTTTGGCAAGAACATTGCATGCACGAGTTGGTGAGTTGGTCTCAGAACTTGAAGGCTTAACTTGCAATCTTCCATGTTAGATGGACCATGCAGATACGTAGAGAAGACAATGCACAAGTATTTCAAAAGACTTCTTCACTCAACAAATTACACGAGTCTTGAGGGTCGCAAGTCTGTGTGGAATTTGTTGATCTTCGTTGAGTATGAAGTGATGTGCAATCTTCCAATCATGTAAAATTTTAACTTTCTCACATTTGCATGTAACTTGCCAATTCCTTGCGCAAAACTCACACAGATATGAAATAAAACTTGTGTAAGATTTCAGAAGTTATTCAAAGCACAAGGCTTTGTCCTCTTGGGTTGTCCAGTTGCACACCAAAAAAAAAACTATGCGAAGATCAACTATGCATGCAGACATAGAGTGTGCAAAACAATATTGTGCACCTACCAAAGCTGTTCAAAGTAACTCTCTAAAATTACATGCAAACATAGGGTTGCCCAAAACTGCTTATTACTAATCTAAATATTTTTTAAGTGATGCAATATTGTTTGTGAACATGAATGCCCCCGTGCCACATTTTTGGAATGATAACCTTCTATTTATATGTCCCAGAGTGTTTACGTATTTTAAAATACAAATTACTGTCGATCTAGATTTATGTTCTATATCTGGGCATTCTCGAACACGTATTTTCTGGTTTTTTACTTGATTTGGTTTGGGGCTTTTAAAAAAAATTCAATTATGCTAATGTATTCTTGGGCTATTTGCATTGGAGTGTCCCCTCTACACTAACAACCAAGAAGTAGCCTTATTACTATAAAAACTTATCCAGACAGTGTTGTAGAAATGTATATAGATTTTACTCTGGAATCTCAATTATAAGATTACTTAAAGAAATTATGCATTGTAGAAGCAACGTTTCTATATTTAGAAGGTTGTACACATTTATCATATCATATAAGCATATCTAATTTAAACTTGTTCCATTTATACCACTGGTTTGTATAAGAGAAACTGCTCATCAATGACTTCATCCCTGATGGTACCTTGGAAAAAACAAACATTGTGATTGACGTGGCTAAAGAATCAAAGGAAACATAATACTCTCTGAAGATTTTTATATAAACCCATAGCTGGAAAACCTGCTCTCTGCAATCCTGAACTTATCCTTCAATCGATCTTTGTTTTCTAAATATATTTTCTCTAATTTTACATTTGGATGGGAAGAAATCGATAGGTTTGTAAGCGTGTTTTTGCACCTTCTGGCTCAAGAAACGCTTTCAATCCTGGTATGTACTCATAGGTCTAGAATGAAGTAAACTAATCTGATGATCTAAAGATAGTATGAATATAATTTTGAACGTGTTAGAAATGCATTAAATAATTTTCATATTTTACTCATAATAAAATAAAAAATCGGATCAATAAAAAACATATATATGTAAGAGTAAGCCGGATAAGAATTATATATATATATACAAACACACAATTCATCTAAAATAAAAAGAGGTCAAAACTGACTTTACCAAATATCCATTATCAAATATTAATATCTACTAAAATTATAACAATTAAAAGTTATATGTTTTGCACATTCAAAAGTTTCTATAACCTAATGGAACATTACACTTTACATGGATAGTTTGAATAGATTGAAGTTTTAAAATTATTTCATATTTTTTGAATATTTATTTTAATTTTAATATAAAATGTTTAACTTGATATTCTATTTTATAAGATAAATATTATTTAATAATTTTTATATAATATTAAAGCAAAATTTGCCAATTTATCCTTCGGAACCGGGTAGAGTGTAAACTTTTACAGAAAAATTCCAGGCCTCTTGTCAGCTACTCCTGCAACTGACCCAAGGTAGGATGAATGTAAATTCTCGGCCTCCTGTCAGCCACTCATGTTTGATGATATCCAATTGAAGTCACACCTGCTTCATGTTTGGACGTGCTTCAGGGGAATCTTGTGAACACCACAAACCAATGCGTAACAATGAAATCACAATTCCGAATTCATTGTAATTGGTGAGCAACCCCTGGGGGAACACTCGATTTAGCTAAGTTGATTTCACCCACATATGCAGGGTCAAATCCCCCTTAAACATGTCATTGGTGGGACTCTTTCCTGTGAAAATTTGAATTAACAAAATGCCAAAGCTATACACATCTCCTTGAGTTGAAATACTTCCATTAAAACCATACTCTGTGATAAATCAATCACATCAAACAATACAACTATTTATACACATGAATATCTGAATTTCAAAATAAGGAAAATGTAACGTCTTACAAACCATACCTGATGCAATGTAGCCCACAGAACCTTTTATACTAACAGTATCAAAGAGTGGGGCCGTTCCATCCATTATTGTGGCTATCCCGAAACCTATTAGATAAGCTGTCATGTCTTGGTCCAGAAGCACATTGCTTGGGTTTATATCACAGTGCACCATCTGCACGTCACAGTCACAATGAAGGTATTTAATGGCGTGGGACAAGTCTATAGCAATGTTCAGCAGTTCTTTCAGTCCCCATTCCAGATTAGGATAATTGTCCGGATGCAAATGCGTTTCTAAGCTTTTATTACATATAAACCCATATATTAAACATTTGAAGTGGTGGGTGGAACAGGTGGATATGATTTTAGCCACAATTTGATGCCGAATCCTTGTCAATACTCGACATTCTGCTGTGAACTTATTGTCGGCATCAAAATCGAAAACCTTCACAGCAACTTTCCAGCCATTCAAAATTCCTTTGTAGACTGTTCCAGAGTTACCTATACCCAACAAATTGGACTTACTCAACATTTCTGTTGCTTTGAAAATGTCACGATATGGTATATGTCGATATGATAATGAAGATGTAAATGAAGACGTCACCCATTCCACTGTAAAAAAATAAAATAAAGAAGAAAGCAAAAAAAAAAACATATGATATCTTCACGAAAGCAGTTGCAACAGATCAATTTTTGACACTCAGAGATTAGATTGTAAGCCCTCTCAGCATCAAGTGGGAGTATGTTGATAACTGACGCTGGAGGTTCAATTGAACATCTAATTCACCACATGCAACATGCAGATTTGAAGATTTAAGTTTGTTATTTTTAAATAAAGCAGCATGCTGACTTTTTGTCCCATGCGCAGATTTATAGATTTAGACTTTTAGTTTTAGTCTTAGTTTGTTTTTAAGTTTCAGTTACAAACTTTGTTTACACCGTGTCTTCTAGTGGCGCAAACATAATACATGAAAAATGCATGTAGGTTTGCAAGGCTTTTTTTTAGAGGGTGCAATTGTCCAGCAATGTAATTCTTTTATATATACATCATTAAAGACTATTATTTCCAAACTGCAAATAAAGATTTCTAGATGCTCTGTTTTTTCTTGAGTTTTTGGCTCTATTTTTTTTGTTTTTTTTTCTACTATTATCTCATAAGTCATCAGGTGTAGAAATTTTGTTTAGTTTTTCAAATTCTACATTTGGTATCAGAGCATGATTTTTCTTTTGGGTTAAAGATTTAGTAGTTGGAATTTTGCCAAAATTTTATCATGTCAAATTCTAACTCTTTGCCCATTCCAGAATTTGATGGAAATGAGTATGATTATTGGTGTATCAAAATGATGACTTTTTTGATAGGAAAAGATTTGTGGGAGATTATTGAATCCGGTTATGTAGAGCCAGCTGATTGGAATGCCCTCACAACAAATGATAAAACAGCTAAGAAGGAGGCTAAGAAGAAGAATGCTCAAGCCTTATTTCATATTCAAATAGCTCTAGATAAGAGCCTATTTCTGTGAATTGTAGGAGCAAAGATAGCAGAGGATGCTTGGAAGACTTTAAAAGAAGCTTACCAAGGTAGTGATCAAGTCAAAGTTGTCAAGTTACAGACATTGAAGAGAGAATTCGAGAATTTAAAGATGCAAGAAGCTGAAAGTGTGAGTACCTATTGTGTCATAGTAAAAGATGTAGTCAATAAGATGGCTACACTTGGTGAAATTGTGGGCAATGACGTTGTGATCAAAAAGGTGTTGAGGTCTCTCACACCAAGGTGGAACCATGTTGCCATAATCATAGAAGAAAGCAAGAATTTGTCTACCCTTCAATTTGATCAGCTAGTTGGATCTTTGATGTCTCATGAAGAAAGATTGAGAGATTCATTTGGAGAAAGTGAAGAGAAAGCTTTTTCCTCCAAATTACAAATCACAAAGAATGAAGATGCCAATAGTAGCATCAAAAGTAATCAAGGCCAAGGTAGAGGTCAAAATCAGAATTACTCAAGAGGAAATAGAGGCAGAGGTGGTTTTTGAGGAAGAGGTGGTTTCAGAAGAAGAGGTAGAGGTCGATTTGATAAAAGAAATATCCAGTGTTATCATTGTAATAGGTATGGCCACTTTAATTATGAATGTAGATTAAAAGAAGGTAATAATGATAAAAGTGTTCATTATGCTCAAGAAGGTGATGAGAATCCTCCAGATAATTTATTTTTATCTTATGACAAAGCTGAAAATGTTTCTAAAGATGTTTGGTATTTAGATTCGGGATGTTCTAACCACATGTCAGGGAATGAAAAACTTTTTTCTATAATGGATGAAAGTTTTAAACCCAAGATTAAGCGTGGTGATGACAAATCATTGGAGGTTTCTGCAAAAAGAGCTATGGAAGTCCATACAAAAGAAGGTATGAAGAGTGTTAAAGACATTTATTACACTCCAAAGTCAAAGCATAATTTGTTGACTGTTGGACAATCATGTGAGAAGAATTATAAAGTTGTATTTAAAAATCAACAATGTGTAATTAATGATAAGAATCAAGAAAATAGGGTGGTAATAGTTGTGCCTATGACAAAGAATAGAATGTTTCCATTGAAGTTTGGTGAACATAACAAGAACCTTGTCAATATGGCATATGAAGATACAAGTTGGTTGTGGCATTTCAAGTATGGGCATTTAAATTTTCACAGTTTGAAGATTCTAACATCAAAAGCATTAGTTTCTGGTTTGCCTAAGGTAAGGAAGTTTGTGAAGGATGTGATAAAGGAAAACATGCAAGAGAAAAATTTCCAAAAGACAATGCATGGAGGGCCCGTTATCCACTCCAGTTAGTTCATTCAGACATTTGTGGTCCTATGCAGATAAAGAGTTTGGGTAAGTCATCATATTTCATTATTTTTATTGATGATTACTCACGACAGTGTTGGGTTTATTTTTTGAAGACCAAAGGTGAAACTCTTGAGACACTCAAGAGGTTTAGAGCCCTTGTAGAAAATGACAAAGGGTGCAAAATCAAATGCTTAAGGACTGATCATGGAGGAGAATTTTGTTCAAAATCCTTTCAAGGTTATTGTGATATGCATGGCATTAGAAGACAACTCACCACTACATACACACCTCAACAAAATGGTGTGGCTAAAAGGAAGAATCGTACAGTGGTGGAGATGGCATGAAGCATGCTACAAACAAAGGGATTAAGTAATTCTTTTTGGGGAGATGCAGTTGCTACAACAGGATTATATTCTCAATTGGAGTCCCACTAGTGCACTTGATAGGATGACTCCGTATGAAGCCTAGTATGAGAAAAATCCAAATGTTAATTATTTCAAATTTTTTGGTTGCTTAGCCTAAGTTCATGTTCCTGATCAAAAGAGGCAAAAGTTAGATCCCAAAAGTGAGTCATGTATTGTTGTTGGATATAGTGAGGAAAGTAAGGCTTATAAGTTATATAATCCTCTCACTAATAAGCTTATTGTGTCAAGAGATGTGATTTTTGATGAAGAGGGAGTTTATGGTCATCAAAAAGGCCATATGGAAAAGTCAAAATCTGTTTTAAATGAAGTTATTATGGATGATATTGATCATGGGCAGCCCACTAATATTTATATTCCAAGTGCTACAAATCCACCAAGTTGTTCAATTAGAAGTGTAAGTCCAGATTCAAGTCCTAGTTCTGCAAGGAAGCTAAGAAGATTGAGTGACATTTATCTATAAGAAGATGTTGAACAAATTGATTATTGTAATTACTAATGTAAATTATTGATGTATGTTTATCAAAATTTTAAGTTATTAAGGACATTAAAAATGGAATTTAGTCCTAGTTGTATAGTGCTTGTGATAAAATAAAATTATATATGTATGATTCATATCATTATAAATTTGAAATGATCATTGCGTATTTAATTTCAATAGAAAGGATAAAAAGGATTGTAATTTGATATTGTAATGTATAGTTAAACATTGCAGTCACTATGAGAATGGATGATTATAGATGATATGAGAGATTATTTAATTAAGCCTTTATCTTAGCTATTTATGCTTTATGTGTTGACATTATAATGTGAATTACATTAATTTTTATATTAAATATATGACATGTGAGTAATTGTTTTCCTTTAATAAAGCATGCAAAACAAATTGTAATACACATTTGATTAATGCAAGTTATTTATACTTGATTATAAGTGCATGCAATTAATTATTATATATTTTTTATGAAATAGATTTATATGCTAAAGCAATCCCTATTATTTATTCCTTCAATACTTAGTAGAATTCAAAATGTATGTATGGATTAGATTACACGATATAACCTTCAGTTGGAAAGTTATTCTATTATAAAAAAAATAAAAATAAATGACTAGTTTAACTTTACCCTAAAGGGGTTGTCACACATAGCCTTTATTTACAACATGTATTTTTTCAAAGTCTATTATGCATGTAAATAGGAACTCTCAAGTTTATCGTGCTAGTAATAGAATTTCAGCTCATTTCATGCGGCCACTAAGACACCCTTTTTCATCGTGTGGCCTTGACAAACTCAGTTTACATGCAAGAACGTGTGCTAAAGTTCACCATATTTTTTCAATATCTTATAAATAGTTGTATCGGTTTTCATGTGGCATTTTAAACCAGTGCAAATGTAGTTATTAGTTTTCAATGGCATATACTAGTATTTAATTATCCCATGTGGGTTTATTAACTAGTATTTGCATTGTGTGGGTTTTGAAAATATATTTTGCATCTAAAAATCATTCTCCAAGACCATCATCCAACTTATTTTATCTGCATGAAATATTTACAAACAAAGGTGGTCTTGAATGGTTCTTTGGTAGTTTTCATGGTAACATGTAATTTTAAAACTATTCTATATAGTTTTTAACGTTGATTTTTGTAACCTTTAGCCTTAATAGGCTTCTTTTACTTACAATACCCTTCACTCAAGACCCATATCCTTCTTAAATCATTCAATTAGTCAAAGTTTCCTTTGCATTCACTTTTTGATGTCTTCAACAACTTAAAAGTGGTTTTATAAACCATTCAATCTTATAACATCCATAAGCATTACCTTCGATATTGAACCTCATGATGAAACAATGGAAATCAATAAAAACTTTATTCAACAACTATGGGTAAAAAATCATGAGAAATGCAAAAAGATTCTTAGTCAAACCTAATTGACTAATGAAATAAGGGTAAACATCAAGATGGTCAAAACATTATACATATATGATTTCAAGGAAAAAATGTCAAATATGATTACTCTTCTAAATAGGTTCATGAGAAATGAAGTAATAAATGTTTTTCACTAGTGGATGTCCATATTCATTAGTATCATCTGATTTGAAAATAGTTCATTAATTGGGCTTTAATCATCAATAACAACATTCATGAGCATTTTTATCAAATTAGAATCCACACAATAATTCTATATGGCCTCATATTCGGTATATTCAATTTATGCCTTCAAACCTTGGCATGGCTTGACTTAGGTAGAACCTCCTCAATGCATAGGTATATGAAAAATTATCACATCTCTTTCATGAGAAAGGAAAGAGTCATTTCAAGAGGATATATGATGTTTTCTCTATGATTCTAGTTAGAGCATTGGATGGAAATCCTACAGGTAAGATATATACTGAGGTATCTACTTTAATCAGGAAAAATAAGAGTTACTTTATTTAGTTCCAAAATTTCAATTATATCTAGGTTGTCAGATTCGAAGGTGTTCCTCTTATATTGCCAATATATCCTAGTGAAAAAATAGTTTTAATCCAGCTTTACCGGTAGTTAAGTGAGGTGCACAAGAAGTGTATCAATCAACATATCATAAGAGTAAATTTCCCTATCAACCTTAGTTATTTCATCTAAAAATCATAAAGGGATGTCATTAATATTTAAAATTCACTAGTGGACTTTCCATTACAATCACACACAAAAATATAAATGATGTTTTCTCTATGATTCTAGTTAGAGCATTGGATGGAAATCCTACAGGTAAGATATATACTGAGGTATCTACTTTAATCAAGAAAAAAAAGAGTTAATTTATTATGTTCCCAAATTTCACTTATATCTAGGTTGGCAGATTCGAAGGTGTTCCTCTTATATTGCCAAGATATCCTAGTGACAAAATAGTTTTAATCCAGCTTTACATGTAGTTAAGTGAGGTGCACAAGAAGTGTATCAATCAACATATCATAAGAGTAAGTTTCCCTATCAACCTTAGTTATTTCATCTAAAAATCATAAAAGGGATGTCATTAATATTTAAAATTCACTAGTGGACTTTCCATTGCAATCACACACAAAAATATAAATGATGTTTTCTCTATGATTCTAGTTAGAGCATTGGATGGAAATCCTACAGGTAAGATATATACTGAGGTATCTACTTTAATTAGGAAAAATAAGAGTTACTTTATTAAGTTCCCAAATTTCACTTATATCTAGGTTGGTAGATTCGAAGGTGTTCCTCTTATATTGCCAAGATATCCTAGTGACAAAATAGTTTTAATCCATATTTACATGTAGTTAAGTGAGGTGCACAAGAAGTGTATCAATCAACATATCATAAGAGTAACTTTCCCTATCAACCTTAGTTATTTCATCTAAAAATCATAAATGGATGTCATTAATATTTAAAATTCACTAGTGGACTTTCCATTGCAATTACACACAAAAATACTTGCTTTTATAGTAAGGGATTTATGAAAGATAATCTTAATATGGGTCCTAGTTTTCCTCATATTCCTTAAATTGAAGACTACTAGAAAGACTTAAAAAATTATTTCAAAGACAAAAAAAGAGAGCGATAAATAATGAATTTGAAATAGATGAAGGATTTCATATTTTAATGGTGTACAATAAACTTTGTGGATGACGACACTGATGTTGTGGAAGAAATTTTAGAGAGAAGATATACCTTGTAGCTATTCCTTTGATCATTTGGTTAATAATGGAATTGATAGATATTTTAGAATTCACACAAACCATGCTAACAAGATCAAGATCTTAGTATGATAAAAATTAAAAGAATATACTTCAGGAAGTCATCTAAAAGATGAAGGAAGATCAAAATATATGTAATATATTTCTTTTGATCCAATTACTACACCTTTTAGGATAAAAACATTCATAATAAAATCTGGTTTGGCTTCCTTAGGGGGTGGATATGGATAATATACCAACATAGACAAGACTCCTAAATAGACATGTGAAGGTGATCTGCTAAGGCAAAATATTCTAATCAATAGGCCCATTCCATTTGCTATTGCAAACATCACACATGATATTGATCCTTTAGTATTTATTGACAACACCACCCGATAGCTATTTCCCTCTAATTTATGTTCAATACCCTTTCACATTGTTCCTAATCCCATAAAATCATCATTACCTTCACCACTTCAATTTTACCCACCACTTCTACCATATTCATTCCCAGTTCTGCCTCCACCTCCACCTACTGATTTTCCATGAAATAAGTTATTATTCCTAAACAACCAATTGAACATAGATCCATTATTTTATAACCTTTATGATATTCTTCCTCCTTAAATCTTATATTTTCTTAAGCACTTATTGGCAGAATCACAATGTGATATGTCTTATTCATAGATACAATAGATAGTAGGTAAGTATAAGCCTATAGTAAAATCAACATAAATTGATTTTTATGTTGTTTCCAATCTACTGCAAGGTCCTTCACAAAATATAAAGGCAACAACTACTTTTAGGTTGATGATTTATTCTTCAAGTGCGTAATATGTGGAGACTGCCCAAACCCTTGTAAATATATCATGATGAAATGACTTTCATTGATTACAACATCATCAAGATTAATCTTAGTTAAACCATTCCTGAAGGAATTATTCATAATTTTAAGGTGACTGAAACAAATATGATATAAATGATATAATAATGCATACAAACTCAATAATATTTAGAATAAAAATTACATATGTTTTCTTCATACATCAAATGGATCTTGAATATATGTGAGACCGATTAGAAAGTGATATCTGCACTTATACCAATCTATTCTACTGTAAAAATACCAAGTTGTAAATTTGAGATTTATAAGGAGATGATTGCCAAAATGAGTAAGTATATTAGTCAAAAAAAGGTCATGGAATCCTAGGTTAAAGAATTGCTTCTTAATAGCATGAAATTACTTGACGAGAACCAAAGAATCTATGATTTGATTAGTTCCAATCAGGTGAAGATCAAAGAATAAAAAACAACTACCAATAAATAATATGGGATATGAACAACTTGATCTAAGACTTGAGATACAAGCCTACCATAGATGAGAATAATTTGGTCTCTGAAGGTATTCTTGAAAGAGCTAAGGATAATTTTTCACGTTTGTGGTCTCAATGTGAGAATTAGAAGATTTGTGATCTAAACAAAGATTTTTAGGACTTAAAATTTTATGTAAATAATTGTGATGAGATGAAAATAGAGTTATCTACCAATGTTTGGGCCATTTAGTGTGAGTTATTAAAAAAGATGAATCAAAGGCACATACAACTATAAAATTGAAATAACAGTTTCAAAAGATGGTTAAAGAAGAGTTTTGGGGATAAAATAAATCCAACAAAGGAACTATTAGAAAACTAAGTAATATTCATTATTCTATCAAATATATCACTTTGAACTTTCAAGGTCTTTTCAATAATATTGAAGAAGTAACTAATGTGTCATATGAGTGGCTTGCATGTTTAGCTCATATAGTTGTTCTTGAAAAAGAAAGAATAGTCCAAAGTATTCAAATATTTAGTGTATACCGGCTTAAATCATCACATAAAGAGGATTCAAATCTATTATAGTAGTTGGGCAATGTTCTTCTCATCAAAAAAATTATTCTTCTCAATAACCACTCAAAGTCATTTTCTCTCTCTCAAACTTTCTATTTCTCCATTGCACTGTTTGTAGTAACTCAAAAAGGTCATATTTACCTTTTTAAGTATTTTGGGGGAAAATTAATTGCAAAATAAAAATATTTTACTAAAATTAGTTTTAAAAGTGGTCACTAGGTGGTTACACCATCATAAACTATAAATACAAGTTCTATTAATTGTAAAATCCATTTGTAATTATTTCTAGGAGTGAATTTATAACAAATACATGGTTTTAGATTTTTTGCTTTGCTTAGTTATTTTTATCCATAAATTAAAATCAAATTTAAATTTATCCCAATATTGCATGCTATGGAATTTCATTATGGAAATCTTATTATACTTTATAGCATTAACATTTTTCATATCCCCTACATATTCCTTGATGATGGCTTCTAAAAAATCTACTAAAATAAAACTAGGGGCATGTTTTTGCTTAGGATTAAGGTATTCACACCATCATTTATCATTTCCATCACAATTATTTATTATTCATTCATTTCTATTCCAAAAAATATTCTTTGGGTTTCAATCCATCTATACAGCATTTTAGTGAGATTTTCTATCCTGTATCAGATACTATTGCCTATACCATACCATGAGTATATATTTAGTGTGTAAGGTAGTATAGATACCTATGTCAAATAATTAGACTATATTGAGGTAGATGATTACTCTTGTTTTTCTTGTTGAAATCTTTGGTCTACATGTTCCACTAACTCATTGTCCTCTCTAGGAAAGGTAGCACCAATTCTAGGTGTTTCTAAGGTTTATTATAGATGGAATGACTTATTCCTGGGGGAGTAAGCTCCATCTAGGATTTGAGGTGTACCAATAATTTTCAACTTTTTATTCTTGAACACATATTATGCTAGAGGTAAAAGTCTCAAACTATTTCAATGAAACATTCCATTCTAGAGAGAGTATCTCAAGAATCATCAGTTCATTAGGGTATCAATTAATATTTATTAGATCCTCAAAGTATAAGCAAGCTCTTATAAAGGTTTCCTTTAAAAAATGCTTATGATAGTATTATTTATCAAATCCTAAGATTTCCTTAAATATGTTTTTGTTTTTATCAAGCCTTTCAATCCTGGAAAATTCACTGTCAAAGTTTTCATAGACTTTATGAATTTAAAAAGGATTGATCTCATCTTTAGGAATAACCTTCATTTATTATAGTATTAGCTTCCTAGCTTGCTCAAAGATTTCTTTAGGATGAAGTTGTCTCAAATAATCAAGTTTTGGTATGTTTGAACTCCCTTTAGTTAAGGTGAGACCAATGATTTTAGGTTTCAATGGTATTTTATTAGCTTTTTACAGTTTATGGATCTGAGTTAGGATCAAGGATGAATATCCCATCAGGGCATCTACTTTTTTTATAACTCATTAATATTATTTTAAATGGTAGAAATAGCCTGATTATTTTCCATGAGTCCTTTTATCTATGAAGTGTCAAGTTTTATGACAAATTTATGTACCTAATCTAAATCAACATCAATTTTCCTAATTTGGATGCTTATGCTAGTATTCATAGTTACAAGATCAACCATATTAGTATATATAATTATGAGAATATTATTTACACTAGTTTGGTTGAAGACTAGAGACTCAATGTTTTTATATATCTTTTCCATATCTATAGAGCATGTTGGGATTTTAAGGTTTTGATATCAAAAGGTATCCTTCATGTGTTTCATGATTCCTTGATGAAGATAGTTAGTTCTTCATCCTAAGTTATTAATTCAATCAGTCTTATTTTGGTTATAAGCACTTCAACCAAGACTTCATCTTGTATGTATATTATAGAAGCCATGTCTTTAGTTTATACAATAGGATTATTTTCAAGGGTTCCTAGAGTTTTATCTGGATATTGTTTCATTTTAACCACCTCAGTGTATAGGTCATCAAGATTTATAGAAACTGATGATATTGCATAATTACACTGATTTGATTGTCTTCCAGTTCTTGTATTATAATTTCTAATGACTCATCTCTATTTGGATAATGTTACATCATATATTGTCCTTAAGTTATGAATTTGATGTATAATTGACATGGGGAAACATTTTGATTTACTCAAGCATGTTATACTCGACATCTATGTCAATTGCCTCTTTAATAATAGTCATACCAAGCCTTTATTTTTTTATCTTGGGAATACAATTTATTTCTCACTTATTTCTCCCTTTATCATGTTTATATGGATCATGTTCTAAAAAAATTATGTATAAGTGATGCAAGCATCAAATTCAAGATGATAACCATAATGGTTATCTTCTAGGTCTAGAAATCAGTTTTGTTCATCAAATCTGGGTAGGCTGGCATAATCTATCTTATTGGCCTTAAACACAATAGAATGTCTAGTAGGTATATTTATGGTTTTTATGATTTCAAGACTAGTAATATTTGGAGTTTTTTTTATTGAGTGGGTAATTTGTATCCTAGTTTTTTTTTTAGTTTTGGCCTACATTTGTTAGTTTTAGCCTATGTGTTCCTTCAAATTCTCCCATCGATATTAATTGTGGAATATATTTATGTTTCTACTTAGGGCCTATGTATATGAATTTACTATAATTGGTTATCCATTTTCATGGTAAGATTAAATCTTGGAAGTTGACTTGACTAATGTTGACTTGATCACTTGTAGTCTTGTTACCCAGGATAATCACCACTTTGTTGTGACTTTTTGCTTATAATTGGATGGAACAAGAGGATATTTTTGATATCTAAAAACTTAGTGGGTAAAAATTCTAAAGGGGATGGATCGAGGATCCATATCAAGATTCTTAAATCGTAAGTTAAATTTAAACATTTCAAGCATACTTACATCTTCTAGGTTTGTCATAATGTTATGGTAGACTCGATAAGTAACCATACCATCATGAATAATGTCATTAATGGAACCAAGCATCGCTTGAGAAATATTATTTAGAACAGAATTATTTAAACCTTGGCAAAACAAGATGTATCAATACAACATTAACAAGTAAAATCTATATGATATTAGATCCCCCACTATATGTAAGGACATTATTGTTAAACCTTGACATTTATTTATACCACATGTGTTTGAAATTATCGGTAGTATCCATTCGTTTTTTTAACTCTTGTTTATGTTCTAATTGGTTAATGACTAAATATACAGTTTATTTTTGTGTTGAATTTTTTGAGCATTAAAGAGGTAAAATTAGCTAAGTGAATCATCTTTCTCTTGCTTTGTCCTTTATAAATTAATTAATTGCATTCTATATCAATTTTTTTTAATTCACATCAATGTTTTTAATGCCATATTATACATAATATGAATTAGTGAAATAATTTTCATAATTTATATCTCTTAGGTGTAAAATAAATAGAAATTTTTGGTGAACCCAAATTACTTCAAAAATAAAAACCCTAGGTTTCTTTCTCCATTAGAGTTTCATAATTTTATTAACTTTCTATATTTGATCCTATTATAGTCTAAAGTTCAAATTCAATTTTTGATTTCCACTAATTAGGTTTATTTTTACATTATGGTTTTAATTTTTGGTATATAGAATATGTACAAAGCTTAATACGGGTGTAATGGAAGATACCAATGATATGAATACTTCTTATTTTGATAGATATAACAACATAAAAGACAATAATAATGATTTTCGTGACTATTTTGATGATGTGGATAAGGTTGAACTTAAATAATATCTTGAGATGAATCCACATATGGTTAAAGCATTGTTGCATGTAACTAGAGATGAAATGAAATAATATCTATTGAAAACATCTTGAGGAATCACATGATGAGACTTTTAATAATACCAATCTAAATTTTAGAGGATTTTATCCTATGTTGGGAGTTTAGACTACTATTCCTAATACTTCTAATCATGTATCTATGCCTATTTTTATAAAAGTGGTACCTACTATACCTTCTATAGGGGCAAAAGAATTTCCTTCTCAAATATTTATGTGTATTCCTATACAACATACTATTTATTATGCTCTTCCTAGGTCTAAAAATCATGTCAAGCCACCTATTCCTAATCAATCTACTATGGTGACCAATCAAGCACTTGTATAGGAAATTTTCAATCTTCAAGCCAAGGTTTCTCAAATATAAAAAGGTTCTAATTTAATGGGCCATACCATGAACTCTCAAGCATTATTACATAACTCTTTGGCATCAAATATTTCCACACATCCTTTACCTACAATTTTTTTGGCACCTAAGCTTATACTATTTGATGGTAAATGTGATCCAAAACATTGTCTTAGAGACTTCCATGCAACATGTTTATATGACGAATCTATTGATAAATTACTCATAAATATATTTATTAGGAGTCAATATTTTCAATGGTTTTATGACCATCCTCTCTAATTAGTACATGCTTTAAACCCTTTGGATGACCAATTCTTAGCTGATTTATCTAACAACATTAGTGATAATTTATCCTATGCTGAAATTGCATAGGTAAAACAAGGACCTAATGATCCCATTAATGACTATTTCCTTAATTACAATATTATGGTTTCAAAAATGAAAAATCTTATGGTTGACAAATAATTACAAGATATTTTCAAACAAAGCGTACATCTAACCGTCCATGAGTCTATTTTATTCAAACAAAATCAATATTTCCATGACATGTGTCATACAATCAAATAACATGAGGTCTTGCTTCTTTCCATGAACAAATTAAGGTACTGGATTAATATTCTAATGTATAATAATAATAATAATAATAATAATAATAATAATAATAATAATAATAATAATAATAATAATAATAATAATAATAATAAATTTCAAATCAAAGCACCTTTCAAAGGTAATACTAATGATAGTAAGAATAAGGATAAAACAACAGCTAATGTAATTTCACAACCTACTAATAGACTTGTCCTTTTTTCTCCTCCATAGAGAGAATTTAAATGATTACCAAAACCTCCTCATAAGGTGTTACAAAAATTACATGACTCTAACCTCATAACCATCACTCCACCTTTGGAGATTGACATGAAAATTCCACAACTTATGAGTTTTTATATTAATGCATATTTTTATTGGCATAAAAGCACAATAAAATTGAATAATAGACGATTTTCCTTAAAAAATAGGATTCAGTATCTAATTTAGAACAATACTATTGAGCTTAATGATAATATCACTAGTATAAATGATTTATCTACACAACCTAATTCAAAGTTGAAGATATTTTCTAATCCATTGAAAAATCATGAAGCATAAGGAATCAAGGCTAATTTCAAGGTAAATATGACTTATAATGTGCACCCTATAGCTTCATATGTTCTTATAATTGAAGAATCCCATTCTATAGATGATCTTATTGGTACACTTATGATTACAAAATTATGACAACCTAATATTACATTTGAGGACCATGTAATTATCAATGATGATTTTACCAAATGCACCTTTTTCATATGTACTTTATTTGACCAACATCTCATAGAAAGTGTTATGGTGGATAATGGGTCAAGTGAAAATATATGTACTATGTGATTAATAACTAGTCTTGGGTGCACATAAATATTTCATTAGAATGAAAAACAAAATAAAAGTAGCATATCAAAAATGAAAATTCGCTTGTGGAGGCATTTTTTTACCACTTATAGTAGTACCTACGAGTATTTCATCTTTTTTCATTTTTCCCAAAACTTATACATTTGACATGCTATTAAGATGACCATGGGTAGGTTAGATACATGTGATACCATCCTCATTGCATTGATTTTTGAAGAATGTCCATAATAAAAAAATTATTACAATTCTAAGTTTTCCATATAAGTAACTATGCAACCCAATAAATTTCTTTTTATGATCCCATAACAACCTCTTCTACAACATGCACAGGTTACACCTCCACAAAAACTATAGATTCCATTACACCAAAAAATGATTGATTTTCCTAGATGACCAATTCTTTGACATCCTCTATGTCAATAATAAAATTCATTCAACATAGATTATCAAATTCATCATGTCCTATGATGTTTTTAAATTAACCTATTGAGCATACTTTATAAATAACATCGAGGTTTTCTACTATCATAAAATAGAGTCCATATATTACATTGACTACTATAGCTACACAATTATTTAAATTATTCTAAAGATTAAATTTATTTTATAACTCATGAATATTTTTCATTTTTTAATAGTGAGAAACATGGTACACCTCAGCATGTGATATTTGAAATGATTGATGCATGACCTCCACTTCAGAACCCATTGATGAGATCATTTTTCTATTTTTGAGGATTTTTACTATAAATGTACTCTTATTATTTTCTTACACGGTCACATTCTTATAATTTGAATTATTATCTTATACATTCTTCTATATTGACGTGTACATATGTGGCTTCTTTGATTATTATTTTATCCCTTGATTTTCACTTGATTATCATGTTTTGTTTGCCCTTGCATATTGATAGCTTGTTATGATACATAAATTCACACTAGCTATCCTATGATCACATTGTGAATCTATGAATTTGACTCAAGAGAGGATGGTTAGTATGGTGTTAATTCCAAAATAAAAACAAACTGAAAGAAACACACTAACTAGCATAACATCTCTAGGCTTAGACACTAGGGAGAACTTAGTTAACAAATATGAATAAAACACACAACTAAACTACAAAATAAACTTTCCTTTACATTCTTTGGATGCTAAAAAATGATTGTTATAGTGGCTTACTTGGCTTGTGCTCATGAAGTCCTTAGCAATGGAAGATTGGCTACCTCCATCTCTCCTTGACACCTTTGGCTTGTGGCTTGACTTGGCTTGGAATCAATTTGGCATGGTAACACTAATTGCAATGGATTTCGGAATCATTTATGCATTATAACTTTGCACCAAAATAGCTGGGAAATGATGTGGTAAGGCCTCCTATTTATAAATTTTTGAAAATGTCTAGAATCAACTTGAACTGTCCATCCTGAGATTGAGATGTGTGGTTAAGGATTAATTAAATTTTTTGAATTAATTTTATAATTATCCTCATCATGACATTATAAAAAAGGGAAATTAAGAGGCATGGAGATCATCATGGAAGGTATTGATGAGGCATGGAGAGCATGAATTTTGATAGTTATGGTGTTTATAGCCTAGAGATGTCTTCTTAAGAAATGTGGTCACCTGATGATGTAGATATTCAATATTAGTTTCTAAAAAAAATTATTCAACAAGTTTCCATGTAATTCATGATTAGGCTCTAATTTAGATTAATTATCTCTTAAGCAAGATTAAGTACTTTGTGCACAAATTACTCAAATTGATCAGAATGCTTGTTATTGGTCCAAAATTCAACTGGGTTGCAATTAGAAGTTAATGTTAGATGTTTTGGATCCATTATTCAATTTAGGATGTTACCAATATAAAATAATGAAGGCATGTGTCTTGTTCAAGATATTTGATAGGAAAGAGCAATCCAGAGCATCTAGGTGCAAAATTAGTATTTTGACTTGAAATGATATGATCAAAGTTAGTTGGCCAATAAATTACATTACCCAATTTAATGATACTTTGGCCCAAAATTATCACTTGAATATGTCAGTTTCACACCATTTAGCATGTTTTAGTGTTTTTAGGCCAAATTGTGC
This sequence comes from Torreya grandis, assembly GCA_037957365.1. Taxonomy (NCBI): domain Eukaryota; kingdom Viridiplantae; phylum Streptophyta; class Pinopsida; order Cupressales; family Taxaceae; genus Torreya; species Torreya grandis. Next base: position 2,408,784 of record JARHVA010002288.1, on the reverse strand, counting down.
ATTTTGGGTAGAAATTGGTCAAAACCCTAGTTCAAAGTTATCGATGGCCAGATTTAGGTGTTTACAGTTTGGCCCTATTTGGGAAGATGTTGCAAACTATAGTCAATGCAATGTATTCTCAAATAATGAGAGATGTCATGTATGCCAAAAAGAAGATGATGGATGAAGAACAAAGCTCTAGATGGTTTTGGGAAGCCTATGATGATGCCCCCTTCAGGGAGTGGCTGTTACATTTGTTGATAGATGGTCCCTCAAAAAGAAACAAGAAGAAATGTGGAATTAACCCGTGTTTGAGATTAATCCAAATGAGAAAATGCTTGCATGAATTTATGTAAAAATGATACTGATTTTCCCAAAGATGGTTATAATTAGGGTCAAAATTCAAAATAATGATTTTTCCATAGGCAGTCATAATCATTAAGAGAACCTAGATTGGCTAAAAATGATTTTGCCTCAGTTAGGGCTGATTAGCAAGAATAACTCAAGGATATAACTTAGAATATAGATTAAATATGAGCAGCCACAAAATGATGAAATAAATGGATAGAGAAATGAGATTGATCAATAGAATGATTTAGTTATACCTATCAATGAGGAGGTGTTCATCCTGATTAACAATGATACAACTAGAATGGTCAAATGAGTTATATTGATCAAGGTGGGTGGGAAGATTTGCCAAGGTAACAAGGAGAAACTTTTATGACTCCATTGATTATAGACCTTCTTGAAGCTAATTTTTATTGTAGCACGTGATGGTAGGCTTCATGATAGAACACCATGAAAACTTGGCCAAAATATGCATAAGGACTGACTCTTGATCCAATAAACACTAAAAAATAATGCACCAATGATACAACCTATGATGAAAATATTAATGGATGAATATGGATGGACTCAAGAATAATATGCTCAAGGAATCAGCCAATGAACACATATATATTGAGTCAAGGCAACCGTGATGAAAGTAAACAAATAGTCAAGCGAATAAACAAATAAACAAATAGAAAAAAAAACAAAAAAAACAAATACCCTAAAATAAATAAACAAATAAAAAGCCTAAAAAAAAAAGGCAAAAGAAAGCATCCTAACAATGACCATGCCCCAGTAAGGTGGATCGGAGATAACTAACTAGGTTTAGACAAGACAAATATTTTTGAATTTTTTTAAATTTTATGAGTGTTTTTTATATTTTTGAGGTATCTTAACTCGTTAGAGAATGACAAGATACCTGCTCATAAAATGATGAGAACGTCTGGCTTAGGTTTCTCACAAAATACCAAGAGCGTATGGAAAGAGGGACTAAGGTGACTTCAACATGAATTGATCATGACCCACATAGTCATAAAATGATCTCAAGTTATAGTAATTCCATCCACACAAAAGGCAAGGAAAAACCAACTAGGTCCCAACAAGTTCCCAAATCTAGCAAATGGCTAGTCAAATGAAAATATTAATGGCAAAGTGATGTAGTAATGCATGGTAAACAAGTGTTGCCCCTACTCTTCCCTTAGGTAGTTATAACTAGGATACAATAGCATATGTCAATGATACTAATTTTCCCATAGGCATTTATAATTAGTAGCAAGACTGGTGAAACACTGATTTGCCCATAATTAGTTATAATCAGGCTCACATAAACAAAATTTATAGCATGTAAGATATCTTACCAGATCAATTATCACACTACTTTCATAGATTATCATTTAAACATGGATTTTATTAATTTCTAAAAATTGATTTGAATCTCCCCATAAAAGATACAAGAAGAACCAAATGAACCAAGATCAAAATAGAATTGGGTAAGATGATTAAAAATAGGCTTTGGTCTAGATAGGAATGGAATGGTTAGATGGAATGGTCTTGTTCTAGTATAATGATGGTTTGATAAATTAGATAAAATGGTAAGAGGGTTACCCCCAGGTGATGGGGTAAATGGCTAGGATCTATAATAATGGTAAATAGGCATAGGTAACAATGGCAATGACATGGTACATGTTTTTGGCATGGGTGTGGTTTTTTATTTTATTGTTCTTGCTAATGGGAAGATGCATGTCCTAATCAATAAATGATATAAATAGAATACTTGATCATGTTAATTGTTATCCCACACCTCATCTAAAAGCTACTCTATCAAGAACTACCTATAGATTTGGATGCAAAGAATGTTGTGTTCTTCCTTGGTCATTGACTCTAAATCCTTTGAGCATCAAGACAAGGTAACTTTGTAGCCTCTAAAGAGGAAAGTGCGACCATGGATGGTAAATAGGGACAAATAATAGATGGTAGGATTGATTATGAAATATAATGGCAAATGATAATGGAATGTATAATGATGGGAAAATAAATGAAGATCGAGACTTTTAGTCACACATAATGTTGATGATCCCAGATTCAACATAACTTTGGTTGTGGTGGGGCCAAAGACTTTTTCTCTCGATAAAACCACTAGACTCTTTTTTTATTTGATCTTGAGAATAGATACCATTTGATTAGGTTGTAGATAGCTATTTTGATTTGATCTTTGATTTTGTCTTCATCAAGAAATGAAGAACTTTTATGCTTAGCTATTGGTGCCCCAATGATGTTTTCACCAATGAATTTGTCTTGATTATCATATAGCACCTTCTATAAGGTTTAACTAATGAACATTGGATTTTGACTTTGATTTTCTTCTAGCATTTTTGAAAAAGTTTCACTAGAGGATGCAGAGGTCTAACTTGGATTATCCCCTAGTGCCTCTGAAAAAGTTTCACTAGGAGAGTGTTCTTCTACTACATGAATGTTGTCTTGGCCTCCTTTCTCTTCTTCAACTACTATGTCACCATGGATGTAGTTCAACAAAGTGTGATTCTATCAATCCCAATTGACATTTGTGGGAGATGGAATGTCAATGATATAGCTATTTTGGTTGATGGTAATGGCATGTGGAATTGTAATGGAATGGAGAGAGGCTGCACAATCCTCATAAAACATACTAGGATAACTTGTGTTGAAGATTAATTACTCATCCTCAAAAATGTAGAAGGATCACAATTGTATTTAAATTGATCTTCAAGGCATGTGTAACCAATGTCGTAACAGCCACAAACATATTCTACTTCTGAATCTAATTCTAACTCAAGGGACTCTAAATTTGATGTTCAGACTAATGTTGATTGTGATTTTGATGCTAAAATTGATGTCAGTTCAAGAATAGAACCTAAATCTAACTCTAATTCTTCATCTGATGGGTACTCTGTTACAATGAGGTCTTGTTGAATATTTGGTATCAGACAAGTAATAGCCTATGATGGCATAATGGGCTCCATAAAAACTGGTTTATCAAAGTGAGACTCATCTAGGATAGGAAATAGGTCAAGAGAGAAGTCCTTAGAGACTGGCTTGTCATTAGGAGGCTCTTCAAAAAAAATCACATGGTTGATGTAATGATTTGCCCAAAAGTGGTTATAATCATTAAGAAGTGACTTAGCAAAGACTAGCTCATTAGAGTGAGACTCCTTGACAACTGGTATAAGATCAATAGGTAATTTATTACTAGTTGACTTATCACAAATGTTTGATTCAATATAAACATCTCAAATTTCTTAGTTCACTTGGTCTTGGTTTCTAATGAGTTGGAAGATACCAGTTTTGAACACAACTTAGTCTTTGAATGATTGGATGGGTTGAGGTTTGGATGGGATTGGTACTAGATGAGGAATGGCTCATGGTTGGATAATGGTAGGGCATTGGGAATCATGATTTCTCACATAAGCTAAAGGATAAAGTCTTGAGATGGTAATGATATGGTGGTGTGGAGCATGATTGCTTTCATAAGCTAAAGGACAAGGTCCTGCAATGATGAAGGGGTGTTGTGGAGCTTGGCTGCTCACACAAGCCAAAAGACTACATCTAGGAATGGTAATGGTATTCCTTGGATATTATAGAGCTTGATAGCTCATATAATCCAAAGGAGAGTTAGGGGTAGCTAATTATTAGATAACAAAAGGAGGTCATGAAACTTGATTGCTTGCACAAGCAAAAGCACCCAAGCCTTATTCATAAACCATATCATCCTAATCGTGAGTTGGCTCATAAGTTAGTTCTTGACTGTGTTCCATGTACTGATTATTGCAAAGAGGGTATGGATCCATATCCCAAACAACATTATCTATAGTTGGGTCTTCAAAGTTCTCCTCACAAGACTCTTCATTCCAATCAAGGTTTTAATTTGGATTTTGTGAATTTTGACTATGTTCCCCATATGGATTATTGTATGGAGAATAATAGAACTCAGAAAATCTTTATCTACAGGGGTTCCTAGTGAGATTTTGTGCAACCTTTCTATCATAAGTTGGATTGTGCATGGCTCCACCATAAGAGTAGCTAGTCATATATATGTAAATGATGAAATATCTAAAATAAAAATGTTTAGAGTTCTACAAACTCTAAAAGCCTATCCAAAGGATAAATGGTTCAAGCTTGGTCTAACAAGGTCAAAAGATGGAGTTGTATCTCCTAAGTGGTCTAAAAGTGGAGTTGTATCTCCAAAATGATTTGTGCTAAGACTTGACATAAAATAGTCTAACATCAAATGTCATATGCACAAAAGGTCAAGCATCTAAATAAAAATTGACATGTCAAAGGTCTATGTCAAAGTATTTCAAACAAGGTCTAAACTAGGAAAGGGAAAAGTTGAGTTGCTAGGTCTTTTGTCCAAACACGGAGTCAAAAGCTAGACACAAACAAATAGGCATATGCTAGGACTCTTGGCCAAATGGCATCAAAATCTAGACTTAAAACAAAGGTATGACGTGATTTGATTTAATCTAAAAAGTTTGGAAACAACTTTGACATAAACCTGACACACGAAATCAAACATAAACATGATCAATTGGCATAAGACATAAGACAAAAGGCTCTATGATAAAGGTTTTATTTTCCCAAATAAAATCACAAATAATGATGAGGATAAGCATTAAACAAACAAACCATCAATAGTTTTCAAATTTGGGTAATCGATTAACTGAATTTGTGCAACCTAAAAGAGAAATATCTATGTATCAGCCCCATAAATTAAGGCCTAAATAAAAATCAATCAATCTTTGAATCCAACTTGACAAGGCTAATTGAAAACTCAATGATGAAAACTAGGTTTTGACCAAACAAGCTAGACAAGATTGGATAGCATGACAACACAATATAAAGTTCTAAATGGTGTATATGACATGGTTTGAAACAACGGTTTTTGGTGTAAGGTAAACTAGTATTGAAACAAATTGAGCAACCTAACGATGCAAGCATGCTTGAATGATGTGGTCAATACTATGTTTCAAAGACTCAAAGGAAAAATAGTTTGACATGATTTGGGTATCATAATGCTACCTTCTGCAACTAAAATGACACACACACAAACAAGTTTATCAAAAATGTCAAGGCACAAGTGTGGTGTAAAATGGGTAGCATAACACCTCTTTAGACAAAAGAGTGACATATAGACAAATTGGTTTTGATATGACTTTATGAACAAACAAACAATTTTTAGTCTCAAAACATACCAAATTATAAAATGATCTAAAAATACACTAAGTATAATCATCCAAATTCTAGCAAGGTTATGGAAAAATGGGGTTGACTAAAACTAATTAGTTTTTTTTATCATTCTAAGGGAGTCAATTGCACAATGACTTTCACATCAAATGATGTAAAATATAAGCACAAAAATTAGGTGACTATGGCATTGGCTAGTTCTAAAAAGGTTTAGTCCTTTTTACAACCACTGCATCCTATTGTTTTCTGATTGTAGTGTGATGTCCAAATGTAAATACGTCCCATGTGCAACTCTAATTAAGAGAAAATGAAGTCAATGCAAGGAGATGAAACCCCTGGTCAAAGCTTTCTTAAAGAACTCAGGGGAGGTAATGACATCCCCCTTGCAAGCCAAGATGTAATGAAATGAAAGACATAAAAAGAAAGACTTTAGGGTCATTTTCAAGGTCACCCAAATTTTGGAAAGTTTTTTGGGAGTGCTTTAGACAACATTCTTTCTAAGCCTTGGACTAGGCTTTTTTACATAGGAATGGCACTTTTGATTCCAAGGGTCCCCTAAAAGGGATAAATGAAAGAGCATACACATGGAATACCTCTTTTTGCCAAACAAAATCTAACTTAAAAAACTAAGTAAATACAAAAAAAGATTGGAAAGGTGAGTTTATTTTTAATCCCAAATTTGAAAAATGGGATAGTGTTCATTTGACTGACCCCTTGGTCTTAATTGTGACTTTGAAAACTAATACTAAAACTCACTTAAGCACCTAAATATTACTTTAAACACCCAAAATAATGTTTCTAATTCATTTTAAGCATACAAAAAGGTGATCTAAACATGTTTTTAACAAATGTTAAGCTTGGTCCTATAATAAAAAATTTAGCATGTCATTTAGCCTTGAATCTCTTTTGGGTTTGAAACAATGAAATTTAGAAAAAGAGCTCTCGGGTCTGTCTTTTAAGAAAAACACAATGACTGATATTGGTTATATAACTGATGATGATTACATTTGCTAACTAATGATAGTTATCTAACTAACATCCGTTATACCAATGTGATTGATGTTGGTTACTGTGTAAACCTGTGAAAAACAAAAAATGGCAAAACAAAGTTAGAAAATCAATTTTCGAGAGTTTTAATGATTCAAATGAAAATTTTAAAGCTGAAAAATGATCTTCTTCATGTGTGGGATGTGTCTAGTTCCACTGGGCGTGCCATATGTGAATCTAGGAATTTGACTCAAGAGAGGATGGTTAGTATAGTGTTAATTCCAAAATAAAAACAAAATGAAAGAAACACACTAACTATCATAACATCTCTAGGCCTCGACACTAGGGAGAGCTTATATAAAAACATGAATAAAATGCATAACTAAAATTCAAAAAGAACTTTCCTTTACGTTCCTTGGATGCTCTAAAATGCTTGTTGTAGTGGCTTGCTCAGCTTGTGTTCATGAAATCCTTGGCAATGGAAGCTTGGCTACCTCCATCTCTCCTTGGCACCTTTGGCTTATGGCTTGGCTTGGCTTGGAATCAATTTGGCATGGTAACACTAATTACAATGGCTTGTGGAATTATTTGTGCATTATAACTTTGCACCAAAATAGCTTAGAAATGATGTGGTAAGGCCTCCTATTTATAGATTTTGTAGAATGTCTAGATTCAACCTGAACCGTCCATCCTAAGATTGAGATGTGTGGTTGAATATTTATTAAATTTTTTGAATTAAGTTTATAATTATCCTCATCATGACATTAGAAAAAGAGTCAATTAAGAGGCATGGAGGGCATTATGAAAGGTATTGATGAGGTATGGAGGACATTATGGAAGGTATTGATGAGACATGTAGGGTATAAATCTTGATATTTATGGCATTTATGGCCTAGAGATGTCTTCTCAATAAATGAGGTCACTTGATGATGCAAATATTCAATATTCATTTCAAAAACAAATTATTCAACAAGTTTCCATGGAATTCTTGATTAGGATCTAATTTAGATTAATTAGTTCTTAAGCATGATTAAGCACTTTATGCACAAATTACTCAAATTAATCAGAATGCCTTGTTAGTGGTCCAAAATTTGACTAAATTAGAATTAGAAGATAATGTTAGATGTATTGGATCCATTATTCCATTTAGGGTGTTACCAATAGCAAATAATGAAGGCACATGTCTTGTGCAAGAGATTTGATAAGAAAGAGCAATCCAGAGCAACCAGGTGCAAAATTGGCATTTTGACTCAAAATGATCGGATCAAAGTTAATTGGCCCATAAATTACATTATCCCATTTAATTATACCTTGGCCAAAATTATCACTTGAATATGTTAGTTTCACATCATTTAGCATGTTTTAGTGTTTTTAGGCCAAATTGTGCATTTTGGGTAGAAATTGGTCAAAAGCTTAGTTAGAGGTTATAGGTGGCTAGATTTAGGTGTCTACACACCTATGTACATACATACTTTATATAATTCTGATTTCACTTTACAAATCTTTGAGACATATTAGACCTCGATGCATCATATAATTTTTCCACTACCCATTTCCTACATTTATATGGAACACATTCATCTTAAATGATCAAAACTATTTTATGCCTACACATATTATGCCATGTGCATATTAAAGTTATTATTTCCCATTGGGGGTATGCACATGTTTTATCTAAATATTTATTTAAGAAATGACTTTGTGATTTATAGGCATAGTAGGTGAATTTTTTTACCTTCATATTCTAGACTACTTTGATTTTTACATTCGACACATGCTATGCATTTACACATGATATTTACTATGGTAAACACTCAAATTTAATAATTGAGTGCTTGATAATATTTAATCTTGACATCCTTACTTTGCTTGGCCTATTCACTATTATGTTAACCTAATATTTCTATGAGAGCATTCATTATTATATTCACTATCTTGAAAATTATAGAAAACATTATTCAAGTATACTTATTTTGATAACATAGTCATGCCATCCAAATCCCAACAGTCAGACCTTTTAAGATAAGACTACACTAGGTCAAACAGGTCTATAACCTAGCCTTGTCTATTGCATTCTAATGACAACTTTTAAAATTTGATATTTTCATATTAAATACCTTTCACTTTTATCAAGGTCATTTAACAAGAATATTCCAAAATATTACTCTATATAAGCACATAAATGCCTCATAAAATAAATCTACCAATCAATTCATAATTCTACTACACATTGAGCAAAAGGGCTTAAATATTTTCATTAATATTTTCAATTCAAGTTTTGATTTATTCTAATAGTCATGGGTCAAGTATAAAGCTATTTAATTAGAAGTCAAAGGCACTCATTGTCAAGAATTTCAAAGCAATTTACTAGTTGTATCCATATATAAAATATTAAGATTCACACAATCACTTTAGAAGGAAAAACTACATCGACCTAAGGCCCTTTTGATATATGTAGGCACAACTCAAATTATGTGGATTTTTCTAAGGATGGTTTAGATATTTCCTTTTACCAATTCCCCCTTTGTATTTGATGTCAACTTATTTTATTATACAATAACTAGGATTTTATATTACAAGTACATTTGTAATACGTGCATGTTATCAATACACTTTCTCAAACAATTGAAGGTACTGAAACAAGAAACTATCTTACACTATAAACACATATTTGGCCACAATTAATAAACAAGCTCTAAGTCTACCCCTATCCACCTAGCATATCCCCTGTCCTAATTCATTTTAGAATTTTATTTTTTTTGTGACATAGTTGAAAATTCTTCCCAATCAGATTCATATCAATGATCTATGTGCATAGTCAACATAAATCAGATTTGAGATAGGTTTACATATTTATTTTAAAGTTACTACTTATAACCTATTTCATTTTCTATATTTTACATTTAGATTATGTATATTATGTAGATGTAAAACAATATGCAATCATTTAGTGTGCCATTCCATTTCATTTGGTAAATCAATATAAAAATATCTAAACATTTTGGTGAACCCATAATTTTTTCTTTAGAACACTACTTGCTTGGTTTACAAGAGCTAAAATTCCAAGATTAGTGATGTTTCTCATTACATAAAAGTTACATAGACTAAACTTAATAAAAGTAAATAGGCTTTATTTAAGTTGAAAAATACTAGAAATAGAATTAATTTATATCCATTATTATTATTTTTAGTACCTATTATCAAGATTAAAAAATATATTTAATATAATAGAATTCAATTAATAGTAAAAAAATTGTATGAATTATAGGTTTGATGTGGCATAGAGGAACACTATTCATGTTGGTACTATCTCTAAGTTATTACTTATTGATGAGGTGGCAAAAACTATTTATATTGATGAGGTGTCCACAACCCTATTCATGTTACTTAAGTGTCATTGGGAGCCACATTCCACTATAGCTCATGTGAAGAATTTATTTTATCTTCTTTCATGCATGTAGGATGCCATTACCATTAGAGGATAAAGATAATGACTTGGATTGGTCAAAAAGGATATTCCACTTGTTTTGGAAGCACATGTGGATTGGAGAAATCCTTTTGAGGATTCCACCTGTCTTTTGAAAGCTTATACTAGTGGAGGAGACAAGTTTTACTATTTAATATTAGCATCTCCTTTATCTTTTTTATTTCATGAATGGGTGGTGCCATTTTGGGCCTCTTCTGTTGTTTTATCTCTCTTTGTAAATCTATAAATGAAGACTCATTTGCTTTGCTAGGTAGGCTAGTGGTAGAGAAGTAAGCTTTGTGTGAAAGCTTGGAAAACCTCCTTAGCATGTTGAGGATAAGTTATGTATGTGTTTGAGTGTAAGATTTGAGAAATCTTGTAGATCCTTGGCATGGGATGCATCCAATTTTGTGTAATGAAGATAGCTTGATGAAGCTTTGTGTATTGAATAAGTCTTTAAAGACTTGTTGAGAATAATGAAAGGAGTTATTTGTTAAAGATTATTGTGTTGTAAGCTTTGTGAAGAATTGAGCATGTATTTATTGAATTACAATGAAATATTGTGAATTATTTTAGGTACGCTACTTGGATTGAACTTAGGTAAAACCATCATTTTTATGGTAGTATTTCAATGGAGGAACCTATATGCCTATCGATATGTTCCATTGGGAGACTCTTTGGATTTGCTTCCTCTTACACGTGGCTAGTAGGTAATTATGGTTGGGTGAAGGCAGACTTTTAGGGCACAATGGGGAAATAAGAAGGTAGACGGTGGCTTGCCTGATAGTCTATGGAAAGGAGAATGGATAGAAAAATAAAATAAAGCAGGGAGTCATGTCTGGTTATCAATTTCCCTCCCTCTACAATGGTTTTCAACTCTATAAGCCCATCATGAAATTGTGAAATATGGTTAACAACTTTTCCTCTACTATGATTTGTAGAGGCCTGTGAAGTAAGTGGATTTCAATTTTGGAAATGCTAAAATCGTTTTGGTTCCTACTATTATTTTGTTCTAGGGATTTATTAATGGACCTGTAATTTGAGAAAATTGATATTCCCCATTATTAATTGTGTGGGTTTGGTTACTATACTGAGTATTAATTTAGATTGGTGGGGATTTCTTTACGTTGATGAAAATGAAATACTAGTTATTCTTTTAAGAAACGCGAATAGGGTTTTGGGGAGATTGTTTCATTACAGATTTTGAGCCCATTTATGTGGGATTTTCATTATTGACTATATGGTACTTGGAGATACTCTCATTCTAACCCTAGAAGGGTGTAGCTAAGATATTATAATAGTTTAAAATTATTAAACCCTATAGGTGTATAGTTTAGACACATTATTATTACTTACCATTGTATTTATTTGAGAAAGTTAAGCCAATTTATTGATAACATTGTGAGTTATGCTTCTCTATTTTTACTTCCTTACCCTGTTGTTTATGGCATTAATTTGATAGCCTTTTTCAAAAGATATTTCAAGAACTATTATGAATCCCTATAACTTCATGATGGATCTGCCATACAAAATAATCAATTTTGCTATTTAACTCTTAGTATGCCTTCACTGATTATTGTATGTTTCATTGCCCTTTCTATTTGGGGATTTTGCTTTCTGGGGCTTGGTAAATATATTTATAGAACCATTATGAAGTCGTGGAACTTCAAAATGGATTTGTAACTTGAATAAATTGTTTTTTTTCCTGTATTATACTGGGTTACCTTGGAAATTATATATGTTTATTTTTAAATTTGGATTGGATATTTTGTGATGATTATTTGGCAACAAATGTGGTTGTTTTCATTTTGGTACATTGTTATGTTTTATTAAACCATGCTCTTATTGAAATCATGAATGATTCTTTGGGATGGTCTAAGTTGATGATTATGCCAAGTGAACTCCATAAAGACCATGTCAACTTTAGTACTTGTTGGGTGAATATTTTGTCAACCAAATAACTAGTGAGCAAAATAGGTCTCTTCAACCATAGCATAGGGAGATTGGTCGGCCAGGTGTGCAGGTTTACCACATCAACAGGGTACAAATCTCTCCTCTCATCAAGGGGAGGTTCCTTATAAATATGGAAGAGCTATATACTATATAAATAAGCAAAAAATAACACTCAGGGGTAGGATATATCATCCATCTCTCTTCTTTCAGAGATGATGCTCACAGATCAAAGGAGAAATCCTGGGTGATCAGATATGTGAGTTGAACAAGGGACTATGGAATTCAGTATTCAAGGTCAAATGAGTTCAAGCTGATAGGATATACAAATAGTGATTATGTAAGAAGCATTGATGATAGGAAAAGCACCTCTGGGTATGTTTTCATTATGGAATAGGTGTAGCTTCATGGGCTTCAAAGAAACAACCAATTGTCATTCTTTCATTAGCTGAAGTAAATTATGTAGTAGCCACAAGTGCATCATGTCAAGCAATTTTGATGAGAAGAATGTTGAATGATCTTAGTCAATAATAAGAAGAGGCAACAATGATTATTGTGATAACAATTCAGCTATAGCATTGTCTAAGAATCCAGTTTTTCATAAAATAAGTAAACATAATGCCACGAGATATCATTTCATTAGAGAACTAATCAACAATGGAGAAATCTTTTTAGATTTTTGCACATCTCAAGATCATTGTGAAGACATTTTCACCAAGGCATTAGGCAAAGAAAGTTTTATGTTTCAAAGAGAATGATTGGGCATCATAGGTGATAGTAGTTGTGATTAAGGGGGAGTGTTGGAATTAATCACCAACTACTTCTCTGTATCTCTCCAGATGCTCTCACATGTCATGTCAGAACTTCGTCAACCCAACCCATTCCTCATTCAATGTTTACAGGACAGATTTAAAAAATATGAAATCCATTGCAAATCTCCACTCTCAAATTTTTTAAGCTATCAAAAGACATCAGATTTAATGCTATTAACTATTTTATCTTTAACTCTTCAACTGGGGACATTCATCATATGTAAGAGTTTTCTAGAAGTCTTTTTGTTTGTTGTTTTCTATATGCAAAAATAGAAAAAGAATGATTGTTGATATATATGCTATATAGAGAAAGAGGCTGTTATTCGTTAAAAATAGGGGACTGTTATGGTCATCCAAAAATAGATTTGTAGTTCATTGTCAGTCTGAGATATATGCATGAAAGTAGAGCAGAAGCTCTTTGATTAATTATAAATGTTTGTATCATTAGAATCTTAAATAGAAAATATATTTTGTTGTTCTTTTTATCTTTGTTTTTCAGTTGTTCTCTTTTATTGGTCCTCTACCTCTCCCCTTCAATCATTCCAACATTGACACCACCTCATTATGTATTGCTTAGCTTGATTGGCTCTCCCCAAACTAGTGAAAATCACCAAGGAAAGATTATGTACATGGACAATACCACACAACACTCACAACTCTGCAAGCTTACAAAAACATCCACTTTGTAGTAATCATAGCTTTTGTAATTCCGTGTGACTTGAAACACTCACAGCCCCTATAGTCTTACGCAATTTCACAATGCATCATTCATAGCCTTATTACTATAAAAACTTATCCAGACATTGTTGTAGAAACGTATATAGATTTTACTCTGGAATCTCAATTATAAGATTACTTAAAGAAATTATGCATTGTAGAAGCAACGTTTCTATATTTAGAAGGTTGTACACATTTATCATATCATATAAGCATATCTAATTTAAACTTGTTCCATTTATACCACTGGTTTGTATAAGAGAAACTGCTCATCAATGACTTCATCACTGATGGTACCTTGGAAAAAACAAACATTGTGATTGACGTGGCTAAAGAATCAAAGGAAACATAATACTCTCTGAAGATTTTTATATAAACCCATAGCTGGAAAACCTGCTCTCTGCAATCCTAAACTTATCCTTCAATCGATCTTTGTTTTCTAAATATATTTTCTCTAATTTTGCAATTGGATGGGAAGGAATCGATAGGTTCGTAAGCATGTTTTTGCACCTTCTGGCTCAAGAAACGTTTTTCATCATTGTAAGTACTCATAGGCCTATTCTGCTGAGATTGGTTGTTTTTCCCCTTCATGTAGATTGAGCTTTTGCATGTCTGGGGTCTGCGATACAGAGTCTCTAATGTTTCTCTTTTGCATGTCTGGGGTCTGCGATACAGGTACCTTGCCACGCTACTCCCTTAATTTTATTAGGGAATATAAAGATTATTCGCAATATCAATCAACAATTAAACTATTCAATAACTAATATACTTACTGCAGGGGTATGTTTCATAACTAAGTACCTCCCTGCATACATACAGTAGGGTTCCATAGAATACCTGGTGATCTCATATACATATAACTGCACATGGACATTAAAATTACGTGATTTGCTTGTCTATTAAGTAAAGCAACATAGCGTGGCCGGGATTCAGGCAAAAAATTAAAGACGATATCTCGGGGTGGTCGATAAAAAGCTTTGTTCGGATCAAGTACAAGAAAGCAGTACTGTAGAAGAATATCCAATCAAGATTGAAGTGATAGCGCCCCTGTACCCCCAGCAGTAACCCCATTCTAAATTATATTTTTGGAGAATATTTGCTGGAGGGCAAAAGCTGCCTGACTTGTTCGTGGAAAGTGCAGCGAATTGCAGGTAATATGTAGCTCTCGTTTTCGTTAGTAGGAGCAGGCAATGTTAAACGAAAGTTGCATCCGACATTGTGGTCGGAAAGATTAAACAAAACCATAAAAATAATAAATCAATTATATGGTTACTCACCTTAGGAAATTGATCTTTTTCAAATCTAATCTGAATTTAAATCGATTAAGTTTTTTATTTTGAAAACTGTGTTTAAAGTTAATATGGTTTTTAAGTACCTATTATCAGGGCCTTCAATAGTATAAAATATCGATTACAATATGTTGAGTAGAATGCAATTCAATCAAATAGCCTTGCATAATGCAAGGTTTATCTATTAAAACTTTTAGTGTTATAATAAAAGTTTGATATATCTTCTTCGATTTTTATAACTTATTTATATGTATATATTGATTGTTTTTTATTATTCACTTGTACATGTTTCTAAATAATGTACTAATATACACATGTATAAATAAATTATATGAATTCAAATTAGGATTTTTTTGGTACATAAATTGACACACAAAAGGTAAAAGAGGCAACAACACTGGACCATGGGATACATGTGCTCTTAAATAGACCCACACAATAGACTCCCATAAGAAACTTACATTGTTAGACACCTAAAACATATATTGTATGATTTTATGGGGATGAATAGAAACATAGACAATGAAGAGAGAGAAATAAGGAGAGAAATGAAAGGGTCACACATGATTGAAAAGATTAAAAAAAACCAGAAAATGAGTCAATAAAGAATAATTTGGACTTCTAAGAAATAAGCACACGTGTGCCCTAAAATAATACAATTTTATGACTACTAATAATCCTCAACCTTTTTTAAGTATCTATATAATGCCCCACTTTCAAATATGTGTGTGTGCACATACATATCAAAGTAAAACAAGTAGAAGGGGGATACAAAAGTCCACTCCAAGAACTCTTGTAGAACCTCCATGCAACTTGACAAATTATAACTTTGGCTTGCCTTTGAGGTGTTTTAGACGTGTTTAGGGCTTGCTTTTTGTGACTAAAAGTTGAATAGGAAGGAATAAAGCAATGCATTTGAATGTGCAAGTGATTAATAGATGTTTGATAGATGCTTACTAGATAGGGAATAGGTTTAAACTTATTGTGTATCTATATGGGACTCTTTGAGTACTTTCTCACATCACCCACATGCGAAACATATGGACCGACCCATAAGAAAGATTTAAATTTAAAAAATAATTTTTGGTTGGTATAAAATGACTCCATCAAGTGTGGATGAGACAGAATTGTAAAAAAGTCCAAGTCTGATAGTTTTGTTTAGAATGAAGGAAACTAATCTGATGATCTAACGATAGTATGAATATAATTTTGAACGTGTTAGAAATGGATTAAATAATTTTCATATATGACTCATAGTAAAATAAGAAAATCGGATCAATAAAAAACCTATATATGTAAGAGGAAGCCGGATAAAAATTATATATATACACAATTCATCTAAAATAAAGATAGGTCAAAACTGACTTTACCAAATATCCATTATCAAATATTAGTATCTACTAAAATTATAACAATTAAAAGTTATATGTTTTGCACATTCAAAAGTTTCTATAACCTAATGGAACATTACACTTTACATGGATAGTTTGAATAGATTGAAGTTTTAAAATTATTTCATATTTTCTGAATATTTATTTTAATTTTAATATAAAATGTTTAACTTGATATTCTATTTTATAAGATAAATATTATTTAATAATTTTTATATAATATTAAAGCAAAATTTGCCAATTTATCCTTCGGAACCGGGTAGAGTGTAAACTTTTACCAATAAAACATAAATAGAAAGGTAGTTAAACAGCTAGGTAAACCGTTAAACAAAAAAATTCCAGGCCTCTTGTCAGCTACTCCTGCAACTGACCCAAGGTAGGATGAATCGTAAATTCTCGGCCTCCTGTCAGCCACTCATGTTTGATGATATCCAATTGACGTCACACCTGCTTCATGTTTGGACGTGCTTCAGGGGAATCTTGTGAACACCACAAACCAATGCGTAACAATGAAATCACAATTCGGAATTCATTGTAATTTAGATAAGTTGACTTCACCCACATATGCAGTGTCAAATCCCCCTTAAACATGTCATTGGTGGGACTCTTTCCTGTGAAAATTTGAATTAACAAAATGCCAAAGCTATACACATCTCCTTGAGTTGAAATACTTCCATTAAAACCATACTCTGTAATAAATCAATCAGATCAATCAATACAACTATTTATACACATGAATATCTGAATTTCAAAATAAGGAAAATGTAACGTCTTACAAACCATACCTGATGCAATGTAGCCCACAGAACCTTTTATACTAATAGTATCAAAGAGTGGGGCCGTTCCATCCATTATTGTGGCTATCCCGAAATCTATTAGATAAGCTGTCATGTCTTGGTCCAGAAGCACATTGCTTGGGTTTATATCACAGTGCACCCTCTGCACGTCACAGTCACAATGAAGGTATTTAATGGCGTGGGCCAAGCCTATAGCAATGTTCAGCAGTTCTTTCAGTCCCCATTCCAGCTTAGGATAATTGTCCGGATGCAAATGCGTTTCTAAGCTTTTATTACATATAAACTCATATATTAAACATTTGAAGTGGTGGGTGGAACAGGTGGATATGATTTTAGCCACAATTTGATGCCGAATCCTTGTCAATACTCGACATTCTGCTGTGAACTTATTGTCGGCATCAAAATCGAAAACATTCACAGTAACTTTCCAGCCATTCAAAATTCCTTTGTAGACTGTTCCAGAGTTACCCATACCCAACAAATTGGACTTACTCAACATTTCTGTTGCTTTGAAAATGTCACGATATGGTATGTGTGGATATGATAATGAAGATGTAAATGAAGACGTCACCCATTCCACTGTAAAAAAATAAAATAAAATAAAGAAGAAAGCCAAAAAAAAAACATATAATATCTTCACGAAAGCAGTTACAACAGATCAATTTTTGACACTCAGAGATTAGATTGTAAGCCCTCTCAGCATCAAGGGGGAGTATGTTGATAACTGACGCTGGACGTTCATTTGCACATCCAATTCACCGCATGCAACATGCAGATTTGAAGATTTAAGTTTGTTATTTTTAAATAAAGCAGCATGCTGACTTTTTGTCCCATGCGCAGATTTATAGATTTAGACTTTTAGTTTTAGTCTTAGTTTGTTTTTAAGTTTCAGTTACAAACTTTGTTTACACCGTGTCTTCTAGTGGCGCAGGCATAATGCATGAAAAATGCATGTAGGTTTGCAAGTTTTTTTTTAAGAGGCTGCAATCGTGCAGCAATGTAATTCTTTTATATATACATCATTAAAGACTGTTATTTCCAACCTGCAAATAAAGATTTCTGGATGCTCTGTTTTTTCTTGAGTTTTCTGCTCTGTTTTTTCCTTTTTCTGCTGTTATCTCATAAGTCATCAGGCGTAGAAATTTTGTCTAGTTTTTCAGATTCTACAGATGTCATGTAAACTGTTTCAATATAATAGAGATTAGGGTCATATATCAGATCAGATATGCTCCGTTTGATATATCTAGATTAATGTTGCAGAAGAACTTGTACCTCTTCCTCTGACAATGTCTTGAAATCGTGGATGTTTACCCTTCGTATGTAGGCCATTGGTTAGCAGATCTCATAGACTCCGTTCTAATGTTGGAGGAGAACCTGTCACCCACTCCTGTTTGGTGATCTGCAATAGATGTTACACCTGCTTCATGCTGGAGCGTGCTTTTGGGATTTTTTTTTAACACCACAAACCAATGCGTAACAATGAAACCACAATTTTGATTTCATCGCCCGATCCATTGGTCAACAACCTCTGGTCGACTACATCTAACTTTTGATTTAGAACGGCTGTATTTACCCACGTATGCAGGGTCACATCCCCCTCAAACATGCAGTTAGTGAGCTCTTACCGGTGAGAATTTCCAATAACAAAATGCCATAACTATACACATCTCTTTCAGTAGAAATCCTTCGATTCAATGCATATTCTGCAATCAATTAGATCAATTATCACAATCATTAAATTTCAACACAAAGTTGAAAACCCTATATTTGAAACCATACCTGGTGCGATATAGCCCACAGTGCCCTTCAAATCTTCGAAATCAACAGGTTCGAAGGAGGTTCGCCTTTTTTATGTGGCAATCCCGAAGTCTGTTAGATAAGCTGTCATGTCTTGGTCTAATAGCACATTGCTTGGTTTTATATCACAATGCACTATCTGCACATCATGATCACAGTCATGATCAAGGTATTCAATGGCATGCGCCAAAACTATAGCTATGTTTAACCGTTCTTTCAATCCCAGTTCACAACTTTCATCGTAGGATTACAAATGCTTTTCTAAGCTTCCATTATACATAAACTCAAATATTAAAGCTTTGAAGTCGTCGGTGGAACAGGTGTTTCTAACTTTAGCCACGTTTCGATGTCGAATCCTTCTCAATGCTCTACATTCTGCTTCGAACTTCTTGTCGGCATCAAAATTGAAAACCTTCACAGCAACTGTCCTCCCATCACACAAAATTCCTCTGTAGACTGCTCCAGAGTTACCCTCTCCCAACAAGTTGCTCTCGCTGAACGTATCAGTTGCTCTGACAATATCTTCATATGAGATACGTCTAAACTTAAAGATATTGAGGCCTAGATGATAACTATGTTCATACAAGATCCTTATCTCCAACCTCCTTATCCACAAAAATCCCAACAGGAATACAAAAGCAGTAACACCAAATGCTCCAGCTGCCACTGCTCGCATTACTTTTCTGATTCTCAAGGGTGGAGTTACCATATGACTGTTTTGACTTCCACATGCAGACAGGGAGGATACATTTGCCCCGAACAGGCCAACATTTCCAATTAGGGATATGACTGCAGTACCATTTGCAAAAGATCTTCCTTCCATGTACTGCTAGACAATTGAAAGACAAATTTAAGGAATGAAGGGATTTCAACATTTTGAAAGACAGTGGTATTGTACCTGACAAGGAGTTGGAAGAAAGATCCAGATATCTCAGATTTTGTAATTTGCCGAGTGAATTTGGAAGTGAACCTTCCAAGGCATTTCTTGTTAAGTACAAATACTGCAATGCCGTGCAGTTTTCAAGGGTCTCTGGAATCACACCATTCAACCTGTTGTGGGAAATGTCTACTGATTTAGCCCTCACAAGTTTACCAATCTCTTGAGGCATGGAATCCTCTAGATAATTGAATGACAAGTTCAAATAAAATCGTATATGAGAGAGATCCGCAACTTCTTGTGGTATGCTTCCAATAAGAGAATTGTGAGACAGGTCCAACAGGTAATTTTTTGCAGTAGCCTAAACTGCCCGGTATCATATCTGTTAAGTGGTTATGATGAAGAAAAGGCCTTTTTAAGCGTTGCAAGTTGCCGATGGATTGAGGAATTCTCCCAGAAAGCCTGTTATGGCTAATCTTCAACAGACGCAGATGTTTGAACTGACCAAATGCTTTCAAACTGGGGTGGGATTGAACCATTGAGGGCGTTAGCAGAGAGATCAAGGGTTTCAAGAAAGGACATATTGGCCAGATGAGAAGAAATAGAACCCTGTAAACCCATTGTCGAGAGATTTGTTGATAACTGATGCATGCTGTCCTCACCGATACATGCTTTCCTCACCGCATGCTATCCTCATCTGTTGACTGCAGTCTTCATCTACGCATGGGATTCTTCTATTTATAGTTTGTTTTTTGAATTCTGTTGTCAAACATTGTTTTAACTTGCAGTGTATTAGCGCAGCCAATAATGCATGAAGAAATGTATGTTTAAAACTTTTTTTTGGACTGTTGTTTGAACAGCCGGTTAAACTCCTCTAAGTCAAGTGCTCCATGCTATTTAATTAGTTGCATCCTTACTATTTTATGACTTGAAAAAACTGTAACAGATATATCAGAAATAATACAGAGTATTAATGCATATTTTTTGGCTTGTCTCTGCTGTAAGTGTTTTGTTTTAATTTACTGTTATTTTGTTATGCTGTTATAATTAGTTTATCAGCTAGTTGGGCTTGGATAAAATCTACATCTGGTATCAGGGCAGGTATTTTTTCTTTTGGGTTAAAGATTTAGTAGTTGGAATTTTGCCAAAAATTTATCATGTCAAATTCTAACTCTTTGCCCATTCCAGAATTTGATAGAAATGAGTATGATTATTGGTGTATCAAAATAATGGCTTTTTTGATAGGAAAAGATTTGTGGGAGATTGTTGAATCAGGTTATACAAAGCCAGCCGATTGGAATGCCCTCACAGTAAATGATAAAACAACCAAGAAGGAAGCTAAGAAGAAGAATGCTCAAGCCTTATTTCATATTCAAATAGCTCTAGATAAGAGCCTATTTCTGTGAATTGCAGGAGCAAAGACATTAGAGGATGCTTGGAAGACTCTAAAAGAAGCTTACCAAGGTAGTGATCAAGTCAAAGTTGTCAATTTACAGACATTGAAAAGAGAATTCAAGAATTTAAAGATGCAAGACGCTGAAAGTGTGAGTACCTATTGTGTCAGAGTAAAATATGTCGTCAATAAGATGGCTACACTTGGTGAAATTGTAAACAATGAGGTTGTGATCAAAAAGGTGTTAAGGACTCTCACACGAAGGTGGAACCATGTTGCCATAATCATAGAAGAAAGCAAGAATTTGTCTACCCTTCAATTTGATCATTTAGTTGGATCTTTGATGTCTCATGAAGAAAGATTGAGAGATTCATTTGGAAAAAGTGATGAGAAAGATTTTTCCTCCAAATTACAAATCAAAAAGAATGAAGATGCCAATAGTAGCATCAAAAGTAATCAAGGCCAAGGTAGAGGTCAAAATCAAAATTACTCAAGAGGAAATAGAGGCAGAGGTGGTTTTCGAGGAAGAGGTGGTTTCAAAGGAAGAGGTAGACGCTGATTTGATAAAAAAAAATATCCAGTGTTATCATTGTAACAGGTATGGCCACTTTAATTATGAGTGTAGATTAAAGGAAGGTAATAATGGTAAAAGTGTTCATTATGCTCAAGAAGGTGATGAGAATCCTCTAGATAATTTATTTTTATCTTATGACAAAGCTGAAAATATTTCTAAAGATGTTTGGTATTTAGATTCGGGATGTTTTAACCACATGTCAGGGAATGAAATTTTTTTTTCTATAATGAATGAAAGTTTTAAATACAAGATCAAACTTGGTGATGACAAATCATTGGAGGTTGCTGCAAAAGGAGCTATGGAAATCCATACAAAAGAAGGTATGAAGAGTGTTAAAGACATTTATTACACTTCAAAATTAAAGCATAATTTGTTGAGTGTTGGACAATTATGTGAGAAGAATTATAAAGTTGTATTTGAAAATCAACAATGTATAATTTATGATAAGAATCAAGGAAATAGGGTGGTAACAGTTGTGCCTATGACAAAGAATATGATGTTTCCATTGAAGTTTGGTGAACATAACAAGAACCTTGTCAATATGGCATATGAGGATACAAGTTGGTTGCGGCATCTCAGGTATGGGCATTTAAATTTTCACAGTTTGAAGATTCTAACATCAAAAGCATTAGTTTCTGGTTTGCCTAAGGTTGAAGAGCACAAAGAAATTTGTGAAGGATGTGCTAAAGGAAAACATGCAAGAGAGAAATTTTTAAAAGGCAATGCATGGAGGGCCCATTATCCACTCTAGTTAGTTCATTCAGACATTTGTGGTCCTATGCAGACAAAGAGTTTGGGTAAGTCATCATATTTCATTACTTTTATTAATGATTACTCATGACAGTGTTGGGTTTATTTTTTGAAGACCAAAGGTGAAGCTCTTGAGACATTCAAAAGGTTTAGAGCCCTTGTAGAAAATTGCAAAGGGAGAAAAATCAAATGCTTAAGGACTGATCGTGGAGGAGAATTTTATTCAAAAGCCTTTCAAGGTTATTGTGATATGCATGGCATTAGAAGACAACTCACCACTGCATACACACCTCAACAAAATGATGTAGTTGAAAGGAAGAATCGTACAGTGGTGGAGATGGCACGAAGCATGCTACAAACAAAGGGATTAAGTAATTCTTTTTAGAGAGATGCAGTTGATACAACAGTATATATTCTCAATCACAGTCCCACTAGTGTACTTGACAAGATGACTCTATATGAAGCCTAGTATGAGAAAAAACCAAATGTTAATTATTTCAAAGTTTTTGGTTGCCTAGCCTATGTTCATGTTCCTGATCAAAAGAGGCAAAAGTTAGATCCCAAAAGTGAGCCATGTGTTTTTGTTGGATATAGTGAGGAAAGTAAGGCTTACAGGTTATATAATCCTCTCGCTAATAAGCTTATTGTGTCAAGAGATGTGATTTTTGATGAAGGGGGAGTTTATAGTCATCAAAAAGGCCATATGGAGAAGTCAAAATCTATTTTAATTGAAGTTATTATGGATGATATTGATCATGGGCAGCCCACTAATATTTCTGTTCCAAGTGCTACAAATCCACCAAGTAACCCTCATCTAGTTGTTCAATTCTAAGTGTAAGTCCAGATTCAAGTCTTAGTTCTACAAAGAAGGTAAGAAGATTGAGTGACATTTATCAAAGGAGTTCAAATCAAGCACATGAAGAAAATCCAAGAGGTGAGACACTAAATTTTGCTTTACTTACCAAGGCTGATTTTGAATCATCATGTTTTGAAGATGCATATACTAATGAGGTTTGAATGAAAGCAATGCAAGAAGAGATGGATTCTATTCATAGGAATGACACTTGGGAGCTTACAAAGCTTCCACATGACAAGAAGAATATTGGCACCAAATGGGTCTACAAGAATAAGTGTAACAGTGATGGAAGTGTTGAAAGGCATAAGGCGAGATTAGTTGTTAAAGGCTTCACACAAAAGTATGGCATTGATTATGAAGAGACATTTGCACCAGTAGCAAGACAAGAGACCATTAGAATGTTGATTTCATTAGCAGTGCAAAAGAATTGGAGCATCCATCATATGGATGTGAAAATTTTCTTCTTGAATGGGTACTTAGAAGAAGAAGTATATGTGGAATAGCCACAAGGTTTTGAAGTGCAAATAAAAAAAAATCATGTCTACAAGTTAAAGAAGGCTTTGTATGGCCTCAAACAAGCACCAAGAGCATGGTATGCTAGGATTGGTGAATATTTTCAAGAGAATGGCTTTCAAAGAAGTAAGAGTGAACCTACCCTTTACTACAAACATGAAGGTAATGATATTCTGATTGTAAGTTTGTATGTTGATGACTTGTTGTATATGGGTAGCAGTTCTATGATGAAGGATGAATTCAAAGTTTTCATGATGAATGAATTTGAGATGAAAGATTTAGGCTTTATGAAATATTTTTTAGGAATGGTGGTTTATCAAAGGGAGAATAAAAATTTTATTTGTCAAACAAAGTATGCTAAAGATATGTTGAAGAAACTTGATATGGATGATTGTAAACCAGTCTCCACTCCAGTTGTTCATGGAGTTGTGTTGTGTAGAGATGATGGTGCTGAAAGAGTTGATGAGATAGCCTGTAGAAGTATTGTTGGAAGCTTAATGTTTCTAACTCACACAAGACCTGATATTGCTTATTCAATTTCACTTATTTCAAGGTATATGACAGAGCCATCAGAAATACATATGAAGACATCCAAGAGAATTTTGAGGTATGTGAAAGGCACTCTAGATTTTGGTATTCATTACTACACTTCTAAAATGTTCAATCTTGTTAGTTTTAGTGATTCTAATTGGGGAGGTAACTTGGATGACCGAAAGTCAACATCTGAGAATTATTTTTCTTTTGGTTCTGGTTTGATTACTTGGAGCTCAAAGAAGCAAAGTATAGTTTTCCTTTCTTCTACAGAAGTAGAATATGTTGCAGTCACTTCAGCAGGTACACAAGCATTATGGCTTAGAAAACTTCTTGAAGAAATTGGAGAGATTCAAGTTCAGCCCACAGTTATTTTTTGTGATAACATTAGTGCTATTAAATTGGCCAAGAATCCAGTCCATCATAGCAGGACAGAACATTTTGATTTAAAGCATCATTTTATCTGAGATTTAGTGCAGATGAAGGTAGTAGAATTGAAATACATCAACACTAAAGAATAATTAGCAGATATCTTCATAAAAGCAGTTGCAACAGATCAGTTTTTTGACACTCATAGATTAGATTGTGAGCCCTCTTAGCATCAAGGGGAAGTATGTTGATAACTGATGCATGTTGTCCTCACCGATGCATGGTTTCTTCACTGCATGCTATCCTCATCTATTGACTTTAGTCTTCATTTATGCATGGGATTCTTCTATTTATAGTTTGTTTTTTGAATTCCATTGTTAAACATTGTTTTAACTTGCAGTGTATTAGTGTAGCCAATAATGCATGAAGAAATGTATGTTTAAAACCTTTTTTTGGACTGTTGTTTGAACAGTCGGTTAAACTCCTCTAAGTCAAGCACTCCATGTTATTTAATTAGTTGCATCCTTACTATTTTATGACTTTAAAAAATTGTAACAAATATATCAAAAATAATACAAAGTATTATTGCATATTTTTTGGCTTGTCTCTGATGTAAGTGTTTTGTTTTAGTTTACTATTATTTTGTTATGTTGTTATAATTAGTTTATCAGCTAGTTGGGCTTGGATAAAATCTACAAGATTAAGGGAAAGCACTCTGTCTTGTTGTATATCACATATAACCCTGGCCCAGTTGCAAAAAGGGATATCCACAATCCAATTCGATAATGAATGATTGGGATCAAAATTGAGAGAAGACTTGCAAGCCAAGAGAGACTGTTATTGTTGTTCATGATGAGAAGCATTAATAGTGAAACAATCTGAATGAGCGAGCGAGAAAAGCAAAAGTAATAGCAGATGAAAAGTGGCCATACTTATCCTGCATCAAACAAACGGAAATATAGATTGAAATGGCAAGAATGAATTGAGGATGTGGAGAAAATACAATTTCTATGGATCTAAACAACTATATCTATCTCTTATGCTTGTTTGCAGATCCAAGTAGAGGTAGAAAGAGAAGTTTTTTAGTTTCAACATTATCACAAGCTCTTCAATTTTTTGGGGAGTGCACTATGTATCTTATCAGTGCTTAGATGGTTGCGCAGCCACTCTTTTAGTTGCTTCTCTAAACCTTCTTAGTGGGAGGTTTGGAGCTCTGTGTGGCATAGAAAATCCACCCTTGGGTTGTTTCATTGGGTCTTCCCCGGTGAAAGGTAAGTGTCAAACGGATGTTCTGTAGGTGGGGGATTATGGAAGAATTTTAAGATTGTTAATGTATTTTATTTGGTAAGGTAAATATTTTAATTATTGTGAAAGTTTGACATTGATTTAGGGTAATTAAAAGTCATATTTTTTAAAATATTATTTTTTCATATATTTTATAGTGTATTATAATGTTGGTTATTTAATGATTTTTTTTCAAAATTTGAAATTTATGTTCTATTGCAATTATTCATGTAAACTTTTTTTTTTTAATTGTATATATATTTTGCTAAAGTTTTTAATAAATTTATAACATAAAATTGTTAATTAATGAAAATTTATTGTTTCAAAAATATTTGTTGGTGATACCCACTTTACAATGGCTTTTGTCTTTTTACTATACAGCCTCAGTCCATCACATGAGACCACAAAACCCAAGTAAATTAATTATTCCGTCATGAAACTACACTTCTTTAAGTTGATCAACAACTTTTTTTCTTTTAACTTTTTTAACACTAGCTTCAAATGCATTAAATGCTCTTCTTTTATTATATTGAATATCAAAATGGCATCCAAATAAATGATGAAAAACATACCCAAATATGGATTTAACACTTTATTCATGAGTTTCATGAATATTCTTGGTGCGTTTGTCAACCTGAGTGACATAACTATCCACTCATACATATTGTCCTTTGTCTTGAATGCGATCTTCCACTCATCATCTCCCCTAATTAAATTTGTTCATGATACCCATTATTCAAATTTAATATTTTTAAATTATCCTTTTGACTCAAATAATACATCAATTCATCCATCCAAAATAGTGGAAACCTATACTTGATTGTAATTTGGTTGATGGTTTTTGAATATATGCACATGTTCTATTCCCCACCTTTATAAGATTCTAACACTGTTGGAACTACACGAGGGCTCAAATTTCATCTTATCAAACCCTTCTCTAACATCACTCCAACTTGTCTTTTAACCTTCTCATTCTCCATGGGTGTCAACCATACATTGCCTTATTTGATAAATTAGATCTAGGAACCAAATCTATGTGATGATTAATGTTCTTCATGGGTTGTAATCCATTTGAGAAAATCTCAACATATTCACTCAAAAAAAATTCTAACTCATGTGTAATTTCACTCACCTTATATGTTGTACTAACTTTCATGGGTTTTGGAATGTAATCAAAACATGTCTTCTCCTTATTTACATCTATGAAAAACTATTTTTATGGAAACTATCTACACTTTAGGATGCATACACACTTCTTGTCCTTTTTTCATCAATGGGCTCAATGTATATTTCTTCCCGTCCTTCAAAAGTGTGTGGGAATTTTCTCTAATATCATGCACAACCTATCTATCAAGCTACCATGATATACCCAACAACACATGACACATATCCATGGGTATAATATCACACAAAACTTTATCATTAAATGACCCGATCTAAAAATTAACCCTAAATATCTCATTCACTATCTCATGTCCTTTTTGCAATGAATTCACCTTATATGGAATGGGGTGTGTCCTAATTTTCAAAACAAGCTTTTTTACCATCTTATTAGATGTATAAATTGATTACTAGATGTATCAATTTATCCAATTTCACCATAAAGATTATAGAATGTATCAATTTCTACAAGATCACCCTGACCTAAAGCTTCGTTCCACACTAACGAATAAATTAAAAATTAAAAAGAGAAATAAACATAATGACTAAATGATTCTATTAACAATCCCCTGTGACAAATTTATAGAATCAAAGTTTTGTTTATTCTCCTACTTGATTACAAATCTCACACCTAGCCCTCTATTTATAGCAGTGGAGCGAAGGTGACTGAGATATCATTTGGCAATGTGAAAACATACTAGTTTCCAAATTAATAGTACCTACAATGTGCTTAATGTCAACATTGGTTTCTAAATGAATAGTGGTCATGTACACACCAAGTTGGCTATATGCACACGTAAAAGTTAGACATGATTTTTATAACTCTAAAACTCAAAGTGTAAATATACCACACATGGGTAAAATTAATTAAGATTAAGATTAATTAAGATATAAGTTAAGCTTAGCACTAAATATTATATTAACATCCCCCTTTAAGATTAAATTTGGGAGAAAAGAAAACTTATAAAATGAGTCCCAGAAATAAAGGCCTGACAAAGTACCCATGTACAATAGATATGATGGAAAAATAATATATAATACCTACACAATGACAAATTCATTTACCCCTAACATATGCATGTACATGAAAAAAATTGAGGGATAAAAAATAAATACAAAACACAAAACATAAAACTTATTTTTCAAAGGTGTATACACGTTTTTTTTTTTTTTTTTTTTTTTTAAATAGAAAATTTGAATGGGCTTGTTCCCAAGCCTAAAGGGCATACACCCTTTTTAGCAAAGGGCTTAGGCCCTTTGAAAACACATTTTTTGGAGGGAATAGTTAAAGGTTGAAATTTTTGAATGAAAGGGCATATGTCCTTTTCTAAAGGGTGTATGCCTTATGTAGTTGAAAGGGCATATGCCCTTTGATTTACAAAATGTTTTGTGGTGGATTTTTCTTGTGTATGTTGTACTTATTTTGTAAAATAAACATAATAACAAGTATAATTTTACATTTAATTTATATTAAATTTTATATTATGATACTTTAAATTTATTTTATTAAATACAAACTTATACTTGTTATTACATTTATTTTACTAAATATAAAAAAAATAGGGCCACTATGCATCTTCTGAAATCAATTTTAGAGTCGTAGGAGTTACCATTTAGAATTTATTTTTTCAAAATCCATTATGGGTTGTCCAAATTTTAGGATTGGAAACTAACTAAATATTTGACTTATTAAGCTCTAATCTTAGGTATGGATGTCATTAGTCAAGATAAATATATGGATCTATATAAATAGATAGCTTGGATTAGGTATGGATTGGTTGAGATAAAGATAGGGCATATGTTAATAGGGATGCAACATCTAATTAATATCATGGCATGGATCATATATAGATGCATCGACCAATATTAACTAATACATAAAACTCTTAGAAAAAACCCATACTTTTATTCCCATATCATATTCATGGTCTAGATTATATTGTTAACACCATTCTAGGTGATGATATTCCCAAATTGGGGCTTTATCATACTCTAAGTATGCCCCAGTGCCCAATACATTAAATCAAGGCCCATAGCATAGTAATAGGTACCCCACCATAGATATATTGGGGGCACAATTCTAAAGGCCCTATCTCGATCTCAATCTTTCCCTACTTGATAAGGGAAGGGAAGCTTTCCCTACCTACTTCTTATATTCCAAGGAGTAAGGAAAGGGAAGCTTGTGTTCCTAATATCTAGCTTTGATCCATCCAATAACATATCAAGGGAAGCTTTCCTTCCTAATATATAGCAAGGGATTAAGGTATGGATATTAAGGGAAGCTTGAATTATCAATATCTAGCTTTTTTTTAATTCCTAATTAAGGCATAGCAATCAAGGGAAGATATCGATGGCCAGATTTAGGTGTCTACAGTTTGGCCCTATTTGGGAAGATGTTGCAAACTATAGCTAATGCAATGTATTCTCAAATAATGAGAGATGTCATGTATGTCGAAAAGAAGATGATGGATGAAGAACAAAGCTCTAAATGGTTTTGGGAAGCCTATGATGATGCCCCTTGAGGGAGTGGCCGTTACATTTGTTGATAGATGGTCCGTCAAAAAGAAACAAGAAGAAATGTGGAATTAACCCGTGTTTGAGATTAATCCAAATGAGAAAATGCTTGCATGCATTTATGTAAAAATGATACTGATTTTCCTAAAGATCATTATAATTAGGGTTAAAAGTCAAAATAATGATTTGCCCATAGGCAGTTATAATCATTAAAAGGACCTAGATTGGCTAAAGATGATTGTGCCTCAGTTAGGGCTGATTAGCAAGAATAACTCAAGGATATAACTTAGAATATAGATTAAAGATGAGCAGGCACAAAATGATGAAATAAATGGATAGAGGTTTGAGATTGATCAATAAAATGATTTAGTTATACCTATCAATGAGGAGGTGCTCATCCTGATTAACAATGATACAACTAGAATGGTCAAATGAGTTATATTGATCAAGGTGGGTGGGAAGATTTGCCAAGGTACCAAGGAGAAAATTTTGTGACTCCATTGATTATAGACCTTCTTGAAGCTAATTTTTGTTGTAGCATGTGATGGTAGGCTTCATGATAGAACACCATTAAAACTTGGCCAAAATATGCATAAGGACTGACTCTTGATCCAATAAACACTCAAAAATAATGCACCAATGATAAAAACTATATACAATCTTAATGGATGAATATGGATGGACTCAAGAATAATGTGCTCAAAGAATCACCTAATGAACACATATATATTGAGTCAAGGCAACAGTGATGAAAGTAAACAAATAGGCAAGCGAATAAACAAACAAACAAATAGAAAAAAAATAAACAAATACCCTAAAATAAATAAACAAATAGAAAGCCTAAAAAAAAAAGCAAAAGAAACCATCCTAACAATGACCATGCCCTAGTAAGGTGGATCGAAGATAACTAACTAGGTTTAGACAAGACAAATATTTTTGAATTTTTTTAAATTTTATGAGTGTTTTTTATATTTTTGAGGTATCTTAACTCGTTAGAGAATGACAAGATACCTGCTCGTAAAATGGTGAGAATGTCTAGCTTAGGTTTCTCACAAAATAGCAAGAGCGTATGGAAAGGGGGACTAAGGTGACTTCAAAATGAATTGATCATGACCCACATAGTCATAAAATGATCTCAAGTTATAGTAATTCCATCCACACAAAAGGAAAGGAAAAACCAACTAGGTCCCAACAAGTTCTCAAATCCAGCAAATGGCTAGTCAAATGAAAATATTAATGGCAAAGTGATGCAGTAATGCATGGTAAATAAGTGTTGCCCCTACTTTTCCCTTAGGTAGTTATAACTAGGATACAATAGCATAGGTCAATGATACTAATTTTCCCATAGGCATTTATAATTAGTAGCAAGACTGGTGAAACACTGATTTGCCCATAATCAGTTATAATCAGGCTCACATAAACAAAATTGATAGGATGTAAGATATCTTGCCAGATCAATTATCACACTATTTTCATAGATTATCATTTAAACATGGATTTTATTTATTTCTAAAAATTGATTTGAATCTCCCCATAAAAGGTACAAGAAGAACCAAATGAACCAAGATCAAAATAGAATTGGGTAAGATGACTAAAAATAGGCTTTGGTCTAGATAGGAATGGAATGGTTAGATGAAATGGTCTTGTTATAGTATAATGATGGTTTCATAAATTGGATAAAATGGTAAGAGGGTTACCCCCAAGTGATGGGGTAAATGTTTGGGATCTATAATAATGGTAAATAGGCATAGGTAACAATGGCAATGACATGGTACATGTTTTTGGCATGGGTGTGGTTTTTTATTTTATTGTTCCTGCTAATGGGAAGATGCATGTCCTAATCAATAAATGATATAAATAGAATACTTGATCATGTTAATTTCTATCCCACACCTCATCTAAATAGCTACTCTATCAAGAACTACCTATAGATTTGGATGCAAAGAATGTTGTTGTGTTCTTCCCTCGTCATTGATTCTAATTCCTTCGAGCATCGAGACAAGGTATCTTTGTAGCCTCTAAAATGGAAAGTGCGACCATGGATGGTAAATAGGGAAAAATAATAGATGGTAGGATTGATTTTGAAATGGAATGGCAGATGATAATGGAATCTATAATGATGGGGAAATAAATGAAGATTGGGACTTTAAGTCACACATAATGTTGACAATGCCAGATTCAACATAACTTTGGTTGTGGTGGGGCCAAAGACTTTTTCTCTTGATAAGACCATTAGACTTTTTTGTTGTTTGATCTTGAGAATAGCTACCATTTGATTAGGCTGTAGATAGCTATTTTGATTTGATCTTTGATTTTGTCTTCATCAAGAAATGAAGAACTTTTATGCTCAGCTATTTGTGCCTCAATGATGTTTTCACCAATGAATTTATCTTGATTATCCTATAGCACCTTCGATAAGGTTTCACTAATGAACATTGGCTTTTGACTTTGATTTTCTTCTAGCATTTTTGAAAAAATTTCACTAAAAGATGTAGAGGTCTAACTTGGATTATCCCCTAGTGCCTCTGAAAAAGTTTCACTAGGAGAGTGTTCTTCTACTACATGAATGTTGTCTTGGCCTCCTTGCTCTTCTTCAACTACTATGTCACCATGGATGAAGTTCAATAAAGTGTGATTCTGTCAATCCCAATTGACATTTGTGGGAGATGAAATGTCAATGATATAGCTATTTTGGTTAATGGAAATGGCATGTGGAATGGTAATGGAATGGAGAGAGGCTGTACAATCCTCATAAAAGATACTAGGATAACTTGTGTCAAAGATGAATTACTCATCCTCAAAAATGTAGAATGATCACAAATGTATTTAAATTGATCTTCAAGGCATGTGTAACCAATGTTGTAACAGCCACAAACATATTCTTCTTCTAAATCTAATTCTAACTCAAGGGACTCTAAATCCGATGTTCGGACTAATGTTGATTGTGATTTTGATGCTAAATTTGATATTAGTTCAAGAATAGAACCTAAATATAACTCTAATTCTTCATCTGATGGGTACTCTGTTATAATGAGGTCTTGTTGAATATTTGGTATCAGACAAGTAATAGCCTGTGATGGCATAATGGGCTCCATAAAAATTGGTTTGTCAAAGTGAGACTCCTATAGCATAAAAAATAGGTCAAGAGAGAAGTCCTCAGAGACTGGCTTGTCATTAGGAGGCTCTTCAAAAACAATCACATGGTTGATGTAATGATTTGCCCAAAGGTGGTTATAATCATTAATAAGTGACTTAGCAAAGACTAGCTCATTAGAGTGAGACTCCTTGACAACTAGTATAAGATCAATAGGTAATTTATCACTGGTTGACTTATCACAAATGGTTGATTCAATATAAACATCTCAAATTGGTTAGTTCACTTGGTCTTGGTTTCTAATGAGTTGGAAGATACCAGTTTTGAACACAACTTAGTCTTTGAATTATTGGATGGGTTGAGGTTTGGATGGGATTGGTATTAGATGAGGAATGGCTCATGGTTGGATAATGGTAGGGCTTTGGGAATCATGATTTCTCACATGAGCTAAAGGATAAAGTCCTGAGATGGTAATGATATGGTGGTGTGGAGCATGATTGCTTGCATAAGCCAAAGGACTAGGTCCTATAATGATGAAGGGGTGTTTTGGAGCTTGGTTGCTCACCCAAGCCAAAGTACTACATCTAGGAATGGTAATGGTATTCCTTAGATATTACAGAGCTTGATAGCTCATATAATCCAAAGGAGGGTTAGGGGTAGCTAATTATTGGATAAAAAAAGGATGTCATGAAACTTGATTGCTTGCACAAGCAAAAGCATCCAAGTCTTATTCATAAACCATATCATCCTAATCATGAGTTGGCTCATAAGTTAGTACTTGGCTGTGTTCCATGTACTGATTATTGCAAAGAGGGTATGGATCCATATCCCAAACAACATTATCTATAGTTGGATCTTCAAAGTTCTCCACACAAGACTCTTCATTCCAATCAAGGTTTTGATTTGGATTTTGTGGATTTTGAATATGTTCCCCATATGGATTATTGTATGGATAATAATAAAACTCCTTAGAAAATATTTATCTATAGGGGTTCCTAGTGAGATTTTGTGCAGCATTTCTATCATAAGTTGGATTGTACATGACTCCACCATAAGAGTAGCTAGTCATAGCTATGTAAATGATGAAATATCTAAAATAAAAAGATTTAGAGTTCTACAAACTCTAAAAAACTATCCAAAGGACAAATGGTTCAAGCTTGGTCTAACTTGGTCAAAAGATGGAGTTGTATCTCCTAAGTGGTCTAAAAGTGGAGTTGTATCTCCAAAATGATTTGTGTTAAGACTTGACATAAAATAGTCTAACATCAAATGTCTAATGTCATATGCACAAAAGGTCAAGCATATAAATAAAAATTGACATGTCAGAGGTCTATGTCAAAGTATTCCAAACAAGGTCTAAACTAAGAAAGGGAAAAGTTGAGTTGCTAGGTCTTTTGTCCGAAGACGGAGTCAAAAGATAGACTCAAACAAATAGGCATATGCTAGGACTGTTGGCCAAATAGCATCAAGATCTATACTTAAAACAAAGGCATGATGTGATTTGATTTAATCTAAAAAGTTTGGAAACAACTTTGACATAAACCTGACACACGAAATCAAACATAAACACAATCGATTGGCATAAGGCATAAGACAAAAGGCTCTTTGATAAAGGTTTTGTTTTTCCAAATAATGATGAGGATAAGCATTAAACAAACAAACCATCAATAGTTTTCAAATTTGGGTAATCGATTAACTGAATTTGTGCAACCTAAAAGAGAAATATCTATGTATCAGCCCCATAAATTAAGGCCTAAATAAAAATCAATCAATGTTTGAATCCAACTTGACAAGGCTAATTGAAAACTCAATGATGAAAACTAGGTTTTGACCAAACAAGCTAGACAAGATTGGATAGCATGACAACACAATACACATTTCTAAATGGTGTATATGACATGGTTTGAAACAATGGTTTTTGGTGTAAGGTAAACTAGTCTTGAAACAAATTGAGCAACCTAACGATGCAAGCATGCTTGAATGATGTGGTCAATACTATGTTTCAAAGACTCAAAGGAAAAATAGTTTGACATGATTTGGGTATCATAACGCTACCCTCTGCAACTAAAATGACACACACACAAACAAGTTTATCAAAAATTTCAAGGCACAAGTGTGGTGTAAAATGGGTAGCATAACACCTCTTTAGACAAAAGAGTGACATATAGACAAATTGGTTTTGAGATGACTTTATGAACAAACAAACAATTTTTAGTCTTAAAACATACCAAACTATAAAATGATCTAAAAATACACTAAGTATAATCATCCAAATCCTAGCAAGGGTATGGCAAAATGGGGTTGACTAAAACTCATTAGTTTTTTTTTATCATTTTTAAAGGAATCAATTGCACACTGACTTTCACGTCAAATGATGTAAAAGATAAGCACAAAAATTAGGTGACTATGGCATTGGCTAGTTCTAAAAAGGTTTAGTCCTTTTTACAACCACTACATCCTATTGTTTTCTCATTGTAGTGTGATGTCCAAATGTAAATATGTCTCATGTGCAACTCTAATTAAGAGCAAATGAAGTCAATGCTAGGAGATGACACCCCATGTCAAAGCTTCCTTAAAGAACTCATGGGAGGTAATGACATCCCCCTTGTAAGCCAAGATGTAATGAAATGAAAGACATAAAAAGAAAAATTTTAGGGTCATTTTCAAGGTCACCCAAATTTTGGCAAGTTTTTGGGGAGTGCTTTAGACAACATTCTTTCTAAGCCTTGGACTAGGATTTTTTACATAGGAACGGCACTTTTGATTCCAAGGGTTCCCTAAAAGGGATAAATGAAAGAGCATACACATGGAATACCTCTTTTTGCCAAACAAAATCTAACTTAAACAACTAAGTAAATACAAAAAAAGCTTGGAAAGGTGAGTTTATTTTTAAGCCCAAATTTAAAAAATGAGGTAGTGTTCATTTGACTGACCCCTTGGTTTTAATTGTAACTTTCAAAACTAATACTAAAAACTCACTTAAGCACCTAAATATTACTTTAAACACCCAAAATAATGTTTCTAATTCATTTTAAGTATAAAAAAGGTGATCTAAACATGTTTTTAGCAAATGTCAAGCTTGGTCCTATAATAAAAAATTTAGCATGTCATTTAGCCTTGAAGCTCTTTTGGGTTTGAAACAATGAAATTTAGAAAAAGAGCTCTCATATCTATGTTTTAAGAAAAACACAGTGACCCACATTGGTTATATAACTGATGATGATTACATTTGCTAACTAATGATAGTTATCTAACTAAAATCGGTTATACCAATGTGACTGACGACAGTTATCCAACTGATGTTGGTTTTACTAACTGATGTTGGTTACTGTGTAAACCCGTGGAAAACAAAAAATGGCAAAACAAAGTTAGAAAAACAATTTTCAAGAGTTTTAAAGATTCAAATGAAAAATTTTAAGCTGTAAAATGATCTTCTTCATGTGTGGGATGCGTTTAGTTCCACTGGGCGTGCCATATGTGAATCTAGGAATTTGACTCAAGAGAGAATGGTTAGTATAGTTTTAATTCCAAAATGAAAACAAAATGAAAGAAACACACTAAGTATCATAACATCTCAAGGCCTAGACACTAGGGAGAGCTTATTTAAAAACATGAATAAAATGCACAACTAAAATTCAAAGAGAACTTTCTTTTACCTTCCTTGGATGCTCTAAAATGCTTGTTGTAGTGCCTTGCTCAGCTTGTGCTCATGAAGTCCTTGGCAATGGAATCTTGGCTACCTCCATCTCTCCTTGGCACCTTTGGCTTATGGCTTGGCTTGGCTTGGAATCAATTTGGCATAGTAACACTAATTACAATGGCTTTTGGAATTATTTGTGCATTATAACTTTGCACCAAAATAGCTTAGAAATGATGTGGTAAGGCCTCCTATTTATAGATTTTGTAGAATGTCTAGATTCAACCTGAACTGTCCATCCTAAAATTGAGATGTGTGGTTGAGGATTAATTAAATTTTTTGAATTAAGTTTATAATTATCCTCATCATGACATTAGAAAAAGAGGAAATTAAGAGGCATGGAGGGCTTTATGGAAGGTATTGATGAGGTATGGAGGACATTATGGAAGGTATTGGTGAGGCATGGAGGGCATAAATCTTGATATTTGTGGCATTTATGGCCTAGAGATGTCTTCTCAATAAATGAGGTCACTAGTGCATAGGTTTTCATGTGGCATTTTAAACTAGTGCAAAGGTAGTTAGTAGTTTTCAATGGCATATACTAGTATTTAATTATCCCATGTGGATTTATTAACCATTATTTACATTGTGTGGGTTTTGAAAATATATTTTGCATCTAAAAATCATTCTCCAAGACCATCATCCAAATTATTTTATCTACATGAAATATTTACAAACAAAGGTGGTCTTGAATGGTTCTTTGGTAGTTTTCATGGTAACATGTAATTTTAAAACTATTCTATATAGTTTTTAACGTTTATTTTTGTAACCTTTAGCCTTAATAGGCTTATTTTACTTACAATACCCTTCACTCAAGACCCATATCCTCCTTAATTCATTCAATTAGTCAAAGTTTCCTCTGCATGCACTTTTTGATGTCTTCAACAACTTAAAAGTGGTTTTATAAACCATTCAATCTTATAACATCCATAAGCATTACCTTCGATATTGAACCTCATGATGAAACAATGGAAATCAATAAAAACTTTATTCAACAACTATGGGTTAAAAATCATGAGAAATGCAAAAAGATTCTTAGTCAAACCTAATTGACTAATGAAATAAGGGTAAACATCAAGATGGTCAAAACATTATACATATATAATTTCAAGGAAAAAATGTCAAATATGATTACTCTTCTAAATAGGTTCATGAGAAATGAAGTAATAAATGTTTTTCACTAGTGGATGTCCATATTCATTAGTATCATTTGATTTGAAAATAGTTCATTAATTGGGCTTTAATCATCAATAACAACATTCATGAGCATTTTATCAAATTAGAATCCACACAATAATTCTATATGGCCTCATATTTGGTATATTCAATTTATGACCTCAAACCTTGGCATGGCTTAACTAAAGTTAGGTAGAACCTCCCCAATGCATAGGTATATGAAAAATCATCACATCTCTTTCATGAGAAAGGAAAGAGTCATTTCAAGAGGATAAATGATGTTTTCTCTATGATTCTAGTTAGAGCATTGGATGGAAATCCTATAGGTAAGATATATACTGAGGTATCTGCTTTAATCAGGAAAAATAAGTTACTTTATTAAGTTCCCAAATTTCACTTATATCTAGGTTGTCAGATTCGAAGGTGTTCCTCTTATATTGCCAATATATCCTAGTGAAAAAATAGTTTTTGTTAGGATCTTACAGCACAATTGATTACTTTTGTGTAAGCAACTAAACACAAAATTAAACCAGAATTAATAAGTAACTAAAAATCAGAAACAACAAAAAATAGGAGATACAAGAAACAACGAAAACTTGTATTAAACTCTTTCAGAAAGAAATACAATGAAGAAATCTCTCTTTCTTCCACACCTCTCAGATGTACAGATCTCTTTCCCTCAAGAGTTCTCTCTCTATCAATCACAACCAGTTCAATCCTTGAATTGTCTACCCTTTTTCTCATGTCTACAAGCTATGAAGATCTAACTCTATTATATAATACTAGGATTCATGAGCTATGCATTCTCCATCGTTAGATACACCTCTTAATCAAAGGTTCAAATCAGTCCTACCAAAAATAAAAACACAAACTCAATACTAACAGTTAATCTTATCATGCAAACAATTTGTTCTTCTTCAAAAATAGACTTCTAGAATGCACATGTGACCGACATCGGTCCCGGTCTGTCTGCGCATGACCGACGTCGGCTGATCCATAATGGACGTCGATAGATTCTGATCGACTCCTGACCGATGTCGGTGACTGTGTAACTCCAACAACCTCTACATTTACTCATTTGGTAAAGCTTTTAGCTCCATAACTCAACAATCTCCCACTTGGAGATAAATAGCTGCACCTGTATGTGTACAGCAACATCCTCTAGCTTGTTTCACCATCTTCAAGTTCAATCTGAAAGACCAAAAAAAGTTGAATGAAGATTCAACTTCTCCTTTTTTACCAACTTTGTTAACATATCAGCAAGGTTCATATCTGTATGGATCTTTTCCAGCTTCAACTCACCATCCTCCAATACATGTCTAATGAACTTTGACTATCACTGTACAATCTGCAACTCTCTTGCTCCTTTCCCAACTCTTCCATGAACCGAGTCATCCAAATCATTTCCTTGTAGCCTCTGTGACTGCAATGTATTCTATCTCTGTAGTAGACAATGCAACAACCTTCTGCAACTTTGAAATCCAGCTAACCGTCATTCCACCAACAGTGAACACATATCTTGTGGTGCTTCTCCTGCCATCCAAGTCACCTACCATATCCGAATCTACATACCCATGTAGAGAAGTGTTTGAGCCTCCATAGCATAAATGCCTACTGTTGGTCCCTCTCAGATATCTGAGAATCCACTAAACTACTTTCTAGTGTTCTTTTCCTGGATTGGCCATAAACTTACTAACAACTCCCACTGCTTGGGCAATATCAGGTCTAGTACATACCATTGCATACATCAAGCTCCCAACTGCTGAAGCATATGGAACTCTACTTACGTATTCAACCTCATCATGTAATTTAGGACACTATTCTTTGCTCAACTTGAAGTGTCCAACCATAGGTGTGCTTACCAGTTTTGCATCCTGCATATTGAACCTCTTCAACACCTTGTTCACATAATCCTCTTGAGACAAAATCAAACTGTGATTTTTCTTATCTCTCTTAATACTCATGCCAAGAATTTTCTTTGATGCTCCTAAATCCTTCATAGCAAATGTGTGAGCTAATTTTACCTTAAGCTCAGTAATACCCTGCATGTGTGAACCTGTAACAAGCATATCATCTAAATACAGTAATAGGATAATATAATTATCATTATCTAATCTGTTAAAATAAACACAATGGTCAAATTGACATCTACTGAAGCCATGCTCTGTCATAAACCTGTCAAACCTCAAATACCATTGTCTTGGAGCTTGCTTAAGACCATATAAGTTTTTCTTCAACTTGCACACAAGTTTCTCCTTACCTTTGACCTCAAAACCTTCTAGCTGATCCATATATATCTCTTCATCCAAATCTCCATGAAGAAATGTTGTCTTAACATCAAGCTGCTAAAGATGCAAATCCTCAATAGCAACTAAAGACAATACAGTTCGAATAGAAGTCATTTTGACTACAGGAGAAAAAATTTCTCCAAAATCAATACCTAGTTTCTATGCAGATCGCTTTACTACTAACCTGGCCTTATGTCTCATTTGTCCATTCTCACCTTCCTTTAACTTGTAAAACATTTTTTCAGTGTTTTCTTTCTAGCGGGCAACTCAACCAAATCCCACGTTTGGTTCTCTTCCAAGGAATCAATTTTATCATTCATACCATACTCCCACTATTTTCGAGATTCTACCTGCATTGCCTCATCAAAACTTTCTAGTTCCCCACCATCAGTGAGCAATAAGTAGTATAATGAAGGGGAATAATGAATAAGAGGTTTACTTACCCTTTAAGACCTCCTCGTGGGCGTTTGAGACTCATTCACTACTTGTTGTCCGCCCAAATTCTCTGCCAGTGACCGATCTTGGTCATCTCTCGGTCTGTACCTGATCAACATCTGTTCAACTTGACTGACGTCGGTTCTTTTCTGACCAACGTCGGTTACTATCTGACCAACGTCGATTCCTATATGATCGACATCAGTTCCTGCCTGACCAATGTCGGTGTCTGTATTTTTTTGTGAGTGAAAATTCTTACCCACAAGCTCATTTTGGAGCATAACCTCGTCCAAATCACCATTGCCCTGCTCAGAATTATTCAGCCTCTTGAGTTGATCACTGTACATCACCTTTTCATTAAAAACATCACAGCTTCTAATAATTTTGTTAGTTCCTAAATTCCACAACCAAAATTCAAAAATTCTAGAGCCATAACCAATAAAAGTGCACCGCATAGATTTAGCATTGACCTTCTTTCTATTTTCTTTATCAATGTGCACAAAAGCTTCAGAACCAAAAACTCTGAGAAATGAATGATCTACCTTTTTATCTATCCAAGCCTCTTCTGGAATTCCACCATCTAGTGCAGTAGAAGGTCCTCTGTTAATCAGGTAAACCATAGTATTCACAGCTTCTGCCCAAAATTGTAAGGGCAAACCAGCATGCAACCTCATACTTCGTGCACGCTCCATTATTGTTCTATTCATCTTTTCAGCAACTCTATTTTTTTGAGGTGTCGTTGGAACCATCCTTTTCCTGTGTATTCCACTCATAGAATAGTAACTTTTGAATTTATTGCTGCAATACTCACCACCATTGTCAGATCTAAGGCACTTCAATCTCAAACCTGTTTCATTCTCAACCAAAGCTTTATATTTCTTAAATGTGTCAAAAGTATCAAATTTTTTCTTTATGCAATAAACCCATACCTTTCTTGTAGCATCATCAATGAAAGTAACATAATACTGTCATCCTCCAATAGAAGCTACCTAAGTTGGTCCCCACATGTCTGTGTGAACAAGCTTCAACTTGTGCTTCTTCTTTGTTGACCCAGTTTTGAGAAACTTCACTTTCTTCTATTTTCCAAAAATACAATACTCAGAATTCTAGATATATGCTTTTCAAATCTGAAAGCTTACCTTTTGACTTAAGAATAGTCATTCCCTTCTCACTCATGTGGCCAAGCCTACAGTGCCACAACTTTGCATCTGCATCTGAAGTAGATAGAATAGAAGGAGAATAATCAGTAATATAATTACACAGATAAAGACTACCTACTCTCTTACCTCTGGCTAATACAAGTGCACCCTTGGAAACTTTCCAAGATTTAGCTATGAGAGTTACTACGCAACCCTCATCCCCCAAATTTTATGCAGAAATCAGATTCCTCTTCAGGATGGGTGCATGCATGACATCCTTCAACACCCATGTGTTGCCATTCTACAATTTCAGCTGCACTTTTCTTTTGCCAACAATTTTACACGGCTCATCATCCCCTAAATAAACTTTTCCAAAATCTCCCTGAACATAATCATTAAAAAATTTTCTATTTGGGGTTGCATGGAACGAGGCACCAGAATCTACAACCCAAGATTCTATTCTATTATCCAAAGAAAGTGTAAAAGCATCTTGTGCAACAATACCTGTAACTTTTGCTTCTTCTTTACCTTCATGCTAATTTTCTTCTTTAACTTTCAACCAGCAATATTTCTTTGCATGCCCTACCCTTCTACAATTCCAACAGGTTATTTTTCTTCTATTTTTGGATTTGGATCTACTTCTCATCTTTGACTTTGACCTTGATCTCCCTTGCTTGGCCTTCTCTCTTTGCCTTCCCCTACTTTCAATACTTAAAGCATTACCTGATGTTTTCCCTATGCTTTTTCTATGAGTTTCTTCATTCAAGATTACACTAACAACATCATCAACTTTCAAGATATTTGTAGCAGATGCAATATTACTAACTGCCATTACCAAACTATGCCAACTCTCAGGTTAAGAGCATAAAATTAAGAGATCCTTAATTTTATCATCAAAAACTATTTTGACTGAATTTAACTGATTTACTATTGCATGGAAATCATTAAGATGACTAGATATAGATCCACCTTCCTACATTTGTAAATTAAATAATTGCTTCATAAGATATCCCTTATTTGAAGCTGAAAGTTTTTTGTATAAATTTATCAAAGTATCCATTAAGTCTACCATTGTCTTTGTCTATGATAAGTTGGAAATCACAGAAGATGCCAGGCTCAACCTTATATATCCAAGAGCCTTTCTATCAAGAACATTCCATTCTTTATCTTGCATATCTGTGGGCTTGCTTGAAACCCCATCCAACAATAAGTATAGATCTTTTTGATATAGATAATTTTCTATCTGCATCCTCCATAATTGATAATTCTTGCCATTAAATTTCTTCATTCTTATCTTACTTTTTTCTGCCATTGCTTTACTCCCACTCAATCAGAAACCCCTATGAGTGAACCTGTAATCAACAAACATTAACCCGCTCTATACCAGCTGTTAGTGAACCAAGCTTTTATACCACTTGTTAGGATCTTACAGCACAATTGATTACTTTTGTGTAAGCAACTAAATACAGAATTAAACCAAAATTAATAAGTAACTAGAAATCAGAAACAGCAAAGAATAGAAGACACAAGAAACAATGAAAACTTGTATTAAACTCTTCAAGAAAGAAATACAATGAAGAAATCTCTCTTTCTTCCACACCTCTCAGATGTACAGATCTCTTTCCCTAAAGAGTTCTCTCTCTCTCAATTACAACCAATTCAATCCTTGAATTGTCTACCCTTTTTCTCATGTCTACAAGCTATGAAGATCTAACCCTATTATATAATACTAAGATTCATGAGCTATGCATTCTCCACCGTTAGATACACCTCTTAATCAAAGGTTCAAATCAGTTCTGCCAAAAATAAAAATGCAGACTCAATACTAACGGTTAATTTTATCATGCAAACAATTTGTTCTTCCTCAAAAATAGACTTTTGGAATGCACAGGTGACCGACATCAATCTCTATCTGTTTGCACATGACCAACGTCGGCCGATCCATAACCAACATCGACAGATTCTAGTCGACTCCTGACCGATGTCGATGACTGTGTAACTATAACAACCTCTGCATTTGCTCATCTGGTAAAGCTTTTAGCTCCACAACTCAACAATCTCCCACTTGAAGATAAACAACTGCACATGTACCTGTATAGCAACATCCTCTAGCTTGTTTCACCATATTCAAGTTTAATCTTGAAGACCAACAAAAGTTGAAAGAAGATTCAACTTCTCCTTTGTTACCGGCTTTGTTAACATATCAACAGGGTTCTTATCTGTATAGATCTTTTCCAGCTTCAATTCACCATCCTCTAATACCTATCTAATGAAGTG
This sequence comes from Torreya grandis, assembly GCA_037957365.1. NCBI lineage: Eukaryota > Viridiplantae > Streptophyta > Pinopsida > Cupressales > Taxaceae > Torreya > Torreya grandis. The sequence continues at coordinate 2,365,121 of JARHVA010002288.1, read as the reverse complement.
GTACCTAAGCTGTATATGTTTGGTTCTTGAATGAAAGGCTGAATTCTTTGCCAAATGAATTGCACTTTGACTATCATTGTACAATCTGCAACTCTCTTACTCCTTTCCCAACTCTTCCATGAACCGAGTCATCTAAATCATTTCCTTGCTAGACTCTGTGACTGCAATGTATTCTGCCTCTGTAGTAGACAAGGCAACAACCTTCAACAACTTTGAAATCCAGCTAACCGTCGTTCCACCAACAGTGAACACATATCCTGTGGTGCTTCTCCTGCCATCCAAGTCACTTGCCATATCTGAATCTACATACTCATGCAGAGAAGTATTTGACCCTCCATAGCATAAATGCCTACTGCTGGTCCCTCTTAGATATTTGAGAATCCACTAAATTGCTTTTCAGTGTTCCTTCCCTAGATTGGCCATAAACTTACTGACAACTCCCACTGCTTGGGCAATATTAGGTCTAGTACATACCATTGCATACATCAAGCTCCCAACTGCTGAAGCATATGGAACTCTACTCATGTACTCAACCTCATCATGTAATTTAGGACACTGTTCTTTGCTCAACTTGAAGTGTCTAGCCATACGTGTGCTTACCAGTTTTGCATCCTGCATATTGAACCTCTCCAACACCTTGTTCACATAATCCTCTTGAGACAAAATCAAACTGTGATTTTTCCTGTTTCTCTTAATACTCATGCCAAAAAAAAACTTTGCTGCTCCTAAATCCTTCATGGCATATGTGTGACCTAATTTTACCTTAAGCTCAGTAATACCCTGCATGTGTGAACCTGCAACAAGCATATCATCTAAATACAGTAACAGGATAATATAATTTTCATTATCTAATCTGTTAAAATAAAAACAATGGTCAGATTGAGATCTACTAAAGCCATGCTCTGTCATAAACTTGTCAAACCTCAAATACCATTGTCTTGGAGCTTGCTTAAGACTATATAAGCTTTTCTTCCACCTGCACACAAGTTTCTCCTTACCTTTGACCTCAAAACCTTCTGACTGATCCATATATATCTCTTCATCCAAATCTCTATGAAGAAATGTTGTCTTAACATCAAGCTATTCAAGATGCAAATCCTCAATAGAAACTAAAGACAATACAGTCTGAATAGAAGTCATTTTTACTACAGGAAAAAAAATTTCACCAAAATCAATACCTGATTTTTGTGCAAATCTCTTTACTACTAACCTGGCATTATGTCTCATTTGTCCATTCTCACCTTCCTTTAACCTGTAAACCCATTTGTTTTTCAGTATTTTCTTTTCAGCTGGCAACTCAACCAAATTCTATGTTTGGTTCTCTTCCAAAGAATCAATTTCCTCATTCATGCCATCCTCCCACTGCTTCCAGGATTCTACCGGCATTACCTCATCAAAACTTTCTGGTTCTCCACCATTAGTGAGCAACAAGTAGTATAATGAAGGGGAATAATGAATTAGAGGTTTACTTACCCTTTTAGACCTCCTCATGGGCATTTGAGACTCATTCACTGCTTGTTATCCACCCAAATTCTTTGTTAGTGACTGATCTCAGTCATCTCTCAGTCTGTACCTGACTAACATCAGTTCTACCTAACCGACGTCAGTTCTTTCTTAACCGACGTCAGTTACTATCTAACTGATGTTGATACCTGTATGATCGACGTCAGTTCCTGCTTGACTGACGTCGGTGTCTGTGTTTTTTTGTGAGTGAAAATTCTTACCCGTGAGCTCATTTTGGATCATAACCTCGTCTAAATCACCAATGCCCTTCTCAAAATTATTCAGCCTCTTAAGCTGATCACTATACATCACTTTTTCATTAAAAATAACATCACGGCTTCTAATAATTTTGTTAGTTCCTAAATTCCACAACCGAAATATGAAATCTCTAGAGCCATAACCAATAAAAGTGCACCGCATAGATTTAGCATCGAGCTTCTTTCTATTTTCTTTATCAATGTGCACAAAAGCTTCAGAACCAAAAACTATGAGAAATAAAAGATCTACCTTTTTACTAGTCCAAGCCTCTTCCAGAATTCCACCATCCAGTGCAGTAGAAGGTCCTCTATTAATCAGGTAAACTATAGTATCCATAGCTTCTACCCAAAACTGTAAGTGCTAACCAGCATGCAACCTCATACTCCGTGCATGCTCCATTATTATTCTATTCATCTTTTCAGCAACTCCATTTTGTTGAGGTGTCCTTGGAACCATCCTTTCCCTACATATTCCACTCATAGAACAATAAATTTTGAATTTATTACTACAGTACTCACCACCATTATCAGATCTAAGGCACTTTAATCTCAAACCAGTTTCATTCTCAACTAAAGCTTTCCATTTCTTAAATGTGTCAAAAATATCATATTTTTTCTTTATACAATAAACCCATACCTTACTTGTAGCATCATCAATGAAAGTAAAATAATACTGTGATCCTCTAATAGAAGCTACCTGAGTTGGTCCCCACATGTCTATGTGAACAAGCTCTAAATTGTGCTTTTTCTTTGTTGACCCAGTTTTGAGAAACCTCACTTTCTTTTATTTTTTAAAAATACAATGTTCATAGAAATCTAAATCTATGCTTTTCAAATCTGAAAGCTTACTTTTTGACTTAAGAACAGTCAATCCCTTCTCACTCATGTGGCCAAGCCTATAGTGCCACAACTTTGCATCTACATCTGAAGTAGGTAGAACAGAAGGAGAATAATCAGTAATACAATTACACAGATAAAGAATACCTACTCTCTTACCTCTGGCTAATACAAGTGCACCATTGGAAACTTTCCAAGATTCAGCTGTGAGAGTTACTGTGCAACCCTCATCCCCTAACTTTCCTGTATAAATCAGATTTCTCTTCAAGATGGGTACATGTGTGACATCCTTCAACAACCATGGATTGCCATTCTGCAATTTCAGCTGCACTTTTCCTTTGCCAACAATTTTACAAGGCTCATCATCCCCGAAATAAACTTTTCTAAAATCTCCCTGGACATAATCATTGAAAAAAAAATATTTGAATTGCATGGAAAGAGGCACTAGAATCTACAACCCAAGATTCTATTCTATTATCCAAAGAAAGTGTAAAAGCATCTTGTGTAACAATACCTACAACTTTTGCTTTTTCTTTACCTTCATGTTGATTTTCTTCTTTAACTTTCAACCAGCAATCTTTCTTTACATGCCCTATCTTTTCACAATTTCAGCAAGTTATTTTTCTTTAATTTTTGGATTTGGATCTACTTTTCATCTTTGACTTTGACCTTGATCTCCCTTACTTGCCCTTCTCTCTTTTCCTTCCCTTGCTTTCAATACTTAAAGCATTACCTGGCGTTTCTCCTGTGCTTTTCCTGCAAGTTTGTTCATTCAAGATTACACTAACAACATCATCAACTTTCAAGATATTTGTAGCAGATGCAGTATTATTAACTGCCAGTACCAAACTATGCCAACTTTTAAGTAAAGAACATAAAATTAAGAGAGCCTTAATTTCATCATCAAAAACTATTTTAATTGAATTTAACTGATTTACTATTGCATGAAAATCATTAAGATGAGTAGATACAGATCCACCTTCCTGCATTTGCAAATTAAATAATTGCTTCATAAGATATACCTTATTTGAAGCTAAGGGTTTTTCATATAAATTTGTCAAAGTATCCATTAAATCTACCATTGTCTTTTCCTGTGATAAGTTGGAAATCACAAAAGATGCTAGGCTCAACCTTATAGATCCAAGAGCCTTTCTATCAAGAACATTTCATTCTTCATCTTGCATATCTGTGGGCTTGGTTGAAACTCCATTCAACGGTAAGTATAGATATTTTTGTTACAAATAATTTTTTATTTGCATCCTCCATAATTAATAATTATTTCCATTAAATTTCTCCATTCTTAGCTTACTTTTTTTTGCCATTGCTTTACTCCCACTCAATCAAAAACCCCTGTGAGTGAACCTATAATCAACAAACACTAACCCGCTGTATACTAGCTGTTAGTGAACCAAGCTCTGATACCACTTGTTAGGATCTTGCAGCATAATTGATTACTTTTGTGTAAGTAACTAAATACGTAATTAAACCAGAATTAATAAGTAATTAGAAATCAAAAACAACAAAAAATAAGAGATATAAAAAATAATGAAAACTTGTATTAAACTCTTCCAGAAGGAAATACAATGAATAAATCTCTCATTCTTTCATACCTCTCAGATGTATAGATCTCTTTTCCTCAAGAGTTCTCTCTCTCTCAATTACAACCAATTCAATCCTTGAATTGTCTACCCTTTTTCTCATGTCTACAAGCTATGAAGATCTAACTCTATTATATAATACTAGGATTCATGAGCTATGCATTCTCCACCATTAGATACACCTCTTAATCAAAGGTTCAAATCAGTCCTGCCAAAAATAGAAATACAGACTCAATACTAACAGTTAATCTTATCATGCAAATAATCTGTTCTTCCTCAAAAATAGACTTCTAGAATGCACACGTGACCGACATCGGTCCTTATTTGTTTGCACATGACCGACGTTAGCCGATCCATAACTGACGTTGATAGATTCTTGTCGACTCCTGACTGATGTTGGTGACTGTGTAACTCTAACAACCTCTACATTTGCTCATCTAGTAAAGCTTTTAGCTCCACAACTCAATAATCTCTTATTTTTAGATAAACAGCTACACCTGTACCTGTATAGCAACATCCTCTAGCTTGTTTCACCATCTTCAAGTTCAATCTTGAAGACCAACAAAAGTTGAATGAAGATTCAACTTCTCCTTTCTTATCTGCTTTGTTAACATATCAGCAGGGTTCTTATTTGTATGGATTTTTTCCAACTTCAACCCACCATCCTCCAATACCTGTCTAATGAAGTGGTGCCTAAGCTGTATATGTTTAGTTCTTGAATGAAAGGCTGAATTTTTTGCCAAATGAATTGTACTTTGACTATCACTGTACAATCTATAACTCTCTTGCTCCTTTCCCAACTCTTCCATGAACTGAGTCATCCAAATCATTTTCTTGCTAGCCTCTGTGACTACAATATATTCTGCCTCTGTAGTAGACAAGGCAACAACATTCTACAACTTTGAAATCTAGCTAACCGTCATTCCACCAACAGTGAACACATATCTTGTGGTGCTTCTCCTACCATCCAAGTCACCTGCCATATCCAAATCTACATACCCATGTAGAGAAGTGTTTGACCCTCCATAGTATAAATGCCTACTACTGGTCCCTCTCAGATATCTGAGAATCCACTAAACTGCTTTCCAATGTTCATTTTCTGGATTGGCCATAAACTTACTGACAACTCCCACTGCTTGGGCAATATCAGGTCTAGTACATACCATTGCATACATCAAGCTCCCAACTGCTGAAGCATATGGAACTCTACTCATGTACTCAACCTCATCATGTAATTTAGGACACTATTATTTGCCTAACTTGAAGTGTCTAGCCATAGGTGTGCTTACCAATTTTGCATCCTACATATTGAACCTCTCCAACACCTTGTTCACATAATCCTCTTGAGACAAAATCAAACTATGATTTTTCTTGTCTCTCTTAATACTCATGCCAAGAATTTTTTTTGCTACTCCTAAATCCTTCATGGCAAATGTGTGAGCTAATTTTACCTTAAGCTCAGTAATACCTTGCATGTGTGAATCTGCAACAAGCATATCATCTACATACAATAACAAGATAATATAATTACCATTATCCAATCTGGATAAATAAACACAATGGTCAGATTGACATTTACTAAAGCCATGCTCTATCATAAACTTGTCAAACCTCAAATACCATTGTCTTGGAGCTGGCTTAATACCATATAAGCTTTTCTTCAACCTGCACACAAGTTTTTCCTTACCTTTGACTTCAAAACCTTTCGGCTAATCCATATATATCTCTTCATCTAAATCTCCATGAAGAAATGTTGTCTTAACATCAAGCTGCTCAAGATGTAAATCCTCAATAGCAACTAAAGACAATACAGTCTGAATAAAAGTTATTTTTACTACAGGAGAAAGTTTTTTACCAAAATCAATACCTAGTATTTGTGCAAATGCCTTATGTCTCATTTGTCCATTCTCACCTTCCTTTAACCTGTAAACCCATTTATTTTTTAGTGTTTTCTTTCTGACTGGCAACTCAACCAAATCCCACGTTTAGTTCTCTTCCAAGGAATCAATTTCCTCATTCATGCCATGCTCCCACTATTTTTGAGCTTCTACCTGCATTGCCTCATCAAAACTTTTTGGTTCTCCACCATCAGTGAGCTACAATTAGTATAATTAAGGGGAATAATGAATTAGAAGTTTACTTACCCTTTCAGACCTTTTTATGAGTGTTTGAGACTCATTCACTGCTTGTTGTCAGCCCAAATTCTCTGTTAGTGACCGATCTCGGTCATCACTCAGTTTGTACCTGACCGATGTCGGTTCCACCTGATCGATGTCAGTTCCTTTCTGACCGACGTCGATTACTATCTGATCGATGTTGATTCTTGTATAACTGATGTTGGTTCTTGCCTGACTGATGTCAGTGTCTGTGTTTTTTTGTGAGTGAAAATTCTTATCCGTGAGCTCATTTTGGATCATAACCTCATCTAAATTACCATTGCCCTGCTCAAAATTATTTAACCTCTTGAGCTAATCATTGTACATCACCTTTTCATTGAAAATAACATCACCACTTCTAATAATTTTGTTAGTTCCTAAATTCCACAACCAAAATCTGAAATTTCCAGAGCCATAACCAATAAAAGTGCACCGCATAGATTTAGCATCGAGCTTTTTTCTATTTTCTTTATCAATGTGTATAAAAGCTTTAAAACCAAAAACTCTGAGAAATGAAAGATCTACCTTTTTACCTATCCAAGCTTCTTCTAGAATTCCACCATCCAGTGCAGTAGAAGGTCCTATGTTAATCAAGTAAACTGCAGTATCTACAGCTTCTACTCAAAACTGTAAGGGCAAACCAGCATGCAACCTCATACTCCATGCATGCTCCATTATTGTTCTATTCATCCTTTCAGCAACTCTATTTTGCTAAGGTGTCCTTGGAACCATCTTTTCCCTGCGTATTCATAAAATAGTAACTTTTGAAATTATTACTCCAGTACTCACCACCATTGTCAAGTTTAATGCACTTCAATCTCAAACCTGTTTCATTTTCAACCAAAGCTTTCCATTTCTTAAATGTGTCAAAAATAGCAAATTTCTTCTTTATGCAATAAACCCATACCTTTTTTGTAGCATCATCAATGAAAGTAACATAATATTGTGATCTTCCAATAGAAGCTACCTGAGTTGGTCCCCACATGTCTATGTGAACAAGCTCCAATTTGTGCTTCTTTTTTGTTGACCCAATTTTGAGAAGCCTCACTTTCTTCTATTTTTTAAAAATACAATGCTCACAGAAATATAGATCTATGTTTTTCATATTTGAAAGCTTACCTTTTGACTTAAGAACAGTCAATCCCTTCTCACTCATGTGGCCAAGCCTACAGTGCCACAACTTTGCATCTACATCTGAAGTAGATAGAACAGAAGGAGAATAATCAATAATACAATTACAAAGATAAAGAATACCTACTCTCTTACCTCTGGCTAATACAAGTGCACCATTGGAAACTTTCCAAAATTCAGCTGTGAGAGTTACTGTGCAACCCTGATCCCCCAACTTTTCTGCAAAAATCATATTCCTCTTCAGGATGGGTACATGCATGACATCCATCAACACCCATGTGTTGTCATTCTATAATTTTAGCTGCACTTTTCCTTTGCCAACAATTTTACAAGGCTCATCATCCCCTAAATAAACTTTTTCAAAATCTCTCTGAACATAATCATTGAAAAATTCTCTATTTGAGATTGCATGGAAAGAGGCACCAGAATCTACAACCCAAGATTCTATTCTATTATCCAAAGAAAGTGTAAAATCATCTTGTGCAACAATACCTGCAACTTTTGCTTCATTTTTACCTTCATGCTGATTTTCTTCTTTAACTTTCAACCAATAATCTTTCTTTGCATGCCCTATCTTTCCACAATTTTAGCAAGTTATTTTTCTTCCATTTTTGGATTTAGATCTACTTCTCATCCTTGACTTTGACCTTGATCTCCCTTGCTTGCCCTTCTCTCTTTGCCTTCCCCTGCTTTCAATACTTAAAGCATTGCCTGATGTTTCCCCTATGCTTTTTCTGTGAGTTTTTTCATTCAAAATTACATTAACAACATCATCAGCTTTCAAGATATTTGTAGCAGATGCAGTATTACTAACTACCATTACCAACCTATGCCAACTTTTAGGTAAAGAGCATAAAATTAAGAGAGCCTTAATTTCAGCATCAAAAATTATTTTGACTAAATTTAACTAATTTACTATTGCATGGAAATCATTAAGATGACTAGATACAGATCCACCTTCCTGCATTTGTAAATCAAATAATTGCTTCATAAGATATACCTTATTCGAAGCTGAGGGTTTTTCATATAAATTTGTCAAAGTATCCATTAACTCTACCATTGTCTTTGCCTTTGATAAGTTAGAAATCACAAAAGATGCCAGGCTCAACCTTATAGATCCAAGAGCCTTTCTATCAAGAACATTCTATTCTTCATCTTACATATCTGTGGGCTTGCTTAAAACCCCACCCAACGGTAAGTATAGATCTTTCTGATATAGATAATCTTCTATCTGCATCCTCCATAATTGATAATTCTTGCCATTAAATTTCTCCATTCTTAACTTACTTTCTTCTGCCATTGCTTTACTCCCACTCAATCATAAACCCCTGTGAGTGAACCTGTAATCAACAAACACTAACCCGTTCTATACCAGCTGTTAGTGAACCAAGCTCTGATACCACTTGTTAGGATCTTACAACACAATTGATTACTTTTGTGTAAGCAACTAAACACAAAATTAAACTAGAATTAATAAGTAACTAGAAATCAAAAACAACAAAGAATAGGCGATACAAGAAACAACAAAAACTTGTATTAAACTCTTCCAGAATGAAATACAATGAAGAAACCTATATTTCTTTCACACCTCTCAGATGTACAGATCTCTTTCCCTCAAGAGTTCTCTCTCTCTCTCTCAATTACAACCAATTCAATCTTTGAATTGTCTACCCTTTTTCTCATGTCTACAAGCTCTGAAGATCTAACCCTATTATATAATACTAGGATTCATGAGCTATGCATTATCCACCGTTAGATACACCTCTTAATCAAAGGTTCAAATCAGTCTTGCCAAAAATAGAAATACAGACTCAATACTAACAGTTAATCTTATCATGCAAACAATCTGTTCTTCCTCAAAAATAGACTTTTGGAATGCACAGGTGACCGATATCGATCTCTATCTGTCTACACATGACCGACGTCAGCTGATCCATAACCAACGTTGACAGATTATGGTCGACTCTTGACTGATGTCAGTGACTGTGTAACTCTAACAACCTCTACATTTGCTCAACTGGTAAATATTTTAGCTCTACAACTCAATAATCTCTCACTTGGAGATAAACAGCTGCACCTATACGTGTACAATAACATCCTCTAGCTTGTTTCACTATCTTCAAGTTCAATCTTGAAGACCATAAAAAGTTGAATAAAGATTCAACTTCTCTTTTGTTACCAGCTTTGTTAACATATCAACAGGGTTCTTATCTGTATGGATCTTTTCCAACTTCAACTCACCATCCTCCAATACCTGTATAATGAAGTAGTACCTAAGCTATATATGTTTGGTTTTTGAATGAAAGGCTAAATTTTTTGCCAAATGAATTACACTTTGACTATCACTATACAATATACAACTCTCATGCTCTTTTTCTAACTCTTCCATGAACCGAGTCATCTAAATCATTTCCTTGCTAGCCTCTGTGACTGCAATGTATTCTACCTCTGTAGTAGACAAGGCAACAACCTTCTGCAACTTTAAAATCTAGCTAACCGCCATTCCACCAACAATGAACAAATATCATGTGGTGCTTCTCCTACCATCTTAGTCACTTACCATATCTGAATCTACATACCCATGTAGAGAAGTGTTTGACCCTCCATAGCATAAATGCTTACTACTGGTCCCTCTGAGATATCTGAGAATCCACTAAATTACTTTTCAGTGTTTTTTTCTTAGATCGGCCATAAACTTACTGACAACTCCCACTACTTGGGCAATATCAGGTCTAGTACATACCATTGCATACATCAAGCTCCCAACTGCTGAAGCATACGGAACTCTACTCATGTACTCAACCTCATCATGTAATTTAGGACACTATTCTTTGCTCAACTTGAAGTGTCCAGCCATAGGTGTGCTTACCAATTTTGCATTGTGCATATTGAACCTCTCCAACACCTTGTTCACATAATCCTCTTGAGACAAAATCAAACTGTGATTTTTCCTGTCTCTCTTAATACTCATGCCAAAAAAATTCTTTGTTGCTCCTAAATCCTTCATGGAAAATGTGTGAACTAATTTTACCTTAAGCTCAGTAATACCCTGCATGTGTGAACCTGCAATAAGCATATCATCTACATACAGTAACAAGATAACATAATTACCATTATCTAATCTGTTAAAATAAATACAATGATCAAATTGACATCCACTAAAGCCGTGCTTTGTCATAAACCTGTCAAACCTCAAATACCATTGTCTTGGAGCTTGCTTAAGACCATATAAGCTTTTCTTCAACCTGCACACAAGTTTCTCCTTACCTTTGACCTCAAAGCCTTCCGGCTGATCCATATATATCTCTTCATCCAAATCTCCATGAAGAAATGTTGTGTTAACATCAAGATGCTCAAGATGCAAATCCTCAATAGCAACTAAAGACAATACAGTCCGAATAGAAGTCACTTTTACTACAAGAGAAAAAATTTCACCAAAATCAATACTTGGTTTCTGTGCAAATCTCTTTACTACTAACTTGGCCTTATGTCTCATTTGTCCATTCTCACCTTCTTTTAACCTGTAAACCCATTTGTTTTTTAGTGTTTTGTTTTCGGCTAGCAACTCAACCAAATCCCACGTTTGGTTCTCATCCAAGAAATCAATTTCCTCATTCATGCCATGCTCCCACTATTTTTGGGATTCTACCTGCATTGCCTCATCAAAACTTTTTGGTTCTCCACCATCAGTGAGCATCAAGTAGTATAATGAAGGGGAATAACGAATTAGAGGTTTACTTACCCTTTCAAACCTCTTCATAGGCGTTTGAGACTCATTCACTTCTTGCTGTCTGCCTAAATTCTCTGTCAATGACCGATCTCGGTCATCTCTCAGTCTGTACCTGACTGATATCGATTCCACCTAACTGTCGTTAGTTCCTTCTTGACCGACATCGATTCCTTCCTGACTGACGTCGGTTACTATCTAATCGATGTCAGTTCTTATATGATCGACGTCAGTTCTTGTCTGACCGACATCGGTGTTTGTGTTTTTTGTGAATAAAAATTTTTACCCACGAGCTCATTTTGGATCGTAACCTCGTCTAAATCACCATTGCCTTGCTCAAAATTATTTAGCCTCTTGAGTTGATCACTGTACATCACCTTTTCATTGAAAACAACATCACAGCTTCTAATAATTTTGTTAGTTCCTAAATTCCACAATCAAAATCTGAAATCTCTAGAACCATAACCAATAAAAGTGCACTATATAGATTTAGCATTGAGCTTCATTCTATTTTCTTTATCAATGTGCACAAAAGCTTCAGAACCAAAAATTCTAAGAAAAAAGATCTACCCTTTTACCTATCCAAGCCTCTTCTAAAATTCCACCATCCAGTGCAGTAGAAGGTCCTCTGTTAATCAAGTAAACTGCAGTATCCACAGCTTCTGCCCAAAATTGTAAGGGCAAACTAGCATGCAACTTCATACTATGTGCACGCTCCATTATTGTTTTGTTCATCCTTTCAACAACTCCATTTTGCTGAGGTGTCCTTAGAACCAGCCTTTCCCTGCGTATTCCACTCATAGAATAGTAACTTTTGAATTTATTGCTGCAGTACTCACCACCATTGTCAGATCTAAGGCACTTCAATCTCAAACCATTTCATTCTCTACCAAAGCTTTTTATTTCTTAAATGTGTCAAAAACATCAGATTTCTTCTTTATGCAATAAACCCATACCTTTCTTATAACATCATCAATGAAAGTAACATAATACTGTGATCCTCCAATAGAAGCTACCTGAGCTGGTTTCCACACATCTGTGTGAACAAGCTCCAACTTGTGCTTCTTCTTTGTTGACCCAGTTTTGAGAAACTTCACTTTCTTCTATTTTCCAAAAATACAATGCTCACAAAAATATAGATCTATGCTTTTCAAATTTGAAAGTTTACCTTTTGACTTAAGAACAGTCATTCCCTTCTCACTCATGTGGCCAAGCCTACAGTGCCACAACATTGCATCTACATCTAAAGTAGATAGAATAGAAGGAGAATAATCAGTAATTCAATTACATAGATAAAGAATACCTACTCTCTTACCTCTGGCTAAGACAAGTGCACCCTTAGAAACATTCCAAGATTCAGTTGTGAGAGTTACTGTGCAACCCTCATCCCCCAACTTTTCTATAGAAATCAGATTCCTCTTTAGGATGGGTACATGCATGACATCTTTCAACACCCATCTGTTATCATTTTGCAATTTCAGCTGCACTTTTCTTTTGCCAACAATTTTACAAGGCTCATCATCCCCTAAATAAACTTTTCCAAAATCTCCCTGAACATAATCATTGAAAAATTCTCTATTTAGGGTTGCATAGAAAGAGGCACCAGAATCTACAACCCAAGATTCTTTCTATTATCCAAAGAAAGTGTAAAAGCATCTTGTGCAACAATACCTACAACTTTTGCTTCTTCTTTACCTTCATGCTGTATTTCTTCTTTAACTTTTAACCAGCAATATTTCTTTGCATGCCCTATCTTTCCACAATTTTAGCAAGTTATTTTTCTTCCATTTCTAGATTTGGATCTACTTCTCATCTTTGACTTTGACCTTGATCTCCCTTGCTTGCCCTTCTCTCTTTGCCTTCCCCTCCTTTCAATACTTAAAGCATTACCTGATGTTTCTCCTGTACTTTTTCTATGATTTTTTTAATTCAAGATTACACTAACAACATCATCAAATTTCAAGATATTTGTAGCAGATGTAGTATTACTAACTACCATTACCAAACTATACCAACTTTCAGGTAAAGAGCATAAAATTAAGAGAGCCTTAATTTCATCATCAAAAACTATTTTAATTGAATTTAACTGATTTAATATTGCATGGAAATCATTAAGATGAGTAGATACAGATCCACCTTCTTGCATTTTCATATTGAATAATTGCTTCATAAGATATACCTTATTCGAAGCTGAGAGTTTTTCATATAAATTTGCCAAAGTATCCATTAACTCTACTATTGTCTTTGCCTATGATAAGTTGGAAATCACAGAAGATGTCAGGCTCAATCTTATAGATCCAAGAGCCTTTCTATCAAGAACATTCTATTCTTCATCTTGCATATCTGTGGGCTTGCTTGAAACCCCATCCAATAGTAAGTACAAATCTTTCTGATATAGATAATTTTCTATTTGCATCCTCCATAATTGATAATTATTGCCATTAAATTTCTCCATTCTTAGCTTACTTTCTTTTGCCATTGCTTTACTCCCACTCAATCAAAAACCCCTGTGAGTGAACCTGTAATCAACAAACACTAACCCGATCTATACCAATTGTTAGTGAACCAAGCTCTGATACCACTTATTAGGATCTTACAGCACAATTGATTATTTTTGTGTAACCAAATAAACATAGAATTAAACCAGAATTAATAAGTAACTAGAAATTAGAAATAGCAAAGAATAGGAGATATAAGAAACAACGAAAACTTATATTAAACTCTTCCAAAAAGAAATACAATTAATAAATCTCTCTTTCTTCCACACCTCTCAGATGTATAGATCTCTTTCCCTCAAGAGTTCTCTCTCTCTCAATTACAACCAATTCAATCCTTGAATTGTCTACCATTTTTCTCATGTCTACAAGCTATGAAGATCTAACCCTAATAGATAATACTAGGATTTATGAGCTATGCATTCTCCACCATTAGATACACCTCTTAATCAAAGGTTTAAATCAGTCCTGCCAAAAATAAAAATGCAAACTCAATACTAACAGTTAATCTTATCATGCAAACAATCTGTTCTTCCTCAAAAATAGACTTTTAGAATGCACAGGTGACCGATGTCAGTCTCTATTTGTCTGCACATGACCAACATCGGTGATCCATAACGACGTCGACAAATTTTGGTTGACTTCTGACCAATGTTGGCAACTGTGTAACTCCATCAATCTCTACATTTGCTCATCTGGTAAAGCTTTTAGCTCCACAACTCAAAAAATTTAATCCAGCTTTACAGGTAGTTAAGTGAGGTGCATAAGAAGTGTATCAATCAACATATCATAAGAGTAACATTCCCTATCAACCTTAGTTATTTCATCTAAAAATCATAAAGGGATGTCATTAATATTTAGAATTCACTTGTGGACTTTCCATTGCAATCACACACAAAAATATAAATGATGTTTTCTCTATGATTCTAGTTAGAGCATTGGATGGAAATACTACAGGTAAGATATATACTGAGGTATTTGCTTTAATCAATAAAAATAAGAGTTACTTTATTAAGTTCCCAAATTTCACTTATATCTAGGTTGGCAGATTCGAAGGTGTTCCTCTTATATTGCCAAGATATCCTAGTGAAAAAATAGTTTTAATCCAACTTTACATGTAGTTAAGTGAGGTGCACAAGAAGCCTATCAATCAACATATCATAAGAGTAACTTTCCCTATCAACCTTAGTTATTTCATCTAAAAATCATAAAGGGATGTCATTAATATTTAAAATTCACTAGTGGACTTTCCATTGCAATCACACACAAAAATACTTGCTTTTATAGTAAGGGATTTATGAAAGATAATCTTAATATGGGTCCTAGTTTTCCTCATATTCCTTAAATTGAAGACTACTAGGAAGACTAAAAAAATGATTTCAAAGACAAAAAAAGAGAGCGATAAAGAATGAAATTGAAATAGATGAAGGATTTCATATTTTAATGGTGTACAATAAACTTTGTGGATGACAACACTAATGTTGTGGAAGAAATTTTAGTGAGAATATTTACCTTGCAGCTATTCCTTTGATCATTTGGTTAATAATGGAATTGATAGATATTTTAGAATGCACACAAACCATGCTAACAAGATCAAGATCTTAGTATGATAAAAATTAAAAGAATATACTTCAGGAAGTCATCTAAAAGATGAAGGAAGATCAAAATATTTGTAATATATTTCTTTTGATCCAATTACTCAACCTTTTAGTATAAAAACATTCATAAGAAAATCTGGTTTGGCTTCCTTAGGGGGTGGATATGGATAATATCCCAACATAGACAAGACTCCTAAATAGACATGTGAAGGTGATCTGCTAAGGCAAAATATTCTAATCAATAGGCCCATTCCATTTGATATTGCAAACATCACACATGATATTGATCCTTTAGTATTTATTGAAAACAACACCCAATAGTTATTGGCCTCTAATTTATGTTCAATACCCTTTCACATTGTTCCTAATCCCATAAAATCGTCATTACCTTCACCACTTCAATTTTACCCACCACTTCTACCATATTCATTCCCAGTTCTGCCTCCACCTCCACTTCCTGATTTCCCATGAAATAAGTTATTATTCCTAAACAACCAATTGAACATAGATCCATTATTTTATCACCTTTATGATCTTATTCCTCCTTAAATCTTATATTTTCTCAAGCACTTATTGTCAGAATCACAATGTGATATGTCTTATTCATGGATACAATAGATAGTAGGTAAGTATAAGCCTATAGTAAAATCAAAATAAATTGATTTTTATGTTGTTTCCAATCTACTGCAAGGTCCTTCACAAAATATAAAGGCAACAAATACTTTTAGGTTGATGATTTATTCTTCAAGTGCATAATATGTGGAGATTGCCCAACCTCTTGTAAATAAATCATGATGAAACGACTTTCATTGATTACAACATCATCAAGATTAATCTTAGTTAAACCATTCCTGAAGGAAGTATTCATAATTTCAAGGTGACTAAAACCAAGATGATCTAAATGATATAATAATGGATACAAACTCAAGAATATTTAGAATAAAAATTACATATGTTTTCTTCATACATCAAATGGATCTTGAATATATGTGAGACCTATTAGAAAGTGACATCTGCACTTATACCAATCTCTTCTACTGTAAAAAAACCAAGTTATAAATTTGAGATTTATAAGGAGATGATTGCCAAAAGGAGTAAGTATATTAGTCACAAAAAGGTCATGGAATCCTAGGTTAAAGAATTGCTTCTTAATAGCATGAAATTACTTGACGAGAACCAAAGAATCTATGATTTGATTAGTTCCAATCAAGTGAAGATCAAAGAATAAAAAATAACTACCAATAAATAATATGGTATATGAACAACTTGATCTAAGACTTGAGATACAAGCCTACCATAGATGAGAATAATTTGGTCTCTGAAGGTATTCTTGAAAGAGCTAAGGATAATTTTTCATGTTTGTGGTCTCAATGCGAGAATTAGAAGATTTGTGATCTAAAGGAAGATTTTTAGGACTTAAAATTTTATGGAAATAATTGTGATGAGATGAAAATAGAGTTATCTACCAATGTTTGGGCCATTTAGTGTGAGTTATTAAAGAAGATGAATCAAAGGCACCTACAACTATAAAATTGAAAGAACAGTTTCAAAAGATGGTTAAAGAAGAGTTTTGGGGATAAAATACATTCAACAAAGGAACTATTAGAAAACTAAGTAATATTCATTGTTCTATCAAATATATCACTTTGAACTTTCAAGGTCTTTTCAATAATATTGAAGAAGTAACTAATGTGTCATATGAGTGGCTTGCATGTTTAGCTCATATAGTTATTCTTGAGAAAGAAAGAATAGTCCAAACTATTCAGATATTTAGTGTATACCGGCTTAAATCATCACATAAAGAGGATTCAAATCTATTATAGTAGTTGGGCAAGGTTCTTCTCATCAAAAAAATTATTCTTCTCAATAACCACTCAAAGTCATTTTCTATCTCTCAAACTTTCTATTTCTCCATTGCACTTTTTGTAGTAACACAAAAAGGTCATATTTACCTTTTTAAGTATTTTGGGGGAAAATTAATTGCAAAATAAAAATATTTTACCAAAAGTATTTTTAAAAGTGATCACTAGGTGGTTACACCATCATAAACTATAAATACAAGTTCTATTAATTGTAAAATCCATCTGTAATTATTTCTAGGAGTGAATTTATAACAAATACATGGTTTTAGATTTTTTTATTTGCTTATTTATTTTTATCCATAAAGTAAAATCAATGATTAAATTTATCCCAATATTTCATGCTATGGAATTTCATTCTGGAAATCGTACTATACTTTATAGCATTAACATTTTTCATATCCCCTACATATTCCTTGATGATGGCTTCTAAAAAATCTACTACAATAAAACTAGGGGCAAGTTTTTGCTTAGGATTAAGGTATTCACACCATCATTTAACATTTCCATCAAAATTATTTATTATTCATCCATTTCTATTCCAAAAAATATTCTTTGGGTTTCAATCCATCTATACAACTTTTTAGTGAGATTTTCTATCCTGTATTAGATACTATTGCCTATACCATACCATGAGTATATATTTAGTGTGTAAGGTAGTATAGATACCTATGTAAAATAATTATACTATATTGAGGTAGATGATTACTCTCGTTTTTCTTGTTGAAATCTTTGGTCTACATGTTCCACTCATTCATTGTTCTCTCTAGGAAAGGTAGCACCAATTCTAGGTGTTTCTAAGGTTTATTCTAGATGGAATGACTCATTCCTGGGGGAGTAAGCTCCATCTAGGATTTGAGGTGTACCAATAATTTTCAACTTTTATTCTTGAACACATATCATGCTAGAGGTAAAAGTCTCAATCTATTTCAATGAAACATTCCATTCTAGAGAGAGTGTCTCAAGAATCATCAGTTCATTAGGGTATCAATTAATATTTATTAGATCCTCAAAGTATAAGCAAGCTCTTATAAAGGTTTCTTTTGAAAAATGCTTATGATAGTATTATTTATCAAATCCTAAGATTTCCTTAAATATGTTTTTGTTTTTATCAAGCCTTTCAATCCTAGAAAATTCATTGTCAAAGTTTTCATAGACTTTATGAATTTAAAAATGATTGATCTTATCTTTAGGAATAAACTTCATTTCTTATAGTATTAGCTTCCTAGCTTGCTCAAAGATTTCTTTAGGATGAAGTTGTCTCAAATAATCAAGTTTTGGTATGTTTGAACTCCCTTTAGTTAAGGTGAGACCAATGATTTTAGGTTTCAATGGTATTTTATTAGCTTTTTATAGTTTATGGATCTGAGTTAGGATCAAGGATGAATATCCCATCAGGGCATCTACTTTTTTTATAACTCATTAATTTTATTTTCAATGGTATAAATAGCCTCATTATTTTCCATGAGTCCTTTTATCGATGAAGTGTCAAGTTTTATGACAAATTTATGTACCTAATCTAAAGCAACATCAATTTTCCTAATTTGGATGCTTATGCTAGTATTCATGGTTACAAGATCAACCATATTAGTATATATAATTATGAGAATATTATTTGCACTAGTTTGGTTAAAGACTAGAGACTCAATGTTTTTATGTATCTTTTCCATATCTATAGAGCATGTTGGGATTTTAAGGTTTTGATATTAAAAGGTATCCTTCATGTGTTTCATGATTCCTTGATGAAGATAGTTAGTTCTTCATCCTATGTTATTAATTCAATAAGTCTTATTTTGGTTATAAGCACTTCAACCAAGACTTCATCTTGTATGTATATTATAGAAGCCATGTCTTTAGTTTATACAATAGAATTATTTTCTAGGGTTCCTAGAGTTTTATCTGGATATTGTTTCATTTTAACCACCTCAGTGTATAGGTCATCAAAATTTATAGAAACTGATGATATTGCATAATTACACTGATTTGATTGTCTTCTAGTTCTTGTATTATAATGTCTAATGACTCATATTTATTTGGATAATGTTACATCATATATTGTCCTTAAGTTATGAATTTGATGTATAATTGACATGGGGAAACAGTCTGATTTACTCAAGCATGTTATACTCAACATCTATGTCAATTGCCTCTTTAATAATAGTCATACCAAGCCTTTATTTTTTTATCTTGGGAATACAATTTATTTCTCACTTATTTCTCCCTTTATCATGTTTATATGGATCATGTTCTAAAAAAATTATGTATAAGTGATGCAAGCATCAAATTCAAGATGATAAACATAATGGTTATCTTCTAGGTCTAGAAATCAGTTTTGTTCATCAAATCTGGGTAGGCTGGCATAATCTATCTTATTGGCCTTAAACACAATAGAATGTCTAGTAGGTATATTTATGGTTTTTATGATTTCAAGACTAGTAATATTTGGAGTTTTTTTTATTGAGTGGGTAATTTGTATCCTAGCTTTTTTTTAGTTTTGGCCTACATTTGTTAGTTTTAGCCTATGTGTTCCTTCAATTTCTGCCATCGATATTAATTGTGGAATATATTTATGTTTCTACTTAGGGCCTATGTATATGAATTTACTATAATTGGTTATCCATTTTCATGGTAAGGTTAAATCTTGGAAGTTGACTTGACTAATGTTGACTTGATCACTTGTAGTCTTGTTACCAAGGATAATCACCACTTTGTTGTGACTTTTTGCTTATAATTGGATGGAACAAGAGGATATTTTTGATATCTAGAAACTTAGTGGGTAAAAATTCTAAAGGGGATGGATCGAGGATCCATATCAAGATTCTTAAATCGTAAGTTAAATTTAAACATTTCAAGCATACTTACATCTTCTAGGTTTGTCATAATGTTATGGTAGACTTGATAAGTAACCATACCATCATGAATAGTGTCATTAATGGAACCAGGCATGGCTTGAGAAATATTATTTAGAACAGAATCATTTAAACCTTGGCAAAACAAGATGTATCAATACAACATTAACAAGTAAAATCTATATGATATTAGATCCCCCACTATATGCAAGGACATTATTGGTAAACCTTGACATTTATTTATACCACATGTGTTTGAAATTATCGGTAGTATCCATGCATTTTTTTAACTCTTGTTTATGTTCTAATTGGTTAATGAATAAATATATAGTTTATTTTTGTGTTGAATTTTGCGAGAATTAAAGAGGTAAAATTAGCTAAGTGAATCATCTTTCTCTTGCTTTGTCCTTTATAAATTAATTAATTGCATTATATATCAATCTTTTTTTATTCACATCAATGTTTTTAATGCCATATTCTACATAATATGAATTAGTGAAATAATTTTCATATTTTATATCTCTTAGGTGTAAAATAAATAGAAATTTTTGGTGAACCCAAATTACTTCAAATATAAAAACCCTAGGTTTCTTTCTCCATTAGAGTTTCATAATTTTATTAACTTTCTATATTTGATCCTATTATAGTCTAAAGTTCAAATCTAATTTTTTATTTCCACTAATTAGGTTTATTTTTACATTATGGTTTTAATTTTTGGTATATAGAATATGTACAAAGCTTAATACGGGTGCAATGGAACATACCAATGATGTGAATACTTCTTATTTTGATAGATATAACAACATGAAAGACAATAATAATGATTTTCATGACTATTTTGATGATGTGGATAAGGTTGAACTTAAATAATATCTTGAGATGAATCCACATATGGTTAAAGCATTGTTCCATGTAACTAGAGATGAAATGAAATAATATCTATTGAAAACATCTTGAGGAATCACATGATGAGACTTTTAATAATACCAATCTAAATTTTAGAGGTTTTGATCCTATGTTGGGAGTTTAGACTACTATTCTTAATACTTCTAATCATGTATCTATGCCTATTTTTATAAAAGTGGTACCTACTATACCTACTATAGGGGCAAAAGAATTTCCTTCTCAAATATTTATGTGTATTCCTATACAACATACTATTTATTATGCTCTTCCTAGGTCTAAAATTCATGGCATGCCACCTATTCCTAATCAATCTACTATGGTGACCAATCAAGCACTTGTATAGGAAATTTTCAATCTTCAAGCCAAGGTTTCTCAAATATAAAAAGGTTCTAATTTAATGGGCCATACCATGAACTCTCAAGCATTATTACATAACTCTTTGGCATCAAATATTTCCACACATCCTTTACCTACAATTTTTTTGGCACCTAAGCTTACACCATTTGATGGTAAATGTGATCCAAAACATTGTCTTAGAGACTTCCATGCAACATGTTTATATGATGAATCTATTGATAAATTACTCATAAATATATTTATTAGGAGTCTTAAGGACAATATTTTCAATGGTTTTATGACCATCCTCTCTAATCAGTACATGCTTTAAATCCTTTGGATGACCAATTCTTAGCTCATTTATCTAACAACATTAGTGATAATTTATCCTATGCTGAAATTGCATATGTAAAACAAGGACCTAATGATCCCATTAATGACTATTTCCTTAATTACAATATTATGGTTTCAAAAATGAAAAATCTTATGGTTGACAAATAATTACAAGATATTTTCAAACAAAGCATACATCTAACCATCCATGAGTCTATTTTATTCAAACAAAATCAATATTTTCATGACATGTGTCATACAATCAAATAACATGAGGTCTAGCTTCTTTCCATGACCAAATTAAGGTATTGGATTAATATAATAATAATAATAATAATAATAATAATAATAATAATAATAATAATAATAATAATAATAATAATAATAATAATAATAATAAATCAAAGCACCTTTCAAAGGTAATACTAATGATAGTAAGAATAAGGATAAAACAACATCTAATGTAATTTCACAACCTACTAATAGACTTGTCCTTTTTACTCCTCCATAGAGAGAATTTACATGATTACCACAACCTCCTCATAAGGTGTTACAAAAATTACATGACTCTAACCTCATAACCATCACTCCACCTTTGGAGATTGACATGAAAATTCCATAACTTAAGAGTTTTTATATTAATGCATATTTTTATTGGCATAAATGCATAATAAAATTGAGTAATAGATGATTTTCCTTAAAAAATAGGATTCAATATCTAATTTAGAACAATACTATTGAGCTTAATGATAATATCACTAATATAAATGATTTATCTACACAACCTAATTCAAAGTTGAAGATATTTTCTAATCCATTGCAAAATCATGAAGCATAAGGAATCAAGGCTAATTTCAAGGTAAATATGACTTATAATGTGCACCCTATAGCTTCATATGTTCTTATAATTGAAGAATCCCCTTCTATAGATGATCTTATTGGTACACTTATGATTACAAAATTATGACAACCTAATATTACATTTGAGGACCATGTAATTATCAATGATGATTTTACCAAATGCACCTTTTTCATATATACTTTATTTGACCAACATCTCATAGAAAGTGTTATGGTGGATAATGGGTCAAGTGAAAATATATGTACTATGTGATTAATAACTAGTCTTGGGTACACATAAATACTTTATTAGTATGACAAACATAATAAAAGTAGCATATCGAAAATGAAAATTCCCTTGTGGAGGCATTTTTTTACCACTTATGGTAGTACCTACGAGTATTTCATCTTTTTTTCATTTTTCCCAAAACTTATACATTTGACATGCTATTAAGATGACCATGGGTAGGTTAGATACATGTGATACCATCCTCATTGCATTGATTTTTGAAGAATGTCCATAATAAAAAGATTATTACAATTCTAAGTTTTCCATATAAGTATGCAACCTAATAAATTTCATTTTATGATCCCATGACAACCTCTTTTTACAACTTGCACATGTTACACCTCCACAAAAACTATAGATTCCATTACACCAAAAAATGATTGATTTTCCTAGATGACCAATTCTTTGACATCCTCTATGTCAATAAGAAAATTCATTCAACATACATTATCAAATTCATCATGTCCTGTGATGTTTTTAAATTAACCTATTGAGCATATTTTATAAATAACACTGAGGTTTTCTACTATCATAAAATAGAGTTCATATGTTACATTGACTACTATAGCTACAAAATTATTTAAATTATTCTAATGATTCAATTTATTTTATAACTCATGAATATTTTTCAGTTTTTAATAGTGAGAAACATGATACACCTCAGCATGTGATATTTGAAATGATTGATGCATGACCTCCACTTCAGAACCCATTGATGAGATCATTTTTCTATTTTTGAGGATTTTTACTATACATATACTCTTATTATTTTCTTACATGGTCACATTCTTATAATTTGAATTATTATCTTATACATTCTTCTATATTGACGTGTACATATGTGGCTTCTTTGATTATTATTTTATCCCTTGATTTTCACTTGATTATCATGTTTTGTTTGCCCTTGCATATTGATAGCTTGTTATGATACATAAATTCACACTAGCTATCCTATGATCACATTGTGAATCTATGAATTTGACTCAAGAGAGGATGGTTAGTATGGTGTTAATTCCAAAATGAAAACAAACTGAAAGAAACACACTAACTAGCATAACATCTCTAGGCCTAGACACTAGGGAGAACTTAGTTAACAAATATGAATAAAACACACAACTAAACTAAAAAATAAACTTTTCTTTACCTTTCTTGGATGCTCCAAAATGATTGTTATAGTGGCTTACTTGGCTTGTGCTCATGAAATCCTTAGCAATGGAAGCTTGGCTACCTCCATCTCTCCTTGGCACCTTTGGCTTGTGGCTTGACTTGGCTTGGAATCAATTTGGCATGGTAACACTAATTGCAATGGATTTTGGAATCATTTATACATTATAACTTTGCACCAAAATAGCTTAGAAATGATGTGGTAAGGCCTCCTATTTATAGATTTTTGAAAATGTCTAGAATCAACTTGAACTGTCCATCCTGAGATTGAGATGTGTGGTTGAAGATTAATTAAATTTTTTGAATTAATTTTATAATTATCCTCATCATGACATTAGAAAAAATGGAAATTAAGAGGCATGGAGATCATCATGGAAGGTATTGATGAGGCATGGAGAGCATGAATTCTGATATTTATGGTGTTTATAGCCTAGGGATGTCTTCTCAAGAAATGAGGTCACCTGATGATGCAGATATTCAATATTAGTTTCTAAAACAAATTATTCAACAAGTTTCCATGTAATTCTTGATTAGGCTCTAATTTATATTAATTATCTCTTAAGCAAGATTAAGTACTTTGTGCACAAATTACTCAAATTGATCAGAATGCTTATTATTGGTCCAAAATTCAACTGGATTGGAATTAGAAGTTAATGTTAGATGTGTTGAATCCATTATTCCATTTAGGATGTTACCAATATAAAATAATGAAGGCATGTGTCTTGTCAAGATATTTGATAGGAAAGAGCAATCCAGAGCATCTAGGTTCAAAATTAGCATTTTGACTCGAAATGATATGATCAAAGTTAGTTGGCCCATAAATTACATTGCCCCATTTAATGATACCTTGGCCCAAAATTATCACTTGAATATGTCAGTTTCACACCATTTAGCATGTTTTAGTGTTTTTAGGCCAAATTGTGCATTTTGGGTAGAAATTGGTCAAAACCCTAGTTGGAATTTATCGATGGCCAGATTTAGGTGTCTACAATTTGGCCCTATTTGGGAAGATGTTGCAAACTATAGTCAATGCAATGTATTCTCAAATAATGAGAGATGTCATGTATGCAAAAAAGAAGATGATGGATGAAGAAAAAAGCTCTAGATGGTTTTGGGAAGCCTATGATGATGCCCCCTTGAGGGAGTGGCCGTTACATTTGTTGATAGATGGTCCCTCAAAAAGAAACAAGAAAAAATGTGGAATTAACTCGTGTTTGAGATTAATCCAAATGAGAAAATGCTTGCATGCATTTATGTAAAAATGATACTGATTTTCACAAAGATGGTTATAATTAGGGTCAAAAGTCAAAATAATGATTTTCCCATTGGCAGTTATAATCATTAAGAGGACCTAGAATGGCTAAAGATGATTGTGCCTCAGTTAGGGCTGATTAGCAAGAATAACTCAAGGATATAACCTAGAATATAGATTAAAGATGAGCAGGCACAAAATGATGAAATAAATGGATAGAGGAATGAGATTAATCAATAAAATGATTTAGTTATACCTATCAATGAGGAGGTGCTCATCCTGATTAACAATGATACAACTAGAATGGTCAAATGAGTTATACTGATCAAGGTGGGTGGGAAGATTTTCCAAGGTACCAAGGAGAAACTTTTGTGACTCCATTGATTATAGACCTTCTTGAAGCTAATTTTTGTTGTAGCATGTGATGGTAGGCTTCATGATAGAACACCATGAAAACTTGGCCAAAATATGCATAAGGACTGACTCTTGATCCAATAAACACTCAAAAATAATGCACCAATGATAAAAACTATGATGACAATCTTAATGGATGAATATGGATGGACTCAAGAATAATGTGCTCAAGGAATCACCCAATGAACACATATATATTGAGTCAAGGCAACAGTGATGAAAGTAAACACATAGGCAAGCGAATAAACAAACAAACAAATAGAAAAAAATTAAACAAATACCCTAAAATAAACAAACAAATAAAAAGCCTAAAAAAAAGGCAAAAGAAAGCATCCTAACAATGACCATGCCCCAGTAAGGTGGATCGGAGATAACTAACTAGGTTTAGACAAGACAAATATTTTTGAATTTTTTAAATTTTATGAGTGTTTTTTATATTTTTGATGTATCTTAACTCGTTAGAGAATGACAAGATACCTTCTCATAAAATGATGAGAACGTCTGGCTTAGGTTTCTCACAAAATAGCAAGAGCGTATGGAAAGGGGGACTAAGGTGACTTCAACATGAATTGATCATGACCCACATAGTCATAAAATGATCTCAAGTTATATTAATTCCATCCACACAAAAGGCAAGGAAAAACCAACTAGGTCCCAACAAGTTCTCAAATCCAGCGAATGGCTAGTCAAATGAAAATATTAATGGCAAAGTGATGTAGTAATGCATGGTAAACAAGTGTTGCCCGTAGTTTTCCCTTAGGTAGTTATAATTAGGATACAATAGCATAGGTCAATGATACTAATTTTCCCATAGGCATTTATAATTAGTAGCAAGACTGGTGAAACACTGATTTGCCCATAATCAATTATAATCAGGCTCACATAAACAAAATTGATAGGATGTAAGATATCTTGCCAGATCAATTATCACACTACTTTCATAGATTATCATTTAAACATGGATTTTATTGATTTCTAAAAATTGATTTGAATCTCCCCATAAAAGTTACAAGAACCAAATGAACCAAGATCAAAATAGAATTGCGTAAGATGACTAAAAACAAGGTTTGGTCTAGATAGGAATGGAATGGTTATATGGAATGGTCTTGTTCTAGTATAATGATGGTTTGATAAATTGGATAAAATGGTAAGAGGGTTACCCCCAGGTGATGGGGTAAATGGATGGGATCTATAATAATGGTAAGTAGGCATAGGTAACAATGGCAATGACATGGTACATGTTTTTGGCATGGGTGTGGTTTTTTATTTTATTGTTCCTGCTAATGGGAAGATGCATGTCCTAATCAATAAATGATATCAATAGAATACTTGATCATGTTAATTGTTATCCCACACCTCATCTAAATATCAAGAACTACCTATACATTTGGATGCAAAGAATGTTGTTGTGTTCTTCCTTGGTCATTGATTCTAAATCCTTCGAGCATCGAGACAAGGTAACTTTGTATCCTCTAAAAATGAAAGTCCAACCATGGATGGTAAATAGGGACAAATAATAGATGGTAGGATTGATTGTGAAATGGAATGGTAGATGATAATGGAATGTATAATGATGGGGAAATAAATGAAGATCAAGACTTTCAGTCACACATAATGTTGATGATGCCATATTCAACATAACTTTGGTTGTGGTGGGGCCAAAGACTTTTTCTCTCAATAAGACCACTAGAATTTTTTGTTGTTTGATCTTGAGAATAGCTACCATTTGATTAGGTTGTAGATAGCTATTTTGAGAAAAACAAAAAATGGCAAAACAAAGTTAGAAAATCAATTTTCAAGAGTTTTAATGATTCAAATGAAAATTTTAAAGTTGCAAAATGATCTTCTTCATGTGTGGGATACGTCTAGTCCCGCCGGGCGTGCCATATGTGAATCTAGGAATTTGACTCAAGAGAGGATGGTTAGTATAGTGTTAATTCCAAAATGAAAACAAAATGAAATAAACACACTAACTATCATAACATCTCTAGGCCTAGACACTAGGGAGAGCTTATTTAAAAACATGAATAAAATGCACAAGTAAAATTCAAAAAGAACTTTTGTTTACCTTCTTTGGATGCTCTAAAATGCTTGTTGTAGTGGCTTGCTCAGCTTGTGCTCATGAAGTCCTTGGCAATGGAAGCTTGGCTACCTCCATCTCTCCTTGGCACCTTTGGCTTATGGCTTGGCTTGGCTTGGAATCAATTTGGCATGGTAACACTAATTACAATGGCTTTTGAAATTATTTGTGCATTATAACGTTGCACCAAAATAACTTAGAAATGATGTGGTAAGGCCTCCTATTTATAGATTTTGTAGAATGTCTAGATTCAACATGAACCGTCCATCCTGAGATTGAGATGTGTGGTTGAGGATTAATTAAATTTTTTGAATTAAGTTTATAATTATCCTCATCATGACATTAGAAAAAAAGGAAATTAAGAGGCATGGAGGGCATTATGGAAGGCATTGATGAGGTATGGAGGACATTATGGAAGATATTGATGAGGCGTGGAGGGCATAAATCTTGATATTTGTGGCATTTATGGCCTAGAGATGTCTTCTCAATAAATGAGGTCACTTGATGATGCATATATTTAATATTATTTTCAAAAACAAATTATTCAACAAGTTTCCATGGAATTCTTGATTAGGCTCTAATTTAGATTAATTAGTTCTTAAGCATGATTAAGCACTTTATGCACAAATTACTCAAATTGATCAGAATGCCTTATTAGTGGTCCAAAATTTGACTGAATTAGAATTAGAAGATAATGTTAGATGTATTGGATCCATTATTCCATTTAGGATGTTACCAATAGCAAATAATGAAGGCACGTGTCTTGTGCAAGAGATTTGATAAGGAGCAATCCAAAGCAACCATGTGCAAAATTGGCATTTTGACTCGAAATGATCAGATCAAATTTAATTGGCCCATAAATTACATTATCCCATTTAATTGTACCTTGGCCAAAATTATCACTTGAATATGTTAGTTTCACATCATTTAGCATGTTTTAGTGTTTTTAGGCCAAATTGTGCATTTTGGGTAGAAATTGGTCAAAAGCTTAGTTAGAGGTTATTGGTGGCCAAATTTAGGTGTCTACACACCTATGTACATACATACTTTATATAAGTCTGATTTCAGTTTTCAAATCTTTGAGACATATTAGACCTCGATGCATCATATAATTTTTCCACTACCCATTTCCTACTTTTATATGGAACACATTCATCTTACATGATCAAAACTATTTTATGCCTACACATATTATGCCATGTGCATATTAAAGTTATTATTTCCCATTGGGGGTATGCACATGTTTTATCTAAATATTTATTTAAGACATGACTTTGTGGTTTATAGACATAGTAGGTGAATTTTTTTACCTTCATATTCTAGACTACTTTGATTTTTACATTCGACACATGCTATGCATTTACACATGATATTTACTATGGTAAACACTCAAATTTAATAATTGAGTGCTTGATAATATTTAATCTTGACATCCTTACCTTGCTTGGCCTATTCACCATTATGTTAAATTAATATTTCTATGAGAGCATTCATTATTATATTCACTATCTTGAAAATTATAGAAAACATCATTCAAGCATACTTATTTTGATTACATAGTCATGCCATCCAAATCCCAATAGTCAGACCTTTTAGGATAAGACTACACTAGGTCAAACAGGTCTATAACCTAGCCTTGTCTATCGCATTCTAATGATAACTTTTAAAATTTGATATTTTCATATTAAATACCTTTCACTTTTATCAAGGTCATTTAACAAGAATATTCCAAAATATTACTCTATATAAGCACATAAATGCCTCTTAAAATAAATCTACCAATCAATTCATAATTCTACTACACATTGAGCAAAAGGGCTTAAATATTTTCATTAATATTTTCAATTCAAGTTTTGATTTATTCTAATAGTCATGCGTCAAGTATAAAGCTATTTAATTAGAAGTCAAAGGCACTCATTGTCAAGAATTTTAAGGCAATTTACTAGTTGTATCCATATATAAAATATTAAGATTCACACAATCACTTTAGAAGGAAAAACTACATCGACCTAAGGCCCTTTTGATATATGTAGGCAGCACTCAAATGTGGATTTTTCTAAGGATGGTTTAGATATTTCCATTTACTAATTCCCCCTTTTTATTTGATGTCAACTTATTTTATTATACAATAACTAGGATTTTATATTACAAGTACATTTGTAATACATGCATGTTATCAATAGACTTTCTCAAATAATTGAAGGTACTAAAACAAGAAACTATCTAGCACTGTAAACACATATTTGGCCAAAATTAATAAACAAGCTCTAAGTCTACCCCTATCCACCTAGCATATCCCCTGTCCTAATTCATTTTAGAATTTTATTTTTTTTGTGACATAGTTGAAAATTCTTCCCAATCAGATTCATATCAGTGATCTATGTGCATAGTCAACATAAATCAGATTTGAGATAGGTTTACATATTTATTTTAAAGTTACTACTTATAACCCATTTCATTTTCTATATTTTACATTTAGATTATGTATATTATGTAGATGTAAAACAATATGCAATCATTTAGTGTGCCATTGCATTTCATTTGGTAAATCAATATAAAAATATCTAAACATTTTGGTGAACCCATAATTTTTTCTTTAGAACACTACTTGCTCGGTTTACAAGACCTAAAATTCCAAGATTAGTGATGTTTCTCATTACATAAAAGTTACATAGACTAAACTTAATAAAAGTAAATAGACTCTATTTAAGTTTAAAAACATTAGAAATAGAATTAATTTATATCCATTATTATTATTTTCAGTACCTATTATCAAGACTAAAAAATATATTTAATATAATAGAATTCAATTAATAGTAAAAAATTGTATGAATTATAGGTTTGATGTGGCATGGAGGAACACTATTCATGTTGGTACTATCTCTAAGTTATTACTTACTGATGAGGTGGCAGAAACTATTTATACTGATGAGGTGTCCACAACCCTATTCATGTTACTTAGGTGTCATGGGGAGCCACATTCCACTATAGCTCATGTGAAGAATTTATTTTATCTTCTTTCATGCATGTGGGATGCCATTACCATTAAAGGATAAAGATAATGACTTGGATTGGTCAAAAAGGATATTCCACTTGTTTTGGAAGCACATGTGGATTGGAGAAATCCTTTTGAGGATTCCACCTATCTTTTGAAAGCTTATACTAGTGGAGGAGACAAGTTTTACTATTTCATATTAGCATCTCCTTTATCTTTTTTATTTCATGAATGGGTGGTGCCATTTTGGGCCTCTTTTGTTGTTTTATCTCTCTTTGTAAATCTATAAATGAAGACTCATTTGCTTTTCTAGGTAGGCTAGTGGTAGAGAAGTAAGCTTTGTGTGAAAGCTTGGAAAACCTCCTTAGAATGTTGAGGATAAGTTATGTATGTGTTTGAGTGTAAGATTTGAGAAAGCTTGTAGATCCTTGGCATGGGATGCATCCAATTTTGTGTAATGAAGATAGCTTGATGAAGCTTTGTGTATTGAATAAGTCTTTGAAGACTTGTTGAGAATAATGAAAGGAGTTATTTGTTAAAGATTATTGTGTTGTATGCTTTGTGAAGAATCGAGCATGTATTTATTGAATTACAATGAAATATTGTGAATTATTTTAGGTAGGCTACTTGGATTGAACTTGGGTAAAACCATCATTTTTATGGGAGTATTTCAATGGAGGAACCTATATGCCTATCGATATCTTCCATTGGGAGACTCTTTGGATTTTCTTCCTCTTGCACATGGCTAGTAGGTAATTATGGTTGGGTGAAGGCAAACTTTTAGGGCATGGTGGGGAAATAAGAAGGTAGATGGTGGCTTGCCTAATAGTCTATGAAAAGGAGAATGGATAGAAAAATAAAATAAAGTGGGGGGTCATGTCTGGTTATCAATTTCCCTCCCTCTACGGTGGTTTTCAACTCTATAAGCCCATCATGAAATTGTGAAATATGGTTAACAACTATTCCTCTACTATGATTTGTAGAGGCCTGTGAAGTAAGTGGATTTCAATTTTGGAAACGCTAAAATCATTTTGGTTCCTAATATTATTTTGTTCTAGGGATTTATTAATGGCCCTGTAATTTGAGAAAATTGATATTCCCCATTATTAATTGTGTGGGTTTGGTTACTATACTGAGTATTAATTTAGATTGGTGGAGATTTCTTTACACTGATGAAAATGAAATACTAGTTATTCTTTTAAGAAATGTGAATAGGGTTTTAGGGAGATTGTTTGATTACAGATTTTGAGCCCATTTATGTGGGATTTTCATTATTGACTATATGGTACTTGGAGATACTCTCATTCTAACCCTAGAAGGGTGTAGCTAAGATATTATAATAGTTTAAAATTATTAAACCCTATAGGTGTATATTTTAGATGCATTAATATTACTTACCATTGTATTTATTTGAGAAAGTTAAGCCAATTTATTGATAACGTTGTGAGTTATGCTTCTCTATTTTTACTTCCTTACCCTATTGTTTATGGCATTAATTTGATAGCCTTTTTCAAAAGATATTTCAAGAACTATTATGAATCCCTATAACTTCATGATGGATCTGCTATACAAAATAATCAATTTTGCTATTTAACTCTTAATATGCCTTCATTGATTATTGTATGTTTCATTGGCCTTTCTATTTGGGGGTTTTGCTTTTTGGGGCTTGGTAAATATATTTATAGAACCATTATGAAGTCGTGGAACTTCAAAATGGATTTGTAACTTGAATAAATTGTTTTTTTTCCTGTATTATAGTGGGTTACCTTGGAAATTATATATATTTATTTTTAAATTTGGATTGGATATTTTGTGATGATTATTTGGCAATGAATGTGGTTGTTTTCATTTTGGTACATTGTTATGTTTTATTAAACCATGCTCTTATTGAAATCATGAATTATTCTTTGGGATGGTCTAAGTTGATGATTATGCCAAGTGAACTCCATAAAGACCATGTCAACTTTAGTACTTGTTTGGTGAATATTTTGTCAACCAACTAACTGGTGAGCAAAATAGGTCTCTTCAACCACAGCATAGGGAGATTGGTCGGCCAGGTGTGCAGGTTTACCACATCAACAGGGGACAAATCTCTCCTCTCATCAAGGGGAGGTTCCTTATAAATACGCAGGAGCTATATATTATATAAATAAGCAAAAAATAACACTCAGGGGTAGGATATATCATCCATCTCTCTTCTTTCAGAGATGATGCCTACAGATCAAAGGAGAAATCTTGGATGATGCTCACAGATGAAAGGAGAAATCTTGGGTGATCAGATATGTGAGTTGAACAAGGGACTATGGAATTCAGTATTCAAGGTCAAATGAGTTCAAGCTAATAGGATATATGAATAGTGATTATGTAGGAAGCATTGATGATAGGAAAAGCACCTCTGGGTATGTTTTCATTATGGAATAGGTGTAGTTTCATGGGCTTCAAAGAAACAACCAATTGTCACTCTTTCATCAGCGAAAGTAAATTATGTAGCAGCCACAAGTGCATCATGTCAAGCAATTTTGATGAGAAGAATGTTGAAAGATCTCAGTCAAGAATAAGAAGAGGCAACAATGATCTATTGTCATAAAAATTCAGCGATAGCATTGTCTAAGAATCTAGTTTTTCATAAAATAAGTAAACATATTGCCACGAGATGTCATTTCATTAGAGAACTAATCAACAATAGAGAAATCTTTTTAGATTTTTACACATCTCAAGATCATTGTGAAGACATTTTCACCAAGGCATTAGGCAAAGAAATTTTTATGTTTCAAAGAGAATGATTGGGCATCATAGATGATAGTAGTTGTGATTAAGGGGGAGTGTTGGAATTAATCACCAACTACTTCTCTGTATCTCTCTAGATGCTCTCACGTGTCATGTCAGAACTTCGTCAAGCCAACCCATTCCTCATTCAATGTTTACAGGACAGATTTAAAAAATATGAAATCCATTGCAAATCTCCACTCTCAGATTTTTTAAGCTATCAAAAGACATCAGATTTAATGCTATTAACTATTTTATCTTTAACTCTTCAACTGGGGACATTCATCATATGTAAGAGTTTTCTAGAAGTCTTTTTGTTTGTTGTTTTCTATATGCAAAAATAGAAAAAGAATGATTGTTGATATATATCCTATATAGAGAAAGAGGTTGTTATTCGTTAAAAATAGGGGACTGTTATGGTCATCCAAAAATAGATTTGTAGTTCATTGTCAGTCTGAGATATATGCATGAAAGCAGAGCAGAAGATCTTTAATTAATTATAAATGTTTGTATCATTAGAATCTTAAATAGAAAATATATTTTGTTGTTCTTTTTATCTTTGTTTTTCAGTTGTTCTCTTTTATTGGTCCTCTACCTCTCCCCTTCAATCATTCCAACATTGACACCACCTCATTATGAATTGCTTAACTTGATTGGCTCTCCCCAAACTAGTGAAAATCACCAAGGAAAGATTATGTACATGGACAATACCAAACAACACTCACAACTCTGCAAGCTTACAAAAACATCCACTTTGTAGTAATCATAGCTTTTGTAATTCCGTGTAAGTGACTTGAAACACTCACAGCCCCTATAGTCTTATGCAATTTCACAATGCATAATTCATAGCTCCTACAGCATTGTGCTAACTTAGCTTGCAACATTTTTAGTTTATATAATGTCACATATAATTCGTAATCCCAGAAACATCCCACACCACTTCTTAGTCTCGTAACACTTCTATGTATGTATGTCCTACTTTCTAGATTACCACATGTCTTTATAGCTTTGCATAAAGTCTCTAAGATCTGCATTCACTTCTCTAGTTATATTGTTTCCATGCTGCACGTGGAGTGGCAGTCTCCACACTTGCACCATGTTAGAGCAATGCACACTAGAATTTAAACTACCACATATGTAGGAAGTCCAAACATCACTTGTGCAAAAGATGAATTGTTATTGTAATATATATATATATATATATATATATATATATATATATATATATATATATATATATATATAAAGAGGAGGCCATTGTCTCCTTTCTTAATTAGATATATCCACATCTTGAATACTTTCATGCTTTGAGTATCTTGTATCAGTTGGCCATCTCTCACCTGTTAGCATGTTCAATATATCTAACATGTGAATACTCATCTTCCAGTCTAGATAAATCAGTTAGGATGTGTTATCCCCCTTTTTGACCACAAAAGCCTACTATCCTTATCTTTCTAGTCACTTTTATCCTAGATAGATCAACAATGATGTGTTCCCCTTATGATCATAGGGGCTTGTTCTCTATCTTTGCATTTACTCATACCTACTTCTCCCTATTCTTTCATTTAAATAGAAGTGGCACTATTCTATGAATCTTATGCGTTGAATGTGTAATGGTTGTTTATGAATATGTTTCTTATATTCCATTTCATGTTCTACAATCTATGACTTTGTTTGAATAGATCCATCAAGTATAAATAGTTGTAGCATTGTCCTTCACATTAACTCTTGAGCTTGATGTGCATCATTCAGTATGTATTTGATAGCTACATAGAAGGATCCTGATATAGTTGCACATAATTACCATGCATGTGAAAATTTTGGCAAGAACATTGCATGCACAAGTTGGTGAGTTGGTCTCAGAACTCGAAGGTTTAACTTGCAATCTTCCATGTTAGATGAACCATGCAGATACGTAGAAAAGACAATGCACAAGTATTTCAAAAGACTTCTTCACTCAACAAATTACACGAGTCTTGAGGGTCGCAAGTCTGTGTGGAATTTGTTGATCTTCGTTGAGTATGAAGTGATATGCAATCTTCCAATCATGTAAAAATTTAACTTTCTCACATTTGCATGTAACTTGCAAATTCCTTGCGCAAAACTCACACAGATATGAAATAAAACTTGTGTAAGATTTCAGAAGTTATTCAAAGCACAAGGCTTTGTCCTCTTGGGTTGTCAAGTTGCACACCAAAAAAATCTATGCGAAGATCAACTACGCATGCAGACATAGAGTGTGCAAAACAATATTGTGCACCTACCAAAGCTGTGCAAAAAAACTCTCTAAAATCACATGGAAACATAGGGTTGCCCAAAACTGCTTATTACTAATCTAAATATTTTTTATGTGATGCAATATTGTTTGTGAACATGAATGCCCCCGTGCCACATTTTTGGAATGATAACCTTCTATTTATATGTCCCAGAGTGTTTACGTATTTTAAAATACAAATTACTGTCGATCTAGATTTATGTTCTATATCTGGGCATTCTCGAACGCGTATTTTCTGGTTTTTAATTTGATTTGGTTTGGGGCTTTTAAAAAAAATTCAATTATGCTAATGTATTCTTGGACTATTTGCATCGGAGTGTCCCCTCTACACTAACAACCAAGAAGTAGCCTTATTACTATAAAAACTTATCCAGACATTGTTGTAGAAACGTATATAGATTTTACTCTGGAATCTCAATTATAAGATTACTTTAAAGAAATTATGCATTGTAGAAGCAACGTTTCTATATTTAGAAGGTTGTACACATTTATCATATCATATAAGCATATCTAATTTAAACTTGTTCCATTTATACCGCTGGTTTGTATAAGAGAAACTGCTCATCAATGACTTCATCCCTGATGGTACCTTGGAAAAAACAAACATTGTGATTGACGTGGCTAAAGAATCAAAGGAAACATAATACTCTCTGAAGATTTTTATATAAACCCATAGCTGGAAAACCTGCTCTCTGCAATCCTGAACTTATCCTTCAATCGATCTTTGTTTTCTAAATATATTTTCTCTAATTTTGCATTTGGATGGGAAGGAATCGATAGGTTTGTAAGCGTGTTTTTGCACCTTCTGGCTCAAGAAACGCTTTTCATCCTGGTAAGTACTCATAGGCCTATTCTGCTGAGATTGGTTGTTTTTCCCCTTCATGTAGATTGAGCTTTTGCATGTCTGGGGTCTGCGATACAGAGTCTCTAATGTTTCTCTTTTGCATGTCTGGGGTCTGCGATACAGGTACCGTGCCACGCTACTCCCTTAATTTTATTAGGGAATATAAAGATTATTCGCAATATCAATCAACAATTAAACTATTCAATAACTAATGTACCTACTGCAGGGATATGTTTCATAACTAAGTACCTCCCTGCATACATACAGTAGGGTTCCATAGAATACCTGGTGGTCTCATATACATATAACTGCAAATGGACCTTAAAATTACGTGATTTGCTTTTCTATTAAGTAAAGCAACATAGCGTGGCCGGGATTCAGGCAAAAAATTAAAGACGATATCTCGGGGTGGTCGACAAAAAGCTTTGTTCGGATCAAGTACAAGAAAGCAGCACTGTAGAAGAATATCCAATCAAGATTGAAGTGATAGCGCCTCTGTACCCCATTCTAAATTATATTTTTGGAGAATATTTGCTGGAGGGCAAAAGCTGCCTGACTTGTTCGTGGAAAGTGCAGCGAATTGCAGGTAATATGTGGCTCTCGTTTTCGTTAGTAGGAGCAGGCGATGTTAAACGAAAGTTGCATCCGATATTGTGGTCGGCAAGATTAAACAAAACCATAAAAATAATAAATCAATTATATGGTTACTCACCTTAGGAAATTGATCTTTTTCATATCTAATCTGAATTTAAATCGATTAAATTTTTTATTTTGAAAACTGTGTTTAAAGTTAATATGGTTTTTAGGTACCTATTATTTATCAGGACCTTCAATAATATAAAATATCGATTACAATATGTTAAGTAGAATGCAATTCAATCAAATAGCTTTGCATAATGCAAGGATTATCTATTAAAACTTTTAGTGTTATAATAAAAGTTTAAAAAATATCTTCTTCAATTTTTATGACTTATCTATATGTATATATTGATTGTTTTTTATTATTCACTTGTACATGTTTCTAAATGTACTAATATACACATGTATAAATAAATTATATGAATTCAAATTAGGATTTTTTTGGTACATAAATTGACACACAAAAGGTAAAAGAGGCAACAACACTGGACCATGGGATACATGTGCTCTTAAATAGACGCACACAATAGACTCCCATAAGAAACTTACATTGTTAGACACCTAAAACATATATTGTATGATTTTATGGGGATGAATAGAAACATAGACAATGAAGAGAGAGAAATAAGGAGAGAAATGAAAGGGTCACACATGATTGAAAAGATTTAAAAAAACCAAAAAATGAGTCAATAAAGAATAATTTGGACTTCTAAGAAATAAGCACATGTGTGCCCTAAAATAATACAATTTTATGACTACTAATACTCCTCAACCATTTTTAAGTATCTATATAATGCCCCACTTTCAAATATGTGTGTGTGCACATACATATCAAAGTAAAACAAGTAGAAGGGGGATACAAAAGTCCACTCCAAGAACTCTTGTAGAACCTCCATGCAACTTGACAAATTATAACTTTGGCTTGCCTTTGAGGTGTTTTAGACGTGTTTAGGGCTTGCTTTTTGTGACTAAAAGTTGAATAGGAAGGAATAAAGCAATGCATTTGAATGTGCAAGTGATTAATAGATGTTTGATAGATGCTTACTAGATAGGGAATAAGTTTAAACTTATTGTGTATTTATGTGGGACTCTTAGAGTACTTTCTCACATCACCCACATGCGAAACATATGGACCGACCCATAAGAAAGATTTAAATTTAAAAAATAATTTTTGGTTGGTATAAGATGACTCCATCAAGTGTGGATGAGACAGAATTGTAAAAAAGTCCAAGTCTGATAGTTTTGTCTAGAACGAAGGAAACTAATCTGATGATCTAAAGGTAGTATGAATATAATTTTGAACGTGTTAGAAATGGATTAAATAATTTTCATATATGACTCATAGTAAAATAAGAAAATCGGATCAATAAAAAACATATATATGTAAGAGGAAGCAGGATAAGAATTATATATATATATATATATATATATATATACATAATTCATCTAAAATAAAGATAGGTCAAAACTGACTTTACCAAATATCCATTATCAAATATTAGTAGCTACTAAAATTATAACAATTAAAAGTTATATGTTTTGCACGTTCAAAAGTTTCTATAACCTAATGGAACATTACACTTTACATGGATAGTTTGAATAGATTGAAGTTTTAAAATTATTTCATATTTTCTGAATATTTATTTTAATTTTAATATAAAATGTTTAACTTGATATTCTATTTTATAAGATAAATATTATTTAATAATTTTTATATAATATTAAAACAAAATTTGCCAATTTATCCTTCGGACCCGGGTAGAGTGTAAACTTTTACCAATAAAACATAAATAGAAAGGTAGTTAAACAACTAGGTAAACCGTTAAACAAAAAAATTCCAGGCCTCTTGTCAGCTACTCCTGCAACTGAATCGTAAATTCTCGGCTTCATGTTTGGACGTGCTTCAGGGGAATCGTGTGAACACCACAAACCAATGCGTAACAATGAAATCACAATTCGGAATTCATTGTAATTGGTGACCAACCCCTGGGGGAACCCTCGATTTAGATAAGTTGATTTCACCCACATATGCAGGGTCAAATCCCCCTTAAACATGTCATTGGTGGGACTCTTTCCTGTGAAAATTTGAATTAACAAAATGCCAAAGCTATACACATCTCCTTGAGTTGAAATACTTCCATTAAAACCATACTCTGTAATGAATACACATGAATATCTGAATTTCAAAATAAGGAAAATGTAACGTCTTACAAACCATACCTGATGCAATGTAGCCCACAGAACCTTTTATACTAATAGTATCAAAGAGTGGGGCCGTTCCATCCATTATTGTGGCTATCCCGAAACCTATTAGATAAGCTGTCATGTCTTGGTCCAGAAGCACATTGCTTGGGTTTATATCACAGTGCACCCTCTGCACGTCACAGTCAGAATGAAGGTATTTAATGGCGTGGCCAAGTCTATAGCAATGTTCAGCAGTTCTTTCAGTCCCCATTCCAGATTAGGATAATTGTCCGGATGCAAATGCGTTTCTAAGCTTTTATTACATAGAAACCCATATATTAAACATTTGAAGTGGTGGGTGGAACAGGTGGATATGATTTTAGCCACAATTTGATGCCGAATCCTTGTCAATACTCGACATTCTGCTGTGAACTTATTGTCGGCATCAAAATCGAAAACCTTCACAGTAACTTTCCAGCCATTCAAAATTCCTTTGTAGACTGTTCCAGAGTTACCCATACCCAACAAATTGGACTTACTCAACATTTCTGTTGCTTTGAAAATGTCACGATATGGTATATGTGGATATGATAATGAAGATGTAAATGAAGACGTCACCCATTCTACTGTAAAAAAATAAAATAAAGAAGAAAGCCAAAAAAAAAACATATGATATCTTCACGAAAGCAGTTACAACAGATCAATTATTGACACTCAGAGATTAGATTGTAAGCCCTCTCAGCATCAAGGGGGAGTATGTTGATAACTGACGCTGGACGTTCATTTGCACATCCAATTCACCGCATACAACATGCAGATTTGAAGATTTAAGTTTGTTATTTTTAAATAAAGCAGCATGCTGACTTTTTGTCCCATGCGCAGATTTATAGATTTACACTTTTAGTTTTAGTCTTAGTTTGTTTTTAAGTTTCAGTTACAAACTTTGTTTACACCGTGTCTTCTAGTGGTGCAGGCATAATGCATGAAAAATGCATGTAGGTTTGCAAGTTTTTTTTTAAGAGGCTGCAATCGTGCAGCAATGTAATTCTTTTATATATACATCATTAAAGACTGTTATTTCCAACCTGCAAATAAAGATTTCTGGATGCTCTGTTTTTTCTTGAGTTTTCTGCTCTGTTTTTTCCTTTTTCTGCTGTTATCTCATAAGTCATCAGGCGTAGAAATTTTGTCTAGTTTTTCAGATTCTACAGATGTCATGTAAACTGTTTCAATATAATAGAGATTAGGGTCATATATCAGATCAGATATGCTCCGTTTGATATATCTAGATTAATGTTGCAGAAGAACTTGTACCTCTTCCTCTGACAATGTCTTGAAATCGTGGATGTTTACCCTTCGTATGTAGGCCATTGGTTAGCAGATCTCATAGACTCCGTTCTAATGTTGGAGGAGAACCTGTCACCCACTCCTGTTTGGTGATCTGCAATAGATGTGACACCTGCTTCATGCTGGAGCGTGCTTTTGGGATTTTTTTTTAACACCACAAACCAATGCGTAACAATGAAACCACAATTTTGATTTCATCGCCCGATCCATTGGTCAACAACCTCTGGTCGACTACATCTAACTTTTGATTTAGAACGGCTGTATTTACCCACGTATGCAGGGTCACATCCCCCTCAAACATGCAGTTAGTGAGCTCTTACCGGTGAGAATTTCCAATAACAAAATGCCATAACTATACACATCTCTTTCAGTAGAAATCCTTCGATTCAATGCATATTCTGCAATCAATTAGATCAATTATCACAATCATTAAATTTCAACACAAAGTTGAAAACCCTATATTTGAAACGATACCTGGTGCGATATAGCCCACAGTGCCCTTCAAATCTTCGAAATCAACAGGTTCGAAGGAGGTTCGCCTTTTTTATGTGGCAATCCCGAAGTCTGTTAGATAAGCTGTCATGTCTTGGTCTAATAGCACATTGCTTGGTTTTATATCACAATGCACTATCTGCACATCATGATCACAGTCATGATAAAGGTATTCAATGGCATGCGCCAAAACTATAGCTATGTTTAACCGTTCTTTCAATCCCAGTTCACAACTTTCATCGTAGGATTACAAATGCTTTTCTAAGCTTCCATTATACATAAACTCAAATATTAAAGCTTTGAAGTCGTCGGTGGAACAGGTGTTTCTAACTTTAGCCACGTTTCGATGTCGAATCCTTCTCAATGCTCTACATTCTGCTTCGAACTTCTTGTCGGCATCAAAATTGAAAACCTTCACAGCAACTGTCCTCCCATCACACAAAATTCCTCTGAAGACTGCTCCAGAGTTACCCTCTCCCAACAAGTTGCTCTCGCTGAACGTATCAGTTGCTCTGACAATATCTTCATATGAGATACGTCTAAACTTAAAGATATTGAGGCCTAGATGATAACTATGTTCATACAAGATCCTTATCTCCAACCTCCTTATCCACAAAAATCCCAACAGGAATACAAAAGCAGTAACACCAAATGCTCCAGCTGCCACTGCTCGCATTACTTTTCTGATTCTCAAGGGTGGAGTTACCATATGACTGTTTTGACTTCCAAATGCAGACAGGGAGGATACATTTGCCCCGAACAGGCCAACATTTCCAATTAGGGATATGACTGCAGTACCATTTGCAAAAGATCTTCCTTCATCCTCATGTACTGCTAGACAATTGAAAGACAAATTTAAGGAATGAAGGGATTTCAACATTTTGAAAGACAGTGGTATTGTACCTGACAAGGAGTTGAAAGAAAGATCCAGATATCTCAGATTTTGTAATTTGCCGAGTGAATTTGGAAGTGAGCCTTCCAAGGCATTTCTTGTTAAGTACAAATACTGCAATGCCGTGCAGTTTCCAAGGGTCTCTGGAATCACACCATTCAACCTGTTGTGGGAAATGTCTACTGATTTAGCCCTCACAAGTTTACC
The DNA here is from genome assembly GCA_037957365.1 of Torreya grandis. Lineage (NCBI taxonomy): Eukaryota > Viridiplantae > Streptophyta > Pinopsida > Cupressales > Taxaceae > Torreya > Torreya grandis. The sequence goes on along the minus strand of JARHVA010002288.1, from coordinate 2,322,856 downwards.
AATCTCTTGAGGCATGGAATCCTCTAGATAATTGAATGACAAGTTCAAATAAAATCGTATATGAGAGAGATCCGCAACTTCTTGTGGTATGCTTCCAATAAGAGAATTGTGAGACAGGTCCAACAGGTAATTTTTTGCGGTAGCCTAAACTGCCCGGTATCATATCTGTTAAGTGGTTATGATGAAGAAAAGGCCTTTTTAAGCGTTGCACGTTGCCGATGGATTGAGGAATTCTCCCAGAAAACCTGTTATGGCTAATCTTCAACAGACGCAGATGTTTGAGCTGACCAAATGCTTTCAAACTGGGGTGGGATTGAACCATTGAGGGCGTTAGCAGAGAGATCAAGGGTTTCAAGAAAGGACATATTGGCCAGATGAGAAGAAATAGAACCCTGTAAACCCATTGTCGAGAGATTTGTTGATAACTGATGCATGCTGTCCTCACCGATACATGCTTTCCTCACCACATGCTATCCTCATCTGTTGACTGCAGTCTTCATCTACGCATGGGATTCTTCTATTTATAGTTTGTTTTTTGAATTCTGTTGTCAAACATTGTTTTAACTTGCAGTGTATTAGCGCAGCCAATAATGCATGAAGAAATGTATGTTTAAAACTTTTTTTTGGACTGTTGTTTGAACAGCCGGTTAAACTCCTCTAAGTCAAGTGCTCCATGCTATTTAATTAGTTGCATCTTTACTATTTTATGACTTGAAAAAACTGTAACAGATATATCAAAAATAATACAGAGTATTATTGCATATTTTTTGGCTTGTCTCTGCTGTAAGTGTTTTGTTTTAATTTACTGTTATTTTGTTATGCTGTTATAATTAGTTTATCAGCTAGTTGGGCTTGGATAAAATCTACATCTGGTATCAGGGTAGGTATTTTTTCTTTTGGGTTAAAGATTTAGTAGTTGGAATTTTGCCAAAAATTTATCATGTCAAATTCTAACTCTTTGCCCATTCCAAAATTTGATGGAAATGAGTATGATTATTGGTGTATCAAAATGATGACTTTTTTGATAGGAAAAGATTTGTGGGAGATTGTTGAATCAGGTTATGCAAAGCCAGCTGATTGGAATGCCCTCACAATAAATGATAAAACAACTAAGAAGGAGGCTAAGAAGAAGAATGCTCAAGCCTTATTTCATATTCAAATAGCTCTAGATAAGAGCCTATTTCTGTGAATTGCAGGAGCAAAGACAGCAGAGGATGCTTGGAAGACTCTAAAAGAAGCTTACCAAGGTAGTGATCAAGTCAAAGTTGTCAAGTTACAGACATTGAAGAGAGAATTCAAGAATTTAAAGATGCAAGAAGTTCAAAGTGTGAGTACCTATTGTGTCAAAGTAAAATATGTGGTCAATAAGATGGCTACACTTGGTGAAATTGTGAACAATGAGGTTGTGATCAAAAAGGTGTTAAGTACTCTCACACCAAGGTGGAACCATGTTGCCATAATCATAGAAGAAAGCAAGAATTTGTCTACCCTTCAATTTGATCATTTAGTTGGATCTTTGATGTCTCATGAAGAAAGATTGAGAGATTCATTTGGAGAAAGTGATGAGAAAGATTTTTCCTCCAAATTACAAATCACAAAGAATGAAGATACCAATAGTAGCATCAAAAGTAATCAAGGCCAAGGTAGAGATCAAAATCAAAATTACTCAAGAGGAAATAGAGGTAGAGGTGGTTTTCGAGGAAGAGGTGGTTTCAAAGGAAGAGGTAGAGGCCGATTTGATAAAAGAAATATCTAGTGTTATCATTGTAATAGGTATGGCCACTTTAATTATGAGTGTAGATTAAAAGAAGGTAATAACAGTAAAAGCGTTCATTATGCTCAAGAAGGTGATGAGAATCCTCTAGATAATTTATTTTTATCTTATGACAAAGCTGAAAATATTTTTAAAGATGTTTGGTATTTAGATTCGGGATGTTCTAACCACATGTCAGGGAATGAAATTTTTTTTTCTATAATGGATGAAAGTTTTAAATCCAAGATCAAACTTGGTGATGACAAATCATTGGAGGTTGCTACAAAAAGAGCTATGGAAATCCATACAAAAGAAGGTATGAAGAGTGTTAAAGACATTTATTACACTCCAAAGTTAAAGTATAATTTGTTGAGTGTTGGACAATTATGTGAGAAAAATTATAAAGTTGTATTTGAAAATCAACAATGTATAATTTATGATAAGAATCAAGGAAATAGGGTGGTAATAGTTGTGCCTATGACAAAGAATATGATGTTTCCATTGAAGTTTGGTGAACATAACAAGAACCTTGTCAATATGGCATATGAGGATACAAGTTGGTTGTGGCATCTCAAGTATGGGCATTTAAATTTTCACAGTTTGAAGATTCTAACATCAAAAGCATTAGTTTCTAGTTTGCCTAAGGTTGAAGAGCACAAGGAAGTTTGTGAAGGATGTGCTAAAGGAAAACATGCAAGAGAGAATTTTTTAAAAGGCAATGCATGGAGGGCCCATTATCCACTCCAGTTAGTTCATTCGGACATTTGTGGTCCTATGTAGACAAAGAGTTTGGGTAAGTCATCATATTTCATTACTTTTATTGATGATTACTCATGACAATGTTGGGTTTATTTTTTGAAGACCAAAGGTGAAGCTCTTGAGACATTCAAGAGGTTTAGAGCCCTTGTATAAAATGACAAAGGGTGCAAAATCAAATGCTTAAGGACTGATCATGGAGGAGAATTTTATTCAAAAGCCTCAAGGTTATCGTGATATGCATGGCATTAGAAGACAACTCACCACTGCATACACACCTCAACAAAATGGTGTAGTTGAAAGGAAGAATCGTACAGTGGTGGAGATGGCATGAAGCATGCTACAAACAAAGGGATTAAGTAATTCTTTTTGGGGAGATGCAGTTGATACAACACTATATATTCTCAATCAAAGTCCCACTAGTGTACTTGACAGGATGACTTCGTATGAAGCCTAGTATGAGAAAAAACCAAATGTTAATTATTTCAAAGTTTTTGGTTGCCTAGCCTATGTTCATGTTCCTGATCAAAAGAGGCAAAAGTTAGATCCCAAAAGTGAGCCATGTATTTTTGTTGGATATAGTGAGAAAAGTAAGGCTTACAGGTTATATAATCCTCTCACTAATAAGCTTATTTTGTCAAGAGATGTGATTTTTGATGAAGGAGGAGTTTATGGTCATCAAAAAAGCCATATGGAGAAGTCAAAATCTATTTTAAATGAAGTTATTATGGATGATATTGATCATGGGCAGCCCACTAATATTTCTGTTCCAAGTGCTACAAATCCACCAAGTAACCCTCATCTAGTTGTTCAATTCTAAGTGTAAGTCCAGATTCATGTCCTAGTTCTGCAAAGAAGGTAAGAAGATTGAGTGACATTTATCAAAGGAGTTCAAATCAAGCACATGAAGAAATTCCAAGAGGTGAGACACTAAATTTTGCTTTACTTACCAAGGCTGATTTTGAACCATCATGTTTTGAAGATGCATATACTAATGAGGTTTGGATGAAAGCAATGCAAGAAGAGATGGATTCTATTCATAGGAATGACACTTGGGAGCTTACAAAGCTTCCACATGACAAGAAGAATATTGGCACCAAATGGGTCTACAAGACTAAGTTTAACATTGATGGAAGTGTCGAAAGGCATAAGGCGAGATTAGTTGTTAAAGGTGTCACACAAAAGTATGACATTGATTATGAAGAGACATTTGCACCAGTAGCAAGACAAGAGACCATTAGAATGTTGATTTCATTAGCAGTGCAAAAGAATTGGAGCATCCATCATATGGATGTGAAAATTTCCTTCTTGAATGGGTACTTAGAAGAAGTATATGTGGAATAGCCACAAAGTGCAAGGAAAAGAAAATCATGTCTACAAGTTCAAGAAGGCTTTGTATGGCCTCAAACAAGCACCAAGAGCATGGTATGCTAGGATTGGTGAATATTTTCAAGAGAATGGCTTTCAAAGAAGTAAGAGTGAACCTACCCTTTACTACAAACATGAAGGTAATAATATTCTGATTGTAAGTTTGTATGTTGATGACTTGTTGTATATGGGTAGCAGCTCTATGATGAAAAAATGAATTCAAAGTTTTCATGATGAATGAATTTGAGATGAAAGATTTAGGCTTTATGAAATATTTTTTAGGAATGGTGGTTTATCAAAGGGAGAATAAAAATTTTATTTTTCAAACAAAGTATGTTAAAGATATGTTGAAGAAACTTGATATGGCTGATTGTAAACCAGTCTCCACTCTAGTTGTTCATGGAGTTGTGTTGTGTAGAGATGATGGTGCTGAAAGAGTTGATGAGACAGCGTATGGAAGTATTGTTAGAAGCTTAATGTTTCTAACTCACACAAGACCTGATATTGCTTATTCAATTTCACTTATTTCAAGTTATATGATAGAGCCATCAGAAATACATATGAAGGTAGCCAAGAGAATTTTGAGGTATGTGAAAGGCACTCTAGATTTTGGTATTCATTACTACACTTCTAAAAGGTTCAATCTTGTTAGTTTTAGTGATTCTGATTGGGGAGGTAGTTTGGATGACTGAAAGTCAACATCTGGGAATTGTTTTTCTTTTGGTTCTAGTTTGATTACTTGGAACTCAAAGAAGCAAAGTATAGTTTCCCTTTCTTCTACAGAAGCAGAGTATGTTGCAGTCACTTCAGTAGGTACACAAGCATTATGGCTTAGAAAAATTCTTGAAGAAATTGGAGAGATTCAAGTTCAGGCCATAGTTATTTTTTGTGATAACATTAGTGCTATTAAATTGGCCAAGAATCTAGTCCATCATAGCAAGACAAAACATTTTGATTTAAAGCATCATTTTATCTGAGATTTAGTGCAGATGAAGGTAGTAGAATTGAAATACATCAACACTAAAGAATAATTAGCAGATATCTTCACAAAATCAGTTGCAACATATCAATTTTTTGACACTCAAAGATTAGATTGTGAGCCCTCTTAGCATCAAGGGGGAGTATGTTGATAACTGATGAATGTTGTCCTCACCGATGCATGGCTTCTTCACTGCATGTTATCCTCATCTATTGACTGCAGTCTTCATCTACGCATGGGATTCTTCTATTTATAGTTTGTTTTTTGAATTACATTGTTAAACATTGTTTTTAAGTTGCAGTGTATTAGTGTAGCCAATAATGCATGAAGAAATGTATGTTTAAAACTTTTTTTTGGACTGTTGTTTGAACAGTCAGTTAAACTCCTCTAAGTCAAGCACTCCATGCTATTTAATTAGTTGCATCCTTACTATTTTATGACTTTAAAAAACTGTAATAGATATATCAAAAATAATACAGAGTATTATTGCATATTTTTTGGCTTGTCTCTGATGTAAGTTTTTTTTTTAATTTACAATTATTTTGTTATGTTGTTATAATTAGTTTATCAGCTAGTTGGGCTTGGATAAAATCTACAAGATTAAGGGAAAGCACTCTGTCTTGTTGTGTATCACATATAACCCCAGCCCAGTTGCAAAAAGGGATATCCATAGTCCAATTCGATAATGAATGATTGGGATCAAAATTGAGAGAAGACTTGCAAGCCAAGAGAGACTGTTATTGTTGTTCATGATGAGAAGCATTAATAGTGAAACAATCTGAGTGAGCGACCGTGAAAAGCAAAAGTAATAGCAGATGAAATGTGGCCATACTTATCCTACATCAAACAAATGGCAATACAGATTGAAATGGCAAGAATGAATTGAGGATGTGGAGAAAATACAATTTCTATGGAGCTAAACAACTATATCTATCTCTTATGCTTGTTTGCAGATCCAAGTAGAGGTAGAAATAGAAGTTTTTCAGTTTCAGCATTATCACAAGCTCTTCAAATTTTTGGGGAGCGCACTATGTATCTTATCAGTGCTTAGACGGTTGCGCAGCCACTCTTTTAGCTGCTTCTCCAAACCTTCTTAGTGGGAGGTTTGGAGCTCTGTGTGGCATAGAAAATCCACCCTTGGGTTGTTTTATTGGGTCTTCCCCGGTGAAAGGTAAGCATCAAATGGATGTTCTGTAGGTGGGGGATTATGGGAGAATTTTAAGATTGTTAATGTATTTTATTTGGTAAGGTAAATATATTAATGATTGTGAAAGTTTGACATTGATTTAGGGTAATTAAAAGTCATATTTTTTAAAATATTATTTTTTCATATATTTTATAGTGTATTATAATGTTGGTTATTTAATGATTTTTTTTCAAATTTTGAAATTTATGTTCTATTGCAATTATTCATGTAATTTTTTTTTTTAATTGTATATATATTTTGCTAAAGTTTTTAATAAATTTATAACATAAAATTGTTAATTAATGAAAATTTATTGTTTCAAAAATATTTGTTGGTGATACCCACTTTACAATGGCTTTTGTCTTTTTACTATACATCCTCAGTCCATCACATGAGACCACAAAACCCAAGTAAATTAATTATTCCGTCATGAAACTACACTTCTTTAAGTTGATCGACAACTTTTTTTCTTTTAACTTTTTTAACACTAGCTTCAAATGCATTAAATGCTCTTCTTTTATTATATTGAATATCAAAATGGCATCCAAATAAATGATGAAAAACATACCCAAATATGGATTTAACACTTTATTCATGAGTTTCATGAATATTCTTGTTGCATTTGTCAACCTGAGTGACATAACTATCCACTCATACATATTGTCCTTTGTCTTGAATGTGATCTTCCACTCGTCATCTCCCCTAATTATAATTTGTTCATGATACCCATTATTCAAATTTAATATTTTTAAATTATCCTTTTGACTCAAATAATACATCAATTCATCCATCCAAAATAGTGGAAACCTATACTTGATTGTAATTTGGTTGATGGTTTTTGAATATATGCACATATTCTATTCCCCACCTTTATAAGATTCTAACACTATTGGAACTACAGGAGGGCTCAAATTTCATCTTATCAAACCCTTCTCTAACATCACTCCAACTTGTCTTTTAACCTTCTCATTCTCCATGGGTGTCAACCATGCATTGCCTTATTTGATAAATTAGATCTAAGAACCAAATCTATGTGATGGTTAATGTTCTTCATGGGTTATAATCCATTTGAGAAAATCTCAACATATTCACTCAAAAAAATTTCCAACTCATGTGTAATTTCACTCACCTTATATGTTGTACTAACTTTCATGGGTTTTGGAATGTAATCAAAACATGTCTTCTCCTTATTTACATCTATGAAAAACTATTTTTATGGAAACTATCTGAACTTTAGGATGCATACACACTTCTTGTCCTTTTTTCATCAATGGGCTCAATGTATATTTCTTCCCATCCTTCAAAAGTGTTGGGAATTTTCTCTAATATCATGCACAACCTATCTATCAAACTACCATGATATACCCAACAACACATGACACATATCCATGGGTATAATATCACACAAAACTTTATCATTAAATGACCCAATCTAAAAATTAACCCTAAATATCTCATTCACTATCTCATGTCCTTTTTGAAATGAATTCACCTTATATGGAATGGGGCGTGTCCTAATTTTCAAAACGAGCTTTTTTACCATCTTATTAGATGTATAAATTGATTACTAGATGTATCAATTTATCCAATTTCACCATAAAGATTATAGAATGTATCAATTTCTGCAAGATCACCTTGACCTAAAGCTTCTTTCCACACTAACGAATAAATTAAAAATTAAAAAGAGAAATAAACATAATGACTAAATGATTCTATTAACAATCCCTTGTGACAAATTTATAGAATCAATGTTTTGTTTATTCTCCTACTTGATTACAAATCTCACACCTAGCCCTCTATTTATAGCAGTGGAGCGAAGGTGACTGAGATATTATTTGGCAATGTGAAAACATACTAGTTTCCAAATTAATAGTACCTACCATGTGCTTAATGTCAACATTGGTTTCTAAATGAATAGTGATCATGTACACACCAAGTTGGCTATATGCACATGTAAAAGTTAGACATAATTTTTATAACTCTAAAACTCAAAGTGTAATTATACCACACACGGGTAAAATTAATTAAGATTAAGATTAATTAAGATATAAGTTAAGCTTAGCACTAAATATTATATTAACATCCCCCTTTAAGATTAAATTTGGGAGAAAAGAAAACTTATAAAATGAGTCCCAGAAATAAAGGCCTGACAAAGTACCCATGTACAATAGATATGATGGAAAAATAATATATAATACCTACATAATGACAAAGTCATTTACCCCTAAAATATGCATGTACATGAACAAATTTGAGGGATAAAAAATAAATACAAAACATAAAACATAAAACTTATTTTTCAAAGGTGTATACACTTTTTTTTTTTTTTTTTTTTTTTTAAATAGCAAATTTGAATTGGCTTGTTCCCAAGCCTAAAGGGCATACACCCTTTTTAGCAAAGGGCTTAGGCCCTTTGAAAACACATTTTTTGGAGGGAATAGTTAAAGGTTTAAAATTTTGAATGAAAGGGCATATGTCCTTTGCTAATGGGTGTACGCCTTATGTAGTTGAAAGGGCGTATGCCCTTTGATTTGCAAAATGTTTTGTGGTGGATTTTTCTTGTGTATGTTGTACTTATTTTGTAAAATAAACATAATAACAAGTATAATTTTACATTTAATTTATATTAAATTTTATATTATGATACTTTAAATTTATTTTATTAAATACAAACTTATACTTGTTATTACATTTATTTTACTAAATATAAAAAAATAGGGCCACTATGCATCTTCTGAAATCGATTTTAGAGTTGTAGGAGTTACCATTTAGAATTTATTTTTTAAAAATCCATTATGGGTTGTCCAAATTTTAGGATTGGAAACTAACTAAATATTTGACTTATTAGGCTCTAAGCTTAGGTATGGATGTCATTAGTCAAGATAAATGAATGGATCTATATAAATAGATAGCTTGGATTAGGTATGGATTGGTTGAGATAAAGATAGGGCATATGTTAATAGGGATGCAACATCTAATTAATATTATGGCATGGATCATATATAGATGCATCGACCAATATTGACTAATACATAAAAATCTTAGAAAAAACCCATACTTTTATTCCCATATCATATTCATGGTCTAGATTATATTGTTAACACCATTCTAGGTGATGATATTCCCAAATTAGGGCTTTATCATACTCTAAGTATGCCCCAGTGCCCGATACATTAAATCAAGGCCCATAGCATAGTAATAGGTACCCCACCATAGATATATTGGGGGCACAATTATAAAGGCCCTATCTCGATCTCAATCTTTCCCTACTTGATAAGGGAAGGGAAGCTTTCCCTACCTACTTCTTATATTCCAAGGAGTAAGGAAAGGGAAGCTTGTGTTCCTAATATCTAGCTTTGATCAATCCAATAACATATCAAGGGAAGCTTTCCTTCCTAATAGATAGCAAGGGAAGCTTGAATTATCAATATCTAGCTTTTTTTTCATTCTTAATTACGGCATAGCAATCGAGGGAAGATTACTTCATGATAGATAGCTTTTTTCTTGTCCTACCTACTTAGTTATGCCCTACCTAATAAGGCAAGGGAAGATTACTTCTCGATATACCTATCTAATTTCCCTTTCTATAATAGATTATTAGCTATCAATAGAAGCTTTCTTCCCAACATATATCTTGCATATATTATTTCCCTACCCACTTAGCTATACCGTACCTACTTAACTTTTATTATTGTCAAGGGAAGTTTACTTCCCAATAGATATAATGATAAGAAAAGTTTTGAACCATTTTATGTATGTTATAGATATATATCATTGAGTATGCCCTACCTACTTTGCCTATTTGAGTATGACCTACCTACTTTACCTACTTGAGTATGCCTTACCTACTTTACTTACTTGAGTATGCCCTTCTCGATTGAATACACGATCCATATATTGATCTTGAATATTACTTACCTAAATACTCAATCTATATCTTGATCTTAACTATTCCTTACGTACCTTATTATACTTGAGTATACCCTATCTAATTTACCTACTTAAGTATGCCATACCTGCCTATCCTACTTGTCCTACCTACTTGATTATTCCCTACTTAATCAAAAACCCAAGCCATATCTTGATCGTGAATACATGTATCCAATCCTAATCATATCTATCTTACCTAACCCATATCTTAAATACTCAATACCCGAATGAATACCCAAGACACATGTTGAAGGAGAGGGGGCATTATCATGATTTCAAATCAAAAGAGGGGGAATTATCAGATCAAGGGATAAAGGATAAGGGGCATTATCAAGGGATGGTTTAAAATTAAGAGACGTTGAATTATCACCTATATAGATAAAGGAGAGGGGGAATCAAGACTGAGCCATATCTTGAAAGGAGAGGGGACATTCTCACCTATATAGAGAAAGGAGTGACTATGGATGATCAAGAAAAAGGATTGAAGGTAGATTCAGGCTGAATTCCTAAATAATTTATGAGATTTTTTATCAATGGGTCTATCGATATGCATAAATGATTAGATTGTAATATGCAACCTATAGCATACATGTAGTAATGATATGATCATTCATACATGGAATATACTACATACCTAGTAATACATGTAGGTATGAAGTCACTCATACATGACATGTACTCATAGTCATGAAACAATTACTCATATTAGACATTAATATAGTTAATCACCCTACTACACTCCATTCAAAATAGAAGGAATTAAAACACCATTCAATATTCATTTTAAAAAGATATTGTTCACTCTAAAATACATGTTAGATAGATGGGTCAATCCATGAATGATTTAACTCCAATCACATACCTATATGGCCTAAACATTTTATTCTAGACTCACATAAAACAGAGTCATCTCATAGCATTCCAAACTCATATGGGACACTACAACTACCACAACTAGTACCACTACTATTTAAGGTGTAGGGAAGTTATTTCAAACCCTATTTTCTTAGGTTAATATCAAAATCACTCATATTGTTATCTCACTCTCCCCAAATCATATGGAGAAAGGGGGTCAAACACATAAATAATCATTTACCATCATCATTAATCATTGTAATCACTCCCTCATCATTCATCATCATCCCTGATCCCTCTCTCATTAACCTTCATCATCCATCATAGTCCTTAATGACACTATCATTGGTCCTCATCATCCCTAATCAATCGCTCATCGGCCCTCACTACACATCATCATCCCTAATCACTCACTCATCATCCTTAATCACTCCCTCATCATGCTAATATGAATGTATGGAAGTTTGATAGGCCATCAAATTTAGGATAGTTGAAGTAAATGTGGTGATGTCTATATTGTTTATTATATTTAAAATAACTATGTTACATAGAATCTAAGAAAATTAAAGCCATTCTAATTAATAGTAATATCTACAATAAAAATTATGAATATTACTCATAGATACTTCCCTTACGCATTCATTGCAATACACTACTTTATAAATTGTTTCATTAAAATTATCTTTTTACCAAAACCTAAAGCTGCATCCATTGTAGCATAATTATGTAGAAACTAGAATTTTAAAGAAATTTATCAAACTCTTTAACCTAACCAAACACTCTCGAAAATATGATTATCATGACAATATATGGCTGACAAAATATTTTGAAGATAAAATTATGTTAATTGAGATGACATTTTTTTCAATAATGTATTGAGTAAGTGAAATAGTTTGTTGGAAGTTACATATTGCATTAACATATGTGACATGTCATTGAACTCTGCATGTGATTCTAGTCAAGCTTATCCAAATACATCACTTGAAATACCCTGTCATCACCCCTCACCATCACCACCCATCTCAACTTGAAATATTTCATTAATTTGATGTTTTATATGGCTTTGTCATTCCCCACCACTTCACCATTACTCAAGATCACTATGAAATAAAATATCTCCTCCCAATACAACTCATTCCTAGGTCGTATTAAGGAACACACCATCTCATTCACCCCATCACCTCAACTAGAAATATCACAATATTATTGCTTAATGTTGTATGTATAAAAGGTATAACAGGATTAGAAGTCATGTGTTACACATGAGACACAACTATCATCTTAAACTCTTTTAATTAATCCTTAGATTTTTCTTTAAATTATTTTAGGTATTATATCAATTATGTCAAGTGACTATATTTATTTATTTCTCTTAGGCTAGAAGAATGGATATCTTAAATCTTCACCTAAGTTGTGAGTTAAAAATGACTAGTCAAGAGGAAAAGGGGGCTTTAGTAATGACCGTATTAGAGGAGGAAATTCAAATAGGCAACATAAGAGTCTATGTGGAAAAAAAAATAGGGAGATGAAAAAAGATAAATATGTTCAAAGTGAATTTAGTTTCACATAAGTATGGTCTCAAAAATGTGCATAGAAAGATATAAGATAGAGGCAAAAAATAATCTCTAGACATTTAATTATTGTTGATGTAAACTTGTATTTAGTGTAGGGTGGTGGTATTATGGCCATATAAAAGTGATATATTTATTTTTCATCATTAAACATCAAACTAATGTGTCTCTGCAAACAACATGAGTCTACAAATCTATTAGGATTAAACAACATAAGATATTGACAATATATAATTAGAGAGAACACTATATAAACAATTGAGAAATACATTAGGCATGCACATGTGGGCCATGTAGGGGACACATAAAACCTAAAGGAGCTTGTAAGTGGTGAAGATAGCTTCATTCTTCCTACAATGCATTTTGGCACTATCATTCATATTTGTTATTACTTTATATTTATTAAAATTAAAAATTATATAGTATAAGCTTTGGAGCCTAGGATAAGGACAAGTGTAGATGGAAATAGAAGATATGACATCAACAAGCATGTATTCAATATAAAAATATTATATATTATATTATTATGTATATATATTTTCTTATATAATAATATAATATTATAATATAATTATTATATTATATTTATAAAATTATAATATATAACATATAATAATGTAATAGTTATGTTGATGAGATGTGAGTGACATGGTAAAGTCCAGGTTGGTTATTTCCATCCTCACCTAGGTTCAAATCTTATTGGGCATGTGATATTAGTTATGTCCGTTGGCGATAGAATTGAAGATTGTTAGTTGTAATTCTAGCATTCATGGTGCTGGTTGATCACTGGGGGATATGGACCCCCATTGTGTTCTAAACCAATTCCTAGATCCAGTGAAAAGTGATCTCCTAACCAAAAATAATAATAATGTAATAATAATTTTTATTAATAGTATTTTTAAATTACCATTATATCCCACTTTTCATTTCTCTTATAAACCCTAAAGGCTTAATTTATTCAAACAAACAATTATGTTTCATGAATTTCTTATCTTATATACATATAATATAATTATATGAAGAATATTATTATATTAAATACAATATAAAATATATTATTTATAATATTATTTGATAGATCAAAACAAGGGGCAATGCCCATCTATTATAATATTTTCAAAAACCTTGATGAAACAGGGATATACGATAGGAAACTACTATGATCAATGCTTTAGATTAATACATTGATAATATAAAGTAAGACATATTATCCAAAATACATAGTAAGAACAAGGCAAGAGCAACTAGACATCCTTGGAGAAGCTAGAGACTATCACCATTGGTCCTTCTTTACATGCTTCTTCTTATATGATTAGCACTGCCAAAGACTCTGCAAGCTTGAAACCTTCCTCATCACATGGGATACCCAACATGTCATAAGTGGCACTCAACGTGTTGCTCTTAGTGATGTTGTCCATTGCCAAGGCCTTTATAAGAACCCAAAACGGATCCAACCTGGTGTCCACAATGTTTCCAAAGTGCTCAACATCCTCATGATATGTCAATGAGTTGATGCTACTAAACAAGACCATTTAGATGCCTATGAGCTATACAAATTTGAGCATGTTGAACTTAGGATTAGACTGCCCTGGATCTTCCATGGATTAGATAAATAAGTTGACAAAGGAAATAGAGACACCCCCACCCAACCTTGCTAATAAACATACATGCAAGAGATTTGTGACCATTCAATTTAGTAGCTTCTCATCCTTCACCTTATCAATAAGAACCTTCAACCAAAAAGTCAAAGTTTCCTTTGTTGTGATCCTTATTTTATTATCCAACATATTTTTAGAATTCAAAAAATGCCTCAACTTTAAGTCATTTACCAATCCAAAAAAATATTGGTGCACATCATCTAGGGAAGATTTGTGAAGTATGTTCATGTTCATCTCCTTGATTAAATTGATCATTGTGTCCTTGCACGTGCTCTACCTGGTTCACTTGGAGGGACCCAAGCTACCTGGAGGGATTTCCATATTGCCAATCATTATCCTCTTACCTCTAACCTTTTTCTAAATGTACAAAAACTCATAATGATTGAGATGGATGGGTGATGAAAGTAATAGCAATGGCTTACACATGTCGCTTGCCATGTAGAATGAGAGCCATCCAAATTCATTATATTGTTGAGTCACTAAAATAAAATGCAAATGCCTATGGTTGTGTCATGTTAGGGAACACTCCAATCAATCATTGGCAGTATTGATTTCATTATGATGGTAGCCTAACTCAATAATATTTTTATCTTTTGAGTCTATATTGAGCAAAGGAATTATCTCTAAGTGATTGCTTTGGGAGTTAAACCTAACACCACTATTTTCAAAGTGATTTTCAACCTTTTGTGGGTCATAATGAATATGATGGAGATTAAAGTTCATGAAATTATCCCAAGAATTTATATAATCCTCCAAGATGTTGTTGAGACAATAATTGGTAGTGGTTCCATAATTCACTACGTTTATAACAAGTCAGGAGTCACCTTCAATCTCAAGACTGATCCAATTATTTTATAATGCAATGGAGATGCCTATCCAAAGAGCCTTGGCTTCAATGAAGTTATTGGTGTACCTTCCCAAATCTTCACTATAACCAAATAAATTTGCCTTTGGAGTCTCTAAAAACACCCTCTACTCCTACCTAACTTGGGTTGCCTTCTACAGCTCTGTCAAAGCTGAGTTTGATTATATTGTTCTGAAGAGGAGACCATCTAGTTGGAGTACGCTTATGTATGTATGTATGTATGTACACACACACACACACACACACACACACACACACACACACACACACACACACACACACACACACACACACACACACACACACATGTGTGTGTGTGTGTGTGTGTGTGTGTGTGTGTGTGTGTGTGTGTGTGTGTGTGCGCGCGCGCGCGTGCACAAACACACATAAAATTAATATTATATATAATAAATATATTATAATAATAATTAATATTATATTATTTATATAATAGTATATATTATCTTTTTATTTTCAATAATTCCATCATCCAAAATTCCTTTTCATTGCCTCTCACCATCACTATCCAACACACCTTTAAATATTTCATTACTTTCATGATCTATATGGCCTTGCCATTCCCCATCACTTTATCATTACTTAATTTCACTATGAAATGAAATTTTCCTCCCCACATGTCTCATTGCCATGTCGTATGAAGGAAAACACTGCACCATTTTCCACTATCCCCTCTACCATAAATATCATATTATTGTTGCTTAATGATTTGAGTAAATAATTTGAGATAGGGTTAGTGGTCATGGTATTCAAGAGAGGTGTGATTAATGATTTACACTCTTTCTATTTACAAAACCCTTTTTTATAAAAAATAATAAGGGAAAAGGGGCCCTTACCCTGAGTTAAAAAATGATATGGCTAGTAAATCAAAACAAGTTAGAAAAAAGAGCTCTCCAAGGGAACAAAAAGATTCAGACAAAAAGCCAAAATTCCAAACAACCATAAATCCAACAAGCTAAATATAATAGAGAAGACCAAAGAAATGAAGCCAAAAATTTTCACTTCCTTGTGTAGACTAGGATTTTAAAAAGGAAACATCGATTTGGAAAATGCCATCATCAAAAGCATTAATCACCAATCATTAAAATGTCCTTTAAGCTCTTAAGCCAAGAAAACTACTACAAAAAATTTTGATGATAAAATAACCCAAGATAGAAACTTTGGCTTCTCCAAACATCTCAAATAAAAATAATGTAAAAAGCCAAAATAGGGAGAAAGACTTGGGATAACAAAACACACTTCAAAGGCTTGACCATCAAGACACTCGATGATAACTTAAACAAAAGAAAAGTTTTCAGTTGGTCAAGTCCTTTTTAATAAATTCTCTACATTATTCCTAGGGAGGGAGGCCTTCATAGTGTCAATTTTCATTAGGAAGAAGGTGAAGGGATTTGAAGTTAGCCAAGAAATCCATTGGAGAGTTAGTCTCTCGGTAGTTGTGAGAGATGGAAATATCCTTAAAAATAGGTATGACATGGTTAATATATTGAAAATTTGAATTGAGATACCATTGTACATAACTTATCCATTTAACATCTTTGATAATGAAGAGAGAATCATATTCCAAAAATAATTTCCTAAAATTTGAATCAATAGTGGTTCTCAAACATATACGAAGAGCTAGAGCTTTAGCCAAAAAATGTTACCATGGAATTTTGAAGGAAAAACATGATAAAACTTGTCCTAGATTATCTTTGAATATGCCTCCACATTCAAAATCACTTGGGTTACCTTTGGAATCACCATTGAAATTAAGCTTAACATAGTTGTCTCTCAAAGGCTTCCTAGAGGTCAATAACCTTTTGTTTATTTGTGGAGGGAGGTTGAAGTTAGTTTTCAATAAATTCCCTTTTAAGAGAATATGATGATCCTCTCTAATGATTTTATTTTTCAAAGGCAAAAATTTAGCCTTAAAAACCTCATAAAGGATTGCCTTAATTTTGAGTATGAGGATTTCTTCAGACAGGGATAGGTTCTTGAAAAATATATTATTATTTTTATTTCCATAAGCTCCAAAAGATTTGAGACATTGCAATATCTCATATACTATTAACTTGATCTCCCCTTTTTATTTATAGTTAATTAAAATATCTTCAATAGAACCATATTTTAACCAAAGTTTGTTCATTTTCCTAAGGAACCAAGACCAAATTATCCAGGCAAAAGATCAAGGAAGGAGGATGTGATTCACAGTTTTTAAAATTTATTTACAAGACACACCAAGAGGGCCCTTGAAAACCAATCCTTTGGATTCTGTCTAAGAAAATATATTTCTTCTTCATGATAAATCACATATTTACATTTGCTTTAAGAAGTCCCTAAGGGATCCAAATTTTTGCACAAACCATAAATTTTTATCAATATGAGACATTAACTTAGTATAGCCTTATTTCATTGAATAGTTACCAGAAGGATCTCCAATCAATTTTAAGCTATAAATATCATTTGAGCTACTAATATGGTGAGAATTCAGGAAAAATTTAAAGAAGTAAGAAGATAAGAGGAAAGGGTCACTACATAAAGATTTGGATTTTTCCATTTTCTCTTAAGTCCCCATACACTTTGGGTTTCAACCCATCAATTAAAAACTAGGGGTCCCAATAGGTTTGAAAATTACTCTTCTAAAATGTTGACACTAATTCAAAATGACCATTCCATATAAGGTTTTCCATAATATTAATTAATCTATATTTGACACTAATTGGAGCTTTTGATACTGACATCATATAGACTAAAATTAGTTAGAGAAAAACTTAAATTAATTGAATTTTACCTACCCAACATATCCATTTTAATTTCCAAGAAGCCAATTTATTCTGAAATATTATGTTCATATTATCCCAAAATTATTTTTTCTACTACCCATCAAAGAGGGGGATTCCCAATTACTTCCTAGGAAGAACCTATAGAAAAACCAATAATTCACTTAATCTTTTTTTTTTTTGTAGGATAAGGTGTAGAGGAATAAAATGTTAGATTTCAACAAGTTCAAATTTTGACATGAAGTGTGATGATACCAATAAAAAAATTATTTAACATTATAGCTTCTCGAATGTGCTTTGAGATTCCTAGAATCATTCATCCACAAACTAATCATGAATGAAGTTAACATTCTTAGTAATGTTGAAGTCACTAAAGAGATTTACTAACTTTGCCTTTGAGAAGGACCTACCCATGGATTTTTCCATGATGGTGAAGATGTAAGGAGAGATATGATATCGTTAATCGAATAATATTAAATCATTAAAAATCTAACCAAGACTTTGTTTACAAGAACAAAAAAATATGAGTTGAGATGCAAGATTTGATCCAATCACACTAGGCCTCAGAGAACCTAAATTACTTAAGGATTTTGAAAATAAAGATCCAATAAAACCTATCATTATCTTTGTTGATATCAAGTTTTATGATCATAGTCAGTTCCTTCTTCATTTTAGTAGAGTGAATTAGCTTGTGTAAAATAACAACTCCATCTAAGATTTGTGTATTTTTAACAAAACCACCTTGTTGTTCTAAAATAAGAAGAGGAAGGAGGATTTAGATACAAAGAACCATGGATTTTAAAATAATATTGTATATGGTCTTACAAAAGGATATATAGATATGAATTTGTCTAATGAGTGTGCATTAGCTTTTTTGGGGATTAGAACTAGAAAGGTGCACTTGAAATCCTTAAAACTTCTTCTCAAGGATATAGATTCATCATAAACTTTAAGAATATGTTTTTTAATAATTTTCCAAAAATGTATAAAAAAATCTTGGATGGAACTCATTAGCGCCCAAGGATTTAACATTTTCCATGCTCCAAAGCATAAACATGATCTCTTCCTCTATGAAGGGCCTCATTAAATCATTGTTCTAATATCATTGGTAATTATTGGAATTACATTAACAAATTCATGATGCTCCAAATAAAAATTTATGGAGGACTCCTTAAATAAGTTTAAAATAAAATGGACTGTCTCTTTTCTTATCACATCTAAATATTTAGTATAAGGACCATTGGTAGTTTTGAGTTTCAAGATCCTATTATAATTTCAAGTACCTAGGATCGATTGGTGAAATAATTTTGTGTTATGCTCACTTCCTTAAGCCAAAACTCTTTATATTTTTATTTTTTTTTATAAATCCTCTTTTTCAAAAATTGAGTTTAGCTTTGCAGTTAGCTCTTTTTTCATGAGAAGAGAGGTTATGTCATGCCCAACCCTCTATACTTGGTCTAGAATTCATTTACAAAACCCTTTGTTACCAAAATATAAAATTAAATCCCTTTCAGCATAACTTTCACCTTTAGGGAAAATTCTAGTACTACTACTACTTTAAGGTGTTATGGTACACCATGAAAATTTTACGTATACATTCATTTTCCTTTATGTGGAACTAAAATATAGTTAAGTATGAAAATGTGTGTGGGGTGTACTTACTTGATTTTACCTATCAGGATATCCATCCAAGTTGAAAATTGAATCATCCTAATTAAAAATCACATTCTCTCTCCAAGCATCACTATTGGTGGAGGAAGTTGTGTCATTTGATAAGCTAGTAAGAAAGTTATGTGCTACTTATGTCCAATGATACTTCATGAGTTTATATCTTGTGGACAAGTTAATTTTTTTTTGCTTATCTCATCATTATAATTATGTTTGAGGTGTTTTTATGTCAAAGCACAAGCTCAAATTAATCTAAAACATCATTGGATTCCTTTCATGTGTAGGGTCACTTTAGATACTACTTATTTTACTTTTAAAAAGTGGGTTGTTCATAAAATGGAAAATACAAGTAAGCATTACCTAGATGAGCATCTATGACCTTTACAATCATAGAACATGCTCTAAAGTGTTACCATAAACCAAAATAAGATTTTGTATACCTTCATTTGTGTTCATATTATACCAAATTATGGTTGAGGAAGGAAAATGCATGTGAGTTATATTTACTTTATTTCGTGGGGTTATCCATCTGAGTTGAAAATTGAACCATTTAGTGAAAGAAGTCATATCATTGTAGAAGATAGTAATAAAGTTACGCACTACTTAAATCTAATTTACAAACCATTAAGGTGTATTCATTATTTGTTATTAGATCTATAAGTTTCTCATCTTTTACTTCTTGATTTTCATCTTATGCAAAAATTGATTTTTATGTATGTTTCATTGGAGTACATGGAACATAGTTCAGTGTTATGGCATGTGGTCAAGATTGAACTTCATCGATAAGTTCAAGTATGCATTTTTACTTTTAATTTTACCTTATTACTTAAAATTTGTTGTAATACTAGAATAAAAGAGGGGAAAATGTATGCATAAATTAATGTTTAATCTAAAACAGTGAACTTGTGACCACCATCTTTACACACCTAGCTCATGCCTTATCTCAAGGCCTTTTCACCAATTTCCTTCATTTTGAACCTAGATGAACCATCCCTCTAATCAAACCAATGATACAAAAATGTCCATATTCCTCATGTAAAACATTTTAGGCTCACCCTCAAACTCTTCCATACACCTAGATTAGTGATTTGTGCTCTTAGGATAATAATGCCCTAATTTGACAACACTCCTCGAGAGTGTTTAGTTCCACCACTCTTGTCCTCCCACTCAAATAACAACTAATTAATTCCTTTAAAATTATTGTAAAAAGTCATCCCATAAATTTATCAAGCCCCATCTGAATAAATTCTAAAAATATTAATATAGAGACACATTTCAAATATTTTTGTACAAAAGAGGCTTCCACACTAAAAAGCACCATAATACTAATACACTTCCAAGGTCAAGTCATAATTTAATCACTTAATCATACCTTAATTTCACTAAAATATATAATTTTACATCAATCTTTCACACACACCACTATAGCATGGGAAAACTACATGGAGTTTGATCCCTCTTTAGAGTATTGGTGTGTAGGTAGTACTCATCACATGGAATTTTTAGGTCAATCACAAATTCAATTGCTATCCTTTTTTTACCCCATGATTGCATTTGTCTTCTTGATCTATTGAGATACGGTTACAAGTGAAAAAATATACATAATGATTTTTTAAATGGATCAAAATCTCTTACACAATCCATGAAACACACAAATGAAAGTGAACATATCACAAATACATTAGAGTTCTACCACCTATCAGAAATTTGGTCTCCCTAAGGATAACAACACTTTTCTTTCCTATCTGGTTACAACGCTTCCATATGGAAAGCCTAGAAAGCCATGTTTTGGATCTGCACTCATTCAACATAGCCTTCCAGTGAGTTTTGGTTCTAAATATAGTCTACATCTCAGTTTTTCAACTAAGTTATTTTTTTTTAGTATTTTCCTTATTTAGCATTTTTTCAAATTATTTTGTGTCATTTATATAATATCTATAGTATTTTGATTTTGCAATATAGTTTGTCTAATTAGGATCTAGCATCTCTAGTTTCTAAAAGTTTGATAAAGCAACTGGAATTGATTAGCAAATATCTTGAATTGATTAAATTTTACAACCCAAGAGAGTCATTTTCACTTTCAAGAAACTAATTTATTATAAAACATTATGGTTATATTATCCCAAAATTTGGTTTTTGACTTCCCATCAAAAGGGAATTCCAAAGTATTTTCGAGAAAGAGAACCCAGAGAAAAACTAAAAAAAAACTCAATCTTATTTTTTATGTGGGGTGAGGTGAGGAGAAAGAAAATTTTAGATTTAAAGAGGATAACCTCTTGACCCAAAGTATGTTGATGCTAATCTAAAATTTTATTTAACATTATAGCTTCCCAAATGTGAGTTGGGTTTTCCATAATTGTATCATCCATAAACTGACCATGAAGGAAGTTAGCATTCTCAATAATGTTGAAGTCGCTAATGAGATTTAGCAATTTTGCCTTTGAGAAAGATCTACCTAGGGATTATTTAATTATGATGAAGAGGTTGGGAGAGATGGGATCTCCTTGATGGAGTCATCTTAAAGCATTTAAAAATCCAACTGAGACTTTGTTTATAAGAATGAAAAACATATGAATAGAGATATAATATTTTATCCAATCACACCAAACCTTAGAGAACCTAAATTACTTAAGGATTTTGAGAAGAAATCTCCAATTGACCCTATTTTAATCTTTTTTGACATCAAGTTTTATGATCATAGTCGGTTCCTTCTTCATTTTAGTAGATTGAATTATCTTGTGCAAAATAACAAGCCCGTCTAAGATTTGTCTATTTTGAACAAAATCATTATTCTAAAATAATAAGTGAAATGAGAATTTGGAGATGAATAGCCAAGGATTTGGAAATAATCTTGTATATGGTGTTGCATAAGGCTATAGGTTTGAAGTTATTTGATGAGTTCACATTAGCTTTCTTGAAGATTAGAGCTAGAAAGGTGCAAATAAAATCCTTTAAATTCTTTCTCAAGGATCTAGATTCATCGATAACTTTGAGAATTTCCTTTCCAGTAATTTAAAAAAAGTGTTTCAAAAAAACCGAAGGGAACCCATCAAGCCCTAAGACTTTCACATTGTCCATGCTCCATAATGCAAATTAGATTTCTTCCTCTATGAAGGGCCTCATTAGATTAACATTTTGATCATCATTGATAATTATTGTAATAAGATTCAAAAAATATATGTTGCTCCATATCAAAATTTAGGGAGGAGCCCTTAAAGAAGTTTTAAAAAAATTAACTAAGTCCTTTTTATCATATTGAAATATTTAATATAAGAATACTATTTTTAGTTTTTAGTTTCGAGACCTTTTATAATTTCAAGTAACCAGAGTCGATTAATGAAAGAATGTTACGTTGTGATCACATTCCTTAAGCCAACACTCTCTAGATTTTTGTTTCCAAAAAAAATCTTCTTTTTATAAAATTGAACGTAGCATTAACAATTCCATCTAAGATTTATTTATTTTGAACAAAACCACCTTTTTGTTTTGAAATAATTAAAGAAAGAAGGATTTGGTGATGAAGGATTTGGAAATAATCTTATAGATGGTGTTGCACAAGGTTATAGGTTTGAAGTTGTTTGATAATTATGCATTAGCTTTCTTGAGGATTATATCTAGAAAGGTGTAATTAAAATCCTTCAAAACATTTCTCAAAGATTTGGCTACATCGGTAGCTTTGACAATGTCCTTTCTAAGAAAGTTTTGCATTACTTATATCCAATTTCCAAACCAATTGTCAGATTATCTTATTATGTGAGGTGTTTGATTGAGAGGCCACTTCTCTAGATTTGTCTCCGTATTTTTTGATGCTTTCTCCATAAGTTAACTGTCATGTATGAGAAGCTATCTGGATGGGTGTTGCTACCTTTCCTTTGGCTTGGCTCTGTCACATTCAACGTAGAATGCTCTAATGCAGAATGCTATGGATCATTCAATGCGGATTGTTGAAATCTGAACCCTCCAAATTAAATATCACATTCACTCCGTGAGGAAATTGCGTGTGGATGAAGTCGTGTCATTTGAGAAGCTAATTATCTTATACATCTTTTCATTTCCTTTGATTTAAATATACGATTAAGTGTAATAAAATGTTTAAAATAAATAAAATTATATTTAATCATGATTTTAATTTTAGCATAATAATCAATAAGAATAAGTTTTAAAAGAGTATCTCATTTTTTAATATAATTCAGAATAATTTGAACATAAGAGTGCAATTTAAATGTCAGAATGAAATGATTGTCTTACAAATTATTTGAAAGAGGAAGAAAGCAAAATACAAATGAGATTATAAAACACTACTTGACAATTTTTCAAAGAATACAATATTATAAGTTAGGATATGTTGAGTGAAGATGAAATAGTTTATTTGTTGGTAGATGGGTCCAAATTCATATTGTTGACACTAAATTGGCACCATGGAAAATGACCAGTACCATGTTGATTTCTATTGGAGTTAAATTGGTGCTGAGGCTAGTGTCAAAGCTCAATGAATGTAGTACTGATTGGGCAAATATTGCAAGAAATATGTCGATAGTGCTGAAATTAATGCACTTTAATAATGGAACCTACCTATAGTTGGTACCCTCTAATGAAAGAGAATGTGGAAGGTTGTTCTTCCTTGGAGGATATTAGGGCACACTGGGGAGTGGCAGGATTGAAGAGGTATTACACTTTTACCAGGTAAAACTAAAATTAATTTAACAATCTATTATTAATCAAGATGGTTGGAATCAACTTAGTGTAGGAGATAGTGAATCCATTTCATGATGGTGAATCTACAAATGTCCTTTGACAATGTCCTTTCTAATACATCCAAATCTAAAACACTGTAGAGTAATATTAAAGTGGCATTCTTATTCCACTTACAACCATTCATCTAAAAATGGCATGCTAGTACCTTAATTTCAGCATTTGAACTCTTTTCAACAATCTAAACTAGATATTCGATTTACTAAACAATAATTATAGGAGTCTTATCTTCAAGACTAGCAATGATTATCACCACCATCATGCTACACAACTCCTCAAAGGATCAAGACATTCCCCCAACAAGTGAAGAGTGCAAGCTCAACTAATTTCTACAAGTAGAGCAATTCTTCATACCCATTCTAGCTCTCCAGGTTTGAATTAAATCCTTTGTCTTCCTTAGGTCATAGTGTTCCAAGTACCTAGTGATGGTTTTCCCATACAATCCATCAATAGATACTGAACACTATTTCCCTTTATTCTAAGAGTGAAGCCTTCACCATTTATCTCTCATTGACCCATCCATACAAGTCAATGGTCAACACATGAGGCTTATTCAAACATAACCAAATCAAGAAGGGTTAACCTAGGCAAGACAAAGGTAGAGAGAAATGACCATCATGAGAATCAAACTTCCATCATCCCATCATTATACAACAATGTCTCATTCATAATAGTTATCATACCTGGTAGGTTGATATACTCATGTGTACACACATTCATGCATAAGCTATATCATCAATGTTTTCACCCTTATAATTAGGTGGTGAGAATTTCTTGACTTCTTTGATGCTTGGATCCACCATAATAAACACCCTTACTTGAAACCTAGGTCCAGTTGCATAACCTATTTTAGATTGGGGCAAATCTCTAGGAAACATTCTCGAGATTACACAGCTTATGTTCCTATTTCCAATCATGTCTTGAATGGATTCTCAAGATATTACATCCTTAATAAGGACTTCTTCCTACTTTTAGGCCATCTAGCCCTCATATTTGCTTAACATGAGAGCATCAGATCTAACTCTATCCTTGATTTATGAATCAAAAAATAACTTTTCAGTCATATTACCATTTTTAAACCTCACATGGAGTAGCAACTGGTAATAACCTAATAACAAGTATAACTTAATTTAGTTATACAATGGATTAACATTGATCTTGACTTCTAGGGAGTGTGAGAAATAAACATTATTCTCAATAATATTCAAAGCATAGGCTCTGATATGAGATGAAATGACCCCCCAAAAAAATTGGGAATAGCTAACAAAATACATAATAGAACTACATGTAGAGCCCACTACATAATTTTACCATGCACAATGCATCATCACAACTCTACACAAGATGAGTAGATAGCCAATAAATGAAATGGGTCAATTAGACACTTATTTAAAGGTGACCATCACTAGAAGATTCTATAGGAAAAGGGGTTGTCTAAAAGATGATACACTATTCAAGGGGTATTAGTGTGTGATTCTACACTAATAACCTTTGAACCTTTAGAAGGCACTCAGTTTCCCCATCAGACCACCTAGGGATCCTTAACCCAATATAAGTATCTGATAAACCTATATGGTTATGACTTGGCAACCCATGAGGCAAGAAGGTTTTGTTCAAGCCCTTAAGTATCCTTAATAAGGTTAATGAACTGGGGTAAAGATTTAGCATAACAATAAGTCATCTTACTGGCTATTATTAATTATATAATTATGATAAAAAAAGTACCATAATAGGTATGAGAGGTCCTAAAAAGAGAACCAAGTTACCATCATACCAAGATTTTACTTAAGCAAGACTTACAATGACTTAACATTAGGAAGTATCTAACATTAACCACTACCAAGGTAATGCATCACAAAACTTATAGAACATATAACCTTTATGATCGCCCAAGTGAAGACTAGTTCTAGTTCTACCCCCATTGGATCATTGTACCATGATCCATAGTCTTAGGAGTCATTTCACCCATGTTCCTTCACTTGGATAATACCACCATATCACTTATTGATCCAACATATAGAAGACAATTATCATGGAGATTAGATAATCGTATTCCTCTTTCCAACATGAACTATATAACATTCACCAAGTAATAATGCACATGCTAAAAATGAACATAACCTCCTTAACAGTCTCATTATACAAACAAGGACTCATCCACTAGGGATTGTTACTCAATATAAGATAATCATCAATTTTTATAATGAACCATCATTAATAGTGCTACCAAATAAGGATTAAATTAAGAAATCCCTGACCATAGGGTCCTCTCATTAATATTTCATTCAACTCTTTTAATAAGAACATGTGAATGATTTGACAATAAGAATAATAACTTATTAGAATGACAAATTCATCCATTAGGCCAATTGTAATATCATGAAACTAGGCTACCTATGGGTTGTATTTATAAATAGCCAGCTACCACATCACATATTGATTGCACATGGCCTACCATGCATTCCAAGGAGTAATGTGCCAAAATTAGAAACACGTTGAGAATTGAAGCTTCAACCCACAAGTCAAGCTAACAACCACTTGATCATGATTGATCTCATATAATCATAAGTTAATAATAATTAATTTATTAACTTGCCAATTGATTAAAAAACTCTCATGCTTGTAGTACCAAACAAAATACATTTGGATTAACATCTAATATTAACAAAGGTAGTAGCATCTAACAAGGACATTTATTAACCCTTATTTTTAATCAATATAAAAAAGTGAACAGCTGGAATATTATCTTGATTAACAAGTTTCCACAGTAACAAAATGCCATGCAGAAACTACATGTTCAACATAAATGCTAAAATATCTTAGTAGGGCCAACATGTATTTATATACATATAAAAATCAGACCTCTACACTTTATTGATTAATCAAAAAGTGTACACAAGATTAAGATCATTAATATAATTGTAAAAATAATACTATGCAGCTAATCCACAGGTAAGAGTACAACATATCATCTCTTACAATATGATTTAATAGCCTGAGGCTAGTTGAATATCATTAACACATATTTTTAGTGATGACTAATATAGTCTTTATTTTCCAACCCACTTAGGTATCCCTCCTTTAAAACAAGGAGATTTTCGATAAACTTAAATTTAACCATGCTCGTAGACGTGATTACTCTAATATGCAGTTGTAATATAACAGAACAATCCTTAATATAAGGATGTCAATTATAAATACAAAATCAGATACTACAAAATACAAAATGTTATTATATGCATTAGACTACACCATCAAGTCTTAATATCACATGAATAAGGTTGATATAATAGCTTGAACAACCCTCAAATGTCGATAGTTTTATCATATATATACAAGCCTAAGGCTGTATGCACAAGGAAACCATTGTGTTAACATATAAGTATAATTTTAGAATAATGTTGCTTCTAAGAATTATATCAACTGCACTAATTAGTGCATTAAAATAAAATCAACAATTAGATTTATCATCCTAGATTCCTCCTTGGTTATCAATGATAAACACAGCACCTCAACAAGTTACAAGATAATCAGAAAACTAATTAAACAAGGGAAAATCCAACTATATTATAATCCTTGCATTGAAAGGGGTGCAAATAATGTGTTAGTATAAATTTGACAATGTGAATTCCCTTATTATATATATTCTGAAGGTCAAATTCCATTTTAACAAATCTAGTCCATAGAGAGAAAACAAATCAACTAATTTAGTTTCACAATAAGAAGATTGGGCAGCCTCAAAATTAATTATTACAGTAACATTTATTTTGTAAAGGAATGAATCATCAATGAAACCTGTATATAAACCCCCAAATAAGTAGGATATTTTTAAGATCAATATACATCTGAAAAAATGACATTAACAATGCATTAAACATGTCTATGAAGGTCTACAATAGCAAATAACAATGCACTCTTTCTCTAATCATAATGTTTTGTTACTTTAAATCAACTTGTTTTTTTTCACATATTTAGTGTAAACATCTAAGGCCAAATAAGACAGTTAAAATGAATAACATGTATACTATCTAAAATGTTAATCATAAGAGTAGAAACCAAAAAAATTGATCAAAACCCATGCAGAATCATTCAATGGTTCCATAAGCATACGACAAAAACTATCACTATCAATAAGAGAGTACAATCATGAAAAAGAGTGAAGCTAGAGCATTATAGGCAACTGACTGGTGATATCATTGAGGGTAATTAACCTCATCTTTAACTCAAGTTCATTGCACCATTGCTTAATTTATTTAAAAATCATATGCCACCCATTGTTAAATTGAAATATAAATCATTTGACTTACTCCCTAAGGCCTTGGAGATTTTGATAATTCCATACTTATATAATCTCATGTTGTTTCAACTTATTAAACATGGATACCTCAATATAATTAATGAAAAAAGGTACAGCTTATGGTCAGCCTTATAGTTACTAGATAGATATAATGGGAAGCTCATAAATTTGATTCATGCAAAAGAGATCATGTTGACAAACAATCAAGGTGTGTATAGTTAACTAGAGGTATGCATTGATATAAATGAAAAAGTGTATGTTCAGCCAAGCATGTGTTCCATAACATTAGATTTTCCATAAATCCATTATTTCTAAGGTAACATAATACTCATTAGGATGCCATAAAATAAATAAAATTTATTAAATGCATTAAAATCCTGAGGTATGTTGTGATTAAGTGCAAAACTAAATCACACAATATAGACCACTAACATGCTCAAGAAAATCATAAAGTTGTAGTGGTTTCATTACAACTTCAAACTATACTAATTCATTTAATTTCTTAAATAGTTTCCAACCATGGATCAATAAATGCAGTTAGCATTATATTCTCAAATTAATTTCCAGCCATACATAATATCAGCATATTTAGCAAAACACTTGTTGAAATCTATTTACTTGTTATTTCCTAAACTAGGGATTTCATTTTAATGATACGATGGATTCAAAGAAAAATAAATAAAAAATAATGAACATAATTATAAACATGATACAAAATTCAACACAAGGTATGAAATAAATATAATCATCATAAACTTTCCACATAAATTGAGTGTTATCAGTCATGCAAATCTACAAGTTTCACACTTAAATATGAATTTCCATCCCTTCTCTTAATAAGTGAAATCCAATATCAAACCATACAATAGTATAAAAAAGTTTGAACATACCCTCAGCCAAGATCTATAGAATCAAAATAAACTCCAAGTTCACACAACTCCAAACCCTTATAGCTATGATATACAACCATTATGACATAATAGAACCAAAACAACAACTCACTCATATAGTACAACATGAACATTGTTTTAGGTTATATTCAAGTTTATTTCCATACATACATACAAATCAACACTTTCCACACAAAAATATCATGCAAAAAACAACTTCTGCCATGGCCAAGGCATGGGCCCGTGTGAAAATAATAAATTATTTCCACATGAAAATATACCCTAGTAGGGTTCCATATGGATTTTTAGTTATTAAAATAGGATTTAAAATTTAAAATTAAAACTAGAGAAAGAGAAACACATGCATGTAAATGAATGCAGAGTTTGTTTTTCCTTCCATAGTGGTACCATTTCTTCTTAGCATAGACCTGCTCTCTGCCTTCCTCTTATTCCTCATCTTTTCTTCTTCGTTTCCTTTTGTTCATTCCCACTCTGTCGCCATCCATCTTCCTTCATCTCCTTCTTTTATTATCTCCTCTTGCTCACCCCCAACATGGCGGTGGCCTATATAGGCCTGAAACCCTTTATTTTCTCCATAATCTCCTCATCTCTCTCTCCCAATGAAGTCAGTAGCCCAAATGATCACTGATCTACAAGCTTAGCAACCAAAACCCCTAAACTCAATTATTTTGTCATGAAATTAAATCCAATGCCATGACAAGTCCATGACCACTTCGTGGTCCAAAAATTTTGTCATAAGAGGATCGCGAGCCTAACCAAATGCCCTTTTATTTGACCAATGCATTGAGAGTGCATGTTAAAACAAAATCCTTCATTTACATGTGACAATGCATCATTAAAGCCTATGTGCTTTTACCAAAACTGATGTAAGACTTTAACAAACCATAGTTCTTTCATTACTCCTAGCCAAGGTGCCAATTAAGATTATAAGATTTTATAAATAACCCACACAACTTATAAAAATTGTCCAAAGTCCTTATTAAACATATGCCAATGCATTCTCCAAAGCTTGTAATTTTTTACCAATGACCAGCCCATTTGACTTATTGAAATAACAAAAGGTCCTTAGTGATAACGCAAATATATTTATATGTTTTATATATATGTAAAAACATATATAGACCACCTTAGTCATGTGTGTGTATGTAATCATAAGATTTGTAATTGAAAGATCAGTCCAATTTTGATTGTAATCTAATAGGATATGCAATTGAGACTTTTTACACAGTGATATAATGTGTCAACTGGTGGGGATACAACACTTTACATGTGTTATCCACATCTTCCTATTTTCAAATATTTTGTGCTAATGTTTTCCCTGCCAACAAAAACAAATAAATATAGAAAATATGATATACAATATGGTTAAAAGGTTTTATATATCTAAAAAAATGTTTGAGCAAGATTACAAAACAGTTTAATTGATGATTGTCTAATAAAAATGCTGCCCATAGTGAACAACAAACATAAAAAAAAGCATAATGATTATATTTTGATTTATGTGTGGTATATTTTAACTATCAAGGGGAAAGAATATTGACCAAAAAATATGAATACTACCCAGCCGAAACTACTAGAAAAAAGATAATCAACTGGCAAGTTCATATTCGAGATATGCGATAACTTAGTGTCATGGCTACCTAAAGATGATTACACATGAAAAAAATATTAAATTTTTGGTCCATCAATTCTTATTCAATCTGATCTGTAGACTCAATCAAACATACTCAAGTCATAAAATATCAATTCAAGAGGAGGGCTCCCACTATGGTCGCCAAATGCTCCAACCCAAGATCCATCAAAAGAAGTATTCAATGCTTAATTGATTACTCGATTGTAAACTCATATTGTGGACTTGACATATATACTTGATGGCATGATCAAAATACTAAGTTGATAGTTTGATCGATAAATAAATAGACTTAGACTTGACATATATACTTGATGGCATGATAGGCTACTAAGTTGATTTTTGATCAATAAATAAATAGACTTAGTTGATATAAGGTTTTATCATGAAGGCTGGATTTTCTCTCATTGTTTAATGAAGGGAGATTTTCCAATGAATTAAATATTCATTGGAAGCCTCTAGAGAATAAAACTCTATAGAAGAAGGAGGGAATTATAAGGAATTTAAAATTTCTTAAAATTCTCTAGAGAGAGAATTCTCTAGATAAGGAGAAGGGTGGTGGAGAGTTTTAGATTCCATTAGGAAATTTAAGGATGATTAGGGTAAGATTAAACTAAATTAAAATAAGGGTTAGGTGAGGAGTATGGAGTAGACTTGTATAAAATCCTAGGAGTAGGTAGGTAGGTGGGTTATGAATTCAAAATTCATAATATAATAGATAAGTGGGATTAGTATATAACTGGGATTAATTAGAATAATTAATGAAGAATGGGAAGGGGTAAGGTTAGTAGGTGAATATGAAATTAATGGGGAATTAGGCTAATGACTAGGAAGGGGTTAATAGGAATAAATTAAATGGATTTAGATGGGATTAGATGAGATAGACAATTAATAGAAAAAATTAGTGTCAACTAATAATATTATTAGTGATAATAAATGAGGCGAGAAAATTTAGCTGCATACACTTTCCATTTACAATATAAAGATACTTTGCATGATATATATATATATATATATATATATATATATATAAAATTTTTACATGGAAATATACATGATATTGTTACATGGATGCTTACATCTTATGCCTTGTGATCAATACATGTATATATATTACACTCTGGTACCATACCTTTCATGTTTTTTATACTATTATTGTGATTCATTGTTATACCTAGCCTTCTTAAGGGCACTTCACCTACATGGGATATTTCTTGCTTTTCTGTTTTTGGTAACATAGCCCAAAATATCTCCTTGATCTTATTATATACATCTTATGTAAATGAAACATATATTATGGCACAATATGTTTCCCTCTCACCATCAAACCTATTAGCTATATCTTACCACTTGGGGGAAAAAATATAATTTTTCATATGACACTACATTGATATTGATCATTTGAAAATATATATATATATATATATATATATATATATATATATATATATATATATATATATATATATATATATTATATATATATATATATATATATATATCTTCTTGAGCCTCCTAGATATTATATTACTATATGTAGCCACACAATTTATGTTCCTTGTAATACCCTATGCATATTTTAATCTTGTAAAATTAATATTTTATTACTTATTATATATGTGCCTATATAGTACACATTGATGTACATGACTTATACATTACCAATAGGGGAATTATACCTACATGTTGCTTATGAGTTATTCACTTTCTATATTATGCACATACAAGGACATCCTTACCATCATTATACTCACATATTCTATGAATTCAGTGATTGAAAATATACTTATATTTTCCTATGGGGGCATGATCCATGCATTTATTCTTCATGAGAACTATATTGACATATATCCTATATATAGATCCTATCAAACTCTTATTTCTAGCATACTCACATTGCTTCTTCATATGGATATGACATTATCTTACCTATACATAGACACATGCTTGGTATTTAAGCATGATATATTTATTATTGTATCTTGATATCTAGAGCATTTATCTTGATTTATGGGTGTAGTTTTGACCCTGTCCACTTGGATACAACAAGGGACGTTGTTTTCCCATGCACTATCATCCTCATAAAAGGATGCATCCACTTATGGACCTTATAATAAATTTATATGTATTACATGGCCACTAGTCCATCTATTCTATTATGTTTTTAGTGGGGCATATCATTGTCTCCCCTACTTACCACCTCATACTTTGAGTATTTGCACACCTATGGAGCCTTACATATATTTATGATAAATTTTAATTAGTGTTACAATTAACCTTAATTCACATAAATGGATAAGAATAAAGTTTGGTGTTTTAAATATAATTTTAAATAGCAAATTGAAGATAAATGACTAAAATAGACAAATCAAAATAGAAATGGACAAGGTTAAACTATAAAAAATACATATGAACTTAGCTTTTTGAGTCATCAACTCACTAAATAAGAAAACAAAATGCATAAATAGACAGAATGCAAATAACTTAGAAACCTTCAAAAATTTGAGCTTAAGTGTTCTAAAGGACATGAATTCCTAGTAGAGTATTGTAGTGACTATCACTACTATCCATGTTATTCAATCTTATCTTTTTATTTTAAAAAACTACAAATTTGAGACTATTCAAGTGTGACAGTGAAAATTAGGTCTTCTTACATAATTTTGTCTTTGAAATTATGTAGAGACTTGATGTGTGCATTCTTAAATATGAAAACTTGAGTTGTGTAATAAGTGATTTGAATGTGTATCTATATCAATATCATTGATATACATAGGAATCTTAAAATAGGGATTAAAACCATAGGGAGGGTTTAATTTGAAAATATAATCATTGGTAGGACAAATATAGAATCATTAGATGGGGACATGATCAATGGTTGTTGTTGTCCCTATAGGTCAATTTTGTCCCCTAAGGAAATGTGTTGGTATTTGGGTCTAAACTGAGGCATACAAATCTCATAGAGGTTTTTTAGTAGTCATAACATTTTTTTGTGTAATGAATGGTAGTTTAACATATGAATCTCTTAGGCTTATAATAATCAAATTGGTGAAATACAATTAGATGCACAAGTTAAATAAGGATAAAAATGGGTAAAATAGACATGATCAAGTATTTGGTAACCATATTTAGGAACTACATTGAACCCCTTTAGTTTAGAAAAAATTAAGATTAAAAAAATTACTCTTAATGTGTAAGATACACTTTTGTCTTTGAGCTATATACTTCAATTGTGTAAGAACCATATTTTCACAATATTTGAAAATAACATAAATTAGTTATTTTTTTGTTTAAAAACTAAAATCAAAAATCAATTTGAATTTTGAAACTTTTTTTGAAATTTGAATTTGAAATGAATTTTAACAAATTGAAAACCTTGTATTTTAATAATTTGAAAATTGAAATGAGAATATGGAATGAATACACCTATATAGAAATCATGTTTCTTTATGTGAATTTGATTGGTGATGATGATTCAATGAAGCATTGAAGAATTGATGCCTCCCATGAATACTTGGTAAACAAAGTTTTTTGTCCCCATTGGAGAAAATTGGGAGTGATCAAACCCCAACTTGAATTTTATCTTTTGAAATGAAAATAACACTTATTGATGGATGTTGAACCTCAATTTATATATACTCATATTTTTAACCCCAAAATGTGAAAGGAGTTTAAGTTCTAATAGATTCACACATGTAATGTTGGATCAATGAACCTTAAGTTATGCTTATAAACTAAATCAACCACTAAAAATGGTTTGAAATAATATAAGTTTTTATTTGAAACTTGAAATAAGAGTGCATAAGTGGCATATACCCCCATGTTATATGCTAATAATTGATTTTTTTAACATTTTTAACTTTGAAAATGTGATTGTGTCAAATGCTAATTTTTTAACCATCTCATCTCATACATGATAAGCTCACTCAAATTCCCCCCTTATGAGCTGAGGGAATTAGAAAAAAAACTCATCTCAAAATAAAATTTAAAGAAACATTATACTATAGATATGATCATTAGAAATTGTAGCACTATTGAAATAATGTTAGCATAGTAAACTTCAATTTGTAAGAAATTTAGACAAGGCTTAAAGAATATCAAAAAGATCATAAATTAGTTATGTTTCTATGTTATTTAGTAACTAAAGCAAACAAGGTTGACTTAAATTCAAGACAAGGTCATCATGCAAGAAACCTTTTTAATAAGTAGTCAAATCATGCAACCTACCCAAATATTGCATAAATATATTATAAAACAGGAAGTGATTTAATACATTTAATTTCACTTCCTGAGTCCTCATGTCCCCTTCTTATGTTGCTTTGACCTATAATCCTTCATCGAGATTCATCATATTTGTGATTTTTCAACTCTCACTGATTGAACCATACCTAGCCTATAATTCTTATAAGTACCCCTGATTCCCCCACTAACCATGTTGCTCATGCATGGAAGAGTTTATGCCTTTCATAGGAAAAGTCTCAAGTCCAGGTCAATAAACAACTTCTTTAACTCTAGAGGGAAATGCTTGGGTACGAACCACTTGGTTCTGAAGAAATGGGAACTTGGATTCTTATAGATTAAAATGATATGATGTACTCTAAGATGTAACTGTTTAACACCCCTTTATACCAGACTTCATAACTCATGTATGACACTCCAAAATGTGCTAAGGCCGTATGATGCTCTATTATCCAAGAGGTTTTCATCCATGATTTATTGGAGTCTTGAGCATATGCTATGATCCAAGCATGCAAATAATAAGTACCTAAACTGAATCAACCACTAAAAATCAATTTGAAAGTATGTAAGTTTTTATTTGAAAATTGAAATAAGAGTGCATCTACAGTGGTAAGCCATAAATAAGAGTGCATCTACAGTGGCATATACCCCCATGTTATATGCCAATAAGAATTTTTCAACATTTTTAACTTTGAAAATGTGATTTTGCGAAATGCTAATTTTTTTTTTTTTTGAAAACATCTTGATCTCATACATGAGAATCTCACTCAAATTCCCCCTCATATGACACTGAGGGAATTTCTCCTAAAAAAGTCACTCATCTCAAAATAAAAGTTAACTTGAAACATACATGCTTAAGATATGATCATTGAAAATTGTAGCTTATTGAAATAGTGTTAGCATAGTAAAATTTAAATTTGTAAATAAATTTAGGGGAAAGGCTTAAAGAATGCATCTATAATGAAGCTCATGAAAATAGTATGTTTCTATGTTATTTAGTATACTAAAGAAAACAAGGTTGACCTACATTTAAAACAAGGTCATCATGCAAGAAACCTTATTTAATAAGTAGTCAAGAGTCATGGCAACCTACCCAAATATGGCATATCATAATATATTATAAAATAGGAGTGATTTATATACATTTTAATTTCACTTCCTGATTCCTCATGTCCCCTTCTTATGTGCTCCCACCTATAATCCTTCATCGAGATTCATCATATTTGTGCTTTTTCAACTCTCACTTTGACTAGCTACCATACCTTGCACCTATAATTCTTACAAGTACCCCAACATCCCCCCACTAACTATGTTGCTCATCTATGGAAGAGATTAATCTTCCATTTAGGAAAAGTCTACAACTCCAATGTCAATAAACAACTTCATTTAACTCTAGAGGGCCAATGCTTGGGGCACCAACTTTACTTGGTTCCTAAAGAAATCCTGGAACTTGGCTTCTTCTAAACAGGAATAAGTTGATATTAATGTCTTACTCCAAGATGTAAATTTTTAACACCCCTTGCCACCAGATATCAGAGGTTTGTATCATCCATTTGCTAGCACTAAAGCTCTTCTATTTGAATTAGAGTTTTAAAAAGTTCTTACTCAAAAGTGTGCTAAGGCCGTATGATGCTCTATTGTCTAAGAGGTTTTACATCCATGATTTATTGGCCAGTCTTGAGCATATGCTATGATCCAAGCATGCAAATAAATAGGTACTTCCACAAAGAAAGTCTCATACAAGGAATTGTTAGAATAAAAAAATTAACCTAGGCATGTGTAAAAACTCTTGGTGGATAATAAATAGAACAGCAAATTTATCATCGATTAAACACTGGTAAGCCTTTTTTTTATGCATTTTTAAGAGATAATCACTCAAGCATTTTCCACCATCATGTAAAAGCAAGTGCTATGAGTCTCGATAATGAAACCAAAATGTTGGGTTAATTTTCTATCTAAGCCTAACTTTCCCTAGGTATGCATTAAAGTTACTAAGACACAAGAAGCTGGAACACTAGCATGTCATGTAAGACTTAGAGTTCTTCCACACTCAATTGTCTGTCCTGACCACATAGGCAACTACCTCTTTCCCTTTCACAAGATCCCACTCAAGTATTTCAGCATCTATGTCTTATTATTAAAAAGTGGTCCTCATATCGAGGCCACTCGGTCCTACCTTTACTACAAGACCATCCCTCTCTTCACCAAGTAAATCTTCAATCTCTATCTATGTTTTGTTAAGGGTGCTCTCTTCCTACTATGTTAGGAAGGGTGTCTTATTAGAGTCAATATCTTCTTTTTTAGCTCTGAATTTCTTTGATATCCCTTTGATATCTCTTCCAAATCCTCCTTATCACTGTCCTTAGGCTCCTTTATCTCTTGTTCCAAGGGATTAGTTTATGTAGATGGTGTTGAGCCTTCTAGTTGACTTGTTGGTGGATCCCTCTTTGGTGGTGCCTAGGAATCCCTTTATCTTTTCAAAGGTTTTGGCTTAGATCTTGTGTTGGCATCATTTCTAGAGCTTTTATGATTTCTTTCTAGCAGTGGTGTTGAATGGAGTTTCTCTCTCTCATGCTCCCTAAAGATTTCTTCTTGGGCTTCAACATATAAAATAAAGTATGAATAGAATCCCTAATCAAGATTTGATGTACTTTTATGTTAGTTCCATCTAACTCAACCCTTTATAATATTTATTCTTGGGATATCCATACATCTAGTAGAAAGTGTGAGTCTTTGAGTTAATTTGTTTATCTTAAAGTGTCATTGATTACACATCGTATATTCAATTGACAAAGTTTATAAAGTACCACATCATGAAATCATAAGATAGTTTTATCCAAATAAAAAATTCTCTAGATGGGACCATCTTGATGTGCATGAGGGAGTAGCATTGATTTACAATAAACATACCTTGGTCTCCAACCTATGTAGGCAAGTCCTTTAGAATTCACCACTCATTCCCAAAGGCTTCCTTCATCCCATCATACCATGACTTCATCTTGAGCTTATAGGATGGATTAATTAGTCTAGGATAGGTGAATTATTTGTACCACTCTATAGGGTACTTATCTTAGGTAGGTACACCCATCTCAATTTTCTATAGGTGTAGTTGAGTACACCAATTTCATATAATACTATTAATAGAATAAATGTACCCCATGAAAACCTATGGTTGGGACTCGATGGGCTTTATCTGCATTTTCTATGATTTAATTGGCAAATTATAGAGCCTATTTGTATTTTAACCCCTCATTGACTTGGTGTGAAACATATAGGTGGGCCATGTCCACCTCCTTCCATCTATCTCCACCTCCAACCTTCATCATTATGATGTGTGCGGCCACTCGGAGGGAAGGATCTTGAAGATTTTTGATGTGTATAACATGGCCTTGTTTCTGGTATTCAAGCACCATATCCATCTTATCTATCACCTTCATATCCTCTATATCATATTCAATGTTCATGCCTAAGTATTATAACCCTAATATTTTGATAATTATTTCATCCATGATTTTCAAGTAGATGTAGTCATCATGTACCCATGAGATTAAAACCTTGACCTCTTATATTGGCTTTCCAAAATAGGTAAGGTTTAAAATTTACAAGAGGATAGCAATATCTAAGGCATTAAAAATATTTAAGTCTTAGACCATATCACTCCTGATATTATATCACTCAACTCTATAATCATTCTAAAGTTCTACCTTCTTTCTAGGCTATCGATGGTTGTAGTCAAAGATAATATAAATCAACATGTTGGATACCCTATTTTCATCATGTATCACCATCTCAGTGTACTGTATTTCCTCAATTAGCAAAGGTGGATATGGAGGCACTTGAGCTTTCTTTTTAGCTTGGCACACCATCCGTGTTATTTTGTCTCCCACGTGCACACCTTATTCTTCAAGTGTTTCTTCTCTGATTAACACTATCTCCATCAATATTTAGATCTTCTTCCTCTAGAATTGTAGGTAGCAGTTCCCTTTTTTGGGCCTTTTTCTTAAGCCGTATCACCCTTTATGGAGCTTAAAGGTTGAAATAGGGTCATCTAATGTTCCTAAAAGAATACATTTTTATTCTTTTAAGTGTCTTAGGTCTCCTAATTTGATGTCCATCAATAGTAGATGTCAATCTATACAACCTATATATTGATAAATCTTACTCATCCTTCCAATTCACCTAGCTTTGGTTATTTGCCTCAACTAAAACACACTTAAAAATCTCTAAGATGTTAAAATTTATCACTCTACACTTGACTGGATGCATTGAATTCAAGTTGCAAAAGCTTAAGTTAACTCCTTTGGCTCTATAAGTTTTCAATTACAGTAATAGTAAAAAGTGAAATGAACTGTTTAGCATTTTATAGGTTTGAAGAGGTAACTTAAATTTTCTACCCCTCTTTCTCAACCATCACTTCACATAATAAATGAAACCAATGGTATTGCCACGATGTGATGTTATCACACTTGCCATTACCAATATCTCCTTGTATTAATTACATCTCCCTTACCATGATTTTCCCTAAGTGCATGACAGTTGTAAGGAAAATTTAAATACTCGTGCCAAAGGTAGGAATCATTTTTTTACCTTAGCTAACTTATGGTTATGTACCACATCCTTCACACCCTTTATCCTTATACACTTTCACTTACACACATTTGCTTTCATGTGTATCCCTATAGACCATATCCTAACACTTCATACATTTAACACCCCTACCCCACACCAATAGTGTTTTGTGGTCCTCCATGAGAATTTAAGTATCAAATTACAAATGTTGACTATACAACCACTAAAAAGGGTGCACAATGAAGGCAACACTTTATTGAAAATAACAGAATCCTAAATTAAAACAAATAGAACATACCTTATTAGTACAAATAATAAAAACTTATCTAGAGAAGTGCAGCCACAACGGACTACCAATAAATGACTAGGAATAAATTAGACATCCAAATGCTTCAATCGATATGTATCGATGGTATGGATACTATGAATAATGAAATGCCCATCTTATTGGATGTGAAGCTTCCTAGAGTGGTGCACGAACTTGGAGTCATATATTAAGACTTGAATTCTACGAGTAAAAGCCTTATTCTTGAGGTAGAGATCATGCCATGCCTTCTATTTTTGTTTCTCCACATCCTAACCCCAATGTGCAAGAAAATGAGGTTCATCTAGTTTCAATAAAGCATTGAGGCATACTTTCAATGATACATAATTGTCTAGTCACCTAACATACACAATGAAAAGAGAGGAAACAAAGAACTCTATTGGAAGAACTACCTTAGTATCAAACACAAGATTAAATGGTGTGCTTTTATTGAGGCACTTGTAGGTAGTCTGATAAGCCCAAAGGACTACATATACATGATCATCCTAGTCAAGACATCTAATAATACATATCTTGGTTAAAATCATGCCTAAGATTTTGTTGAACACCTCAGTATTGTCATTAGCCTAGGGATGATATAGTGTGGTCTTATGGTGAGCAATCATGAATTTAACCAATAAGACACAGATAGTCTCATTGAGGAAGTGAGTACCATGATCACTAGTAAAACTTAAGGTATAACTAAACTTGTTAATAATATGCTCCTAAATAAATCACATAGTAATAGAAATCATACAAAATCAAGTCAACATAAATTCATCCCAGTGAGTGAGATAGTCAGTAGTGGTGATAACATAGCATGAACTAGTATGTCATCCTACTAGGTTGATGGGGAAAAAAAAAATCAATGGCTCACTTTTCAAAAGGTTCTTGCAATAGAATATAATGAAGTGGTATTTTATCCTACCAATTGGGTTTTCCCATGCACTGGCAAATGTCACACTAGCATGCATAAAGTTTAACATCCTTAAAAAAGGTAGGCCACCATAAACCATCTAACGAAACCTTTCATAAAGAAGCTTCTATAATACAATGTCCTTCAACAACACCTTCATGGACCTTGTAGATCACCTTAGCACACTCATATTTCATGATGAAATGTCAAAGTAACTCATCTCATCCAAGCTTATAAATGTCTCCCCCATTGAGCTAGAATAGAGCGGCATGAATAATTAGTTGTGTCTCGATTAGAGTGATTAAATGATCTAGAACTGATTAGGTAGTCAAAAAGGTTGTTATTTCCTCTAATTCTTTAATAATGCATGATACATGAAATAAATACATATCAAGTAGGTCATCTTGGATGGCGCACATCGATTCACTAAATTCCATTCATGAAAGATGGTCTAGACTACTATTGGCCTTACCAAGTATGACCATAATGAAGAACTGGAACTCTTGAAATAACACTATCCATCAATAAATATGACCATGCAAAAATGGTTTGTTAACCAAATACTTCAATGCCTCATGTTATTTAAAGAAAATAAAAGTGGTTGCCAGTAGATATTATTGAAACTTTTGAAGAGCATAGAGCATGGATAATGCCTCATGCTCTATAGTTGTATAGTTCCTCTCATTTAGAGTAAGATTTCTACTTTTAATGTATATAGGGTGATCTAGATTACCCTCACTAAGTTGATCAAATATTACACTAATGGCCATGTCATAAGCATCGACATGAACATGGAACTATTTAGTCTAGTCTAGGAACTAGAGAATTGATGTATTCATAAGCTTTTCTTTTAAGGTAATAAAATCTTATTGGCATGAACAAGTCTGAATAAAATGTTCATTATGTTTCAGTAGCTCCTCTAGAGGCACTGTAATCCTAGCATATCCACAGATGAATTTTATATAGTATGTAGTGTGACCTAAGAAGGTGTGAACTTCTCGTTGGGTAGTTGGCTCTAATAGGTGGAGGATGACAATAATCTTGGTAGGGACCACTAGAAGTCCATATTGACAAATAATATGACCAAGGATAATGTTGAATGGAGTAGAAAAAAGACATTTTTTTAAGTCGAGATAAATCTAAAGTGTCATGAGATAATATGACCAAGGATAATATTGGAACAAAGGTATTTGACCAAACCATATATTTTCTAATGATACAAATGACCCTAAAGGAGCTTATGGATGAATTCCTTGAATGCTTCAATGGTAATCCTGGAAACACATCAAAGGAATTATTCAACCCAAATAGCATGACATTATATGCAAAATACCCTCACCCAGTGGCAAATGTAGTCTTGGGCTTATCTTCTTCTATAATTTGGACTTGGTGGTACCCATAGAAAACCATTTGTAAAGGTATAAATTTCATAGCCAATGATGCCTTCAAGGATTTGTTCAGTGAATGGTGTCAAGAAAGGAATGATAATATAAATAGTATTAACCTATAATCCACATAAATCCTTATGCACCCATCCCATTTAATTATTATCACCATAGGACTCACCCACTCAAATTCATCTATAGGAATCCTACACAACATACTATCAATCTCTTCTTTAACACATGCATACAAATTAGGATTCATTTGATAAGGTCATTTCTTGAATGGGTGAGTGCCTTCGACCAATTTGATATGCATTTTACCCAAAGAAGAGTGAATACCCTTCATCTTGCTATAGTTTCTTGGGAAAACATCTTTCATCAACTCAAACACTTTTTTGATTTCAATATCAGACCAAAAATTCCCCATAGTAGCCATCTTTGGTACATATTTTGTGCTAATATTGTGTAGTATGGTCTAAATTGGCTCAAATTATGGGTGTTTTATATCTATAATTGTGTCTTGAATAGTTATATCACAATACTCCATGTGTGTATCCAAATGATTGGCCAATGGGTCAGACAGATCAAATCCTTCACCTTTATCAACTTGAAACATAACTTTTTACTTACCCTTTTGAATTTATTCTCTAAGTGCATGATTGATTACAGGTTTAGGTGTAGAAGAAGATTCATAATCAATAAGCTCATTAAAAAGGTCAATCCTTCCTTTGGCATTCCATGTATGTTTCAAATTCAATTTTTAACAGGACCTAGGTCACCAATGATTACTTGATGCATTGATTGTAGTGTAAGGTTAAAATCCATCCTAGAGGATCAATAGGATAATGCTAAAAACATATTATCCTTAAGAAATTTCCAAGAATGTGTACCTAGATGGTGTTCCTCATGGACATACCATGCTCTATCCCAAGTGTGCAAAGTGCCATAAAATGCATGAACCTAAAGATATTCTAACAAAAAAGATTTATCAGCAATCTTCATTACCTTGTATGCTTCAAGATGAGGTTCTGATTCACAAATATTACTATAGATAATAGTGCCACATATATGGTTATCATGATGAAATCTATGATGTAATTCATAATGTATATGGTCCCAAATAAGTAGATGTTCATGATTTTTTCACCACCACCTTAGAGCTATGTCATCAAGAATGTGAATAAGTGATCGTATGCAATCAACTTTAGAATCATATAAGGCTTCCAGCTACTAGATGAATTCATGGACTTCCATTTTATTATGGAACTATAGAGCTTCATCTATCCTTTAAATTGGCGAAATGATGATTGGTTCATGCATGACTTACCTAGTCATGAGATGAATAAATCTATGGCATTTGTGATACTTACACTGAGTATCTTCATGACTGTTAATAGCATCACATACTCTCCCGTTAAGGTTGTAATCACCTTGTGCCTAGCATTCACAGTCATTACTTATAGTGTTAGAGAGGGATTGTGTATCCATCCATCATAGGATGCCATCAAGGGTAGGATCATGGAATTCACTACTTTGAACTATGAA
This sequence comes from Torreya grandis, assembly GCA_037957365.1. NCBI lineage: Eukaryota > Viridiplantae > Streptophyta > Pinopsida > Cupressales > Taxaceae > Torreya > Torreya grandis. Next base: position 2,278,942 of record JARHVA010002288.1, on the reverse strand, counting down.
ATTATAGACCACAAATATCTGAGTGAACTAATTGAAGTGGATTATAATCCCTCCATGCACTACCTTTTGCAAACTTTTCTCTTGCATGTTCACCTTTAACACAACCTTCAAAAACTTTTTTATGCTCTTCAACCTTTGGCAAACCATAAACTAATTCTTGTTATGTTAGTAACTTCAAACTTTGAAAATTCAAGTGTCCATATGTAACATGCCATAACAAAATTTTATCTTCATATGCCATATTTGCAATTTTATTACTATTCTCTCCAAACTTAATGGGAACATCATATTCTTAAACATAGATACTATTGTAACAAACTTATTTCCTTGACTCTTATCATAGATAGTGCATTGATTATCATCAAAAACCACCTTATAGTTCTTGTCATGTAGTTGTCCAACACTCAACAAATTATGTTTCAAATTTGGGGTGTAATAAATATCATTAATATTTTTCTCACATTCTGTAGTGTTCACCTTCATAGTTCCTTTTGATGCAACCTACAAAGATTTATCATCACCAAGTTTGATATTGGTTTTGAAATTTCTATATATTATAGAAAATAACACATTATTGCCTGACATGTGATTGGAACAACCTAAATCTAAATACCAAACATTATTATGACTATTTTTAGCTTTGTCATATAAATTGAATAAATTGCATGATGCATTGCCATCCTCATTAGCATAATTGACAGTTTTATTTTTATTTTCTGATCTTAAGCTACATTCCTAATTAAAGTGACCATACCTATGACAGTAATAGCATTGAATATTTCTTTTATCAAATCGACCTCTACATTTACCTCTTACAACTGAACCACCTCTTTTTCCTTTGTATCCTCTTGAATAATTGTATCCTTTTGAATAACTGTAACTCATTTCTTTACCTTGTCCTTGATTACTTTTAAAATTGGCTCTGCCTTGTACATGGATATTCTTATTGCTAGTGCTGGTACCATCATTCTTTGTAATCTTTAATTTTGAGGAAAAAGCCTTCTCATGACTTTCATTTAATGTGTATGTTAGTCTTTCTTCATGGGACACAAAAGATCCAACAAGGTGATAAAACTCAAGAGTAATCAAATCTTTTCTTTCTTCAATAATTACGGCAACATGATTCCACCTTGGTGTTAGAGACCTTAACACCTTTTTTACAACAACCTCTTTATTCAACATTTCTCCAAGTATAGACATCTTGTTAACTACATCCTTTACTCTTACATAGAAATCACTCACACTTTCATCTTCTTGCATCTTCAAATTATCTCTTTAATGTTTGTAATCTAACCACTTTGACTTGCTCACTACCTTGGTAAACTTCTTCTAAAGTCTTACAGGCATCCTTGGCTATCTTTGCATCTATAATTCTTGGAAATTGGCTCTTTTATAGAGTTGTTTGAATATGAAATAAATTTTGTGAGTTCTTCTTCTTAGCTTCCTTTTTATCTTTCCTATCATTAGTTGGAATAGTGGCATAACAAGCTGGATCATGATAACCAATTTCTACAATCTCCCATAATTATTTTCCTATCAAAATAGTCATCATCTTGATGATAGAATAATCATAATCATTACCACTAAATTTTGGAATAGGAAGACTATTAGAGTTTGACATGATCAATTTTTAGAAATATCTGAAACAAAAAACATCCATCCAAAAACCAAACTTTGATACCAATTAAATATTTTTAAATATATAAAAATAAACCACTGCCCAAAAAGAAACCAAAAACTCACAACCAAATATATGCAACACTCATAACCAGAATAAATACAAAATAAATATAGAATATCCAAGTAAAAAATACTTCTTCAAATTATTTGAATCATTCTCCATAAAAAATAAAGTTCAATTACAATGTATTAATAGAATTGCATATGAACATGCTTTTCTAATTAATAAATAAAAATATTCTAAATTTATCTAAATAACAATTTGCATGAAATATAAACAAAAGTTATCTCTAGCCTTTCGAAGGCTTTATTTTTCTAAAAAATATATTAACTGAATATTAAATAATTATTAAATAAATTGCATTATTTTGGCATGATTAAAACTATTAAAGTATTGGAACTCAACAACAATTAACCAAAAAAAATTATCATGGGAAAGAGTCCCATATTTAAGGGAATGGGAAATTTATCCCTGCATTAGTGGGTGAAATCAACCCTTCCAAATCAATTTTTAGATGTAGTCGACTAGAGGTTGTTTACCAATGCAGCGGGCATTGAATAACAAGTTGTGGTTTCATTGTTACACGTTAGTTTGTGGTGTTCAAAATATCCCCCTAAAGAAAATTCCAACATGAAGAAGGTATCATGTCTTTTGCATATGATGAAACAAGACTAGGAGAGTGGCACAAGTTCTTCTACAAAATTACTTGCACTTGCATAACATATATATGAAGTGTGACAACATATTTGTTAATGAAAACAGTTGAAATTCTAATCAGAGACCTTAGTCTGGGTGCAATCATTTTCCAATCTCATTTTCCTTGTAGCATTATAAGCAATAGTATTTCTTGTTGCATGTATTCATTACAGACTACTTGAATATGAATATGAATTTCAATTAAATTGGAATAAAAAATATTCATACACATTTACTTATGCCTAAATAAATAATAAATACTAAATCAAAGTTAATTAATTTTCTAAATTTGTATCAATAAATTATGAAATAGGGTTTAGAAGATTATCTTGATTTTCAGAAGATCTTGAAACTATTGTTAGGATTTGATAGTGTAGAATAGATAAAAACAACAAAACAAATTTAACCCAATTTATGGATTCTAGTGTAATGATAAAAGTGGATGTATTTGTCTCAAATCGACCCAAGTTCAAATTCCACTAGCGATAAGGGTACCCAAAATAGGGAACATATAATTGATGTATTGGTTTAGTGGAAGTATAGGGAATGGAACCCTCACTTATGTTCTAGATCGGATGTCCACCCACCAATCCTATAATTAAATGTATTAAAAACAAGACAAATTCAACCCATAAAATTTAAAGGGAACTAAAAATCTTCCCAAAATTGTGAAGATTCAATTATAAACATAAGAATCATAGGTAGTACAAATATAGGAAGTGATTGATGGGGGATAACTTTGTTGGAGATTATGTTTGTCAAATCTAGAGCTCTTAAAACCTTGCTCAACATTTTGAAACTTTTCATCAATCACTGGGAAATCACACTTCTTCTCTAAACCCAAATAGCAAAAATGATAAGGTAAATAAATTTTTGAGCATCTATGTTTAGAGTTAACAAGGTTTTTAAGCACACTCTATTTATTTGGCTCATCAACAATGTACAACATTGAAAACAACATACCAAATCAATGTAATGATTCTTTAACCAAATAAACTAATTGATGCAATATATCATTATTATGAACCTTAGTACTACAATGAATGATATCTAAATTATATTTAATTTCTTTAAAATTCTTATAAATATTTAATAGATCATTTTGAAAATAAATATTAGATATTTCTTCATATTTTTTTTAGTTTTCTAAATGCACTAATGTTCTTATGTATTTATAGACTTCTTAAATTCAAATTAATATTTTATCAGCTTATAAACTAATTTTACATAATCTAAAATTTAAACAAGATGGGAGCATAAGTCTTGGGTGCATCTTAATTAATCCCATAACACAAACTCTCCCAAAAATATATACACTATGTTTATGACCCTAAAAATGTAATATGTAATTTTTTTAGGTACTCACCATAAAATGACCAAAACATAATGATAGAGAAAGGGAAGACATGAAAAAATATACCAATAATATATAATTTAAATAAATAACTAACAAATTAAAAATACCTTAAAATAATAAAATTTAAATTAAGAATTAACTACTAATAAATGCTCTAAGGCCATTTTAAGATGTCCACAAGTAAAAAAATCATAATAAGAAGTTATTACATTGTAAGAAACTATCAACCCAAGTTCATTCGAGGGATTTCAAAAAAATGAAGTTTCCCTTGTGGTAAATGATCCATATTCACAAGTACAAATTTATAATATGATCTTTCATATGTGTTTTATGGGACCCTTAAAGTCATTGATTGCCACATGGACTCTTAAAGTCAATGATTGCCAAATTTATTATTTAAGTATAATGAAATTGGTTTAAATCAATGCAATAGAGGTGTGTCACCATAAATGCTTACCTTTTTAGAATTTTTATAAAATATATAAATGAGTCTTATTTTATTTCATAATATTATTGTATATGTAAATTTTGAACTAATGAATTTAAATTAAATAAGTATTTTTTATTTCATTATTTAGTATATTATGAGATCTATAATAAATTTTATTGTCTTTTCAAAAAAAACTAAAACTTTCTATTATACCTTATTAATTATGAGGATTAAAGATATGTAGGTCTATTCATTACAAAGATGACCAAACAAAAAATTGACCTCTTTAAGAACTTAAAACCTGAAATTTTAAACAAAAGAAATATCCCTTAATGGAAGTTTTAAAGAGAAATGACTACAATGGTAAGAATAGTAAGAAAGCATTCCAAAAAGTAAAGAGAGAAAGGAAGGATAAAGATAGTTGAGACAAGGAAGGATCCATGATCTCTATTCCCTATGTCAAAGGATTACTTAAAAGACTAGCTAGGATTCTAATGAAGGCAGGTATTCATAATACCTTTATTCCTAAAAATACCCTTTGTGTAACTCTAGATTTAGCTAAGGACCCTACTGACCCAATACTACATAAAAGGTTCTTACTTGGTTCTTTATTGATGTGGTAAGCCCTATATTGAAAAAATGGAAATGAATCTACAATTAAGATTTAAGGAACATATAAAGGATATTATGTGTTATTTCCTAAATGACTCGACTCTTAAAGAATGCTCACACACAAAAAAACACCAAATTCTTATGCAGAAAACACAATTTTGTTTGGAAATGTTCAACTTTGCTTGGATTTTCGTAATGGTAATGGTGCACAAGGTAGGTGAGTTGTGTAAGGTCTTAACACAAGAATTGGTTGTTCATGATGTTGCATAGGCTGATTTCACAAACATATATGGTTACGTAAACTTGCATGAAGAGTAGCTATGATAATTACACAATATATTTAGTGTGTGGTAATGATGGTAGCACTACACAATGCTCTTTGTATAATTTCATTGCACTATGAAATTTTATGAAGTAGAACATAGTGGTTGAATAACAGTAAGGTGTTTTGAGGATCTATGCAATGAATGTTATCTTAAGATATTTCATAGACTTTTATAATGATATCCATCAAACTGAAGAAGTGTTATCAATGTCTTGATAGGACTAACATGTATTTATTAAGGAGTGTTATATGTTGATCATTTATCTCAATAGTTGGTGATTGTAGATTACCATATTATGAAGGGATTATAAAATTTGTTTCGAATAAAGGCATCGTTCTCCTTAAGAAGTGGTAGGTTGTTGAATGCTAAATACACACATTCAAGTGTGTGCATTGTAATATAAATCAAATCATTGTACGAAGGTTACCGAACCTCATGACTTTGTTCAACATTGTAAGATAGTTCAATTTATGTTAAAATCAGGAAGGTTACTATGCTGGTTTTTTACTTGAAAGGGTTTTCCTAAGTGAAATTATGTGTATCTATGTGTTTGTATTTACATTTTTATGTGTAAGTTTCACATAATATATTCCTCATTTATATTAGTTTATCTTGCATAGGTTCATTCCTAATATTTGGTATTAAAACTTGGTTGTAAGATCTGTAGAAGTTAGATTAACTTACAATAAATGGTTTCTTTGAAGTGGGAGTTCTGCAGAAGATTATTGTCAAAAAAAAAATGGCTAGAAGTGCAAGGATAGATATTGAGAAATTCAATGGTTAAATTTTTGAATTATGGGAACTTAAGATGGAATATCTCTTGGTAGATAATGATTAGTGTATTATTGTAGTAGACACAACACCCACCGTAATGAAACCAAAATAATGGGAAAATATTAGTAGTAAATCTAGAAGATCTATCAAATTATTTTTGTTGTATTTAATATTTCTAAATGTTTTGATTAAAGGAACATGAAGCTTCTTTTGTATAAGTTGGGTATGTTACACTAGGCCAAACCCTTGGTAAATATATTATTAATGCAAAAGAAGTTGTATCCATTGTAAATGAATGATGGTGAATTAGTTGTAAATAACCAGAATGCCTTCAACACTTTGCTAAGTTAGTTGTCATCCATGGATGACAACATGGATGATGAATAAAGGTGTGTCATGTTATTGTGATCTTTTCAAGACTAGTGGGATAATCTAGTGTTGTAAATCACTAGTACTACATCGAAGCTAAAATTGGAAGATGTAGTCATAACCCTATTATTAGATGAGATGAGGCACAAGTCTATATAAATCTATTAGAATAATGATTCCCTATTTGTGTAAGGTCACTTGCAAGAAAAAAATAAATTAGAATACTATGGATAAATACTCAATTTCTAGAGGTAGATTTAAGACTCCAGATAGATCCTTGATGAAGTGTTGGAACTATGGCAAGACAATATATTTCAAGGACTATAAAGCGAGAAAGGTGAAAAAATCCAAACCACTAGAGATTGTACAATCCTCTAGTGATAAGGTCTCTACTGATGGAGATGGAGATGTCTATATTGTAGTCTCAAGTTCAAATACATGAAATGATGCATGGTTGATTAAATTTAGAGCATCCTTTCATATCACTCCTACAAGTGAGTTGTTAGATATGAAAATGAAGAATGTAATGGTGGTGATGTCTTTCTAGGAGACAACTCAACCTACAAGATTGTGGGTAAATGAAGAGTGAAGTTAAAGTTCAAATATGGGAGGATCAAGATTATCCCAAGGGATTTGCACATTCTCAACCTTTCGAAGAATCTGATATCTACATATATAAAATGAATTATGTTGGTGTTGATGTCTTGTTCGATAAAAATGGGTGTAAAGTGGTACATGGAACCATAGTGTTGGAAAAAGGCATGCATTTGAACATGGATCACTTAACCTAGTCTCCTTTCTACAAATATTAATAATATGTCAATGTAACAAGTAAAATATATATAATATAATAAAAAGGCATGTTGTTCATAAAATAATGTGTGGGGTATTGACACCCATCAACTTAGAGAATCGTTGTGTTATCATTAACATTTCTCTAATCATAATAATTATTTTTTAATAGATAATTAAAATTTTATTTCTTATTGAAAATAGATTTCTAGTCCCATCTAAAAATAAATTCTTATAAAAATAAATCTTATTTCCATTAAATATCTCCATTTTATGGTGCATTTCATGGAGTTGTTTGAAGGCAAATATATCTTCAATGAAAATAAATCTTATTTCCACTAAATATCTCCATTTTGCAGTGCATTTCATGGAGTTGTTTGAAGTCAAAGATACCTTCAAGAAGTAACAAAATGATTGATTAATTCAATAACTAACATGCTAAAGGTCACACTAAGAAAAGCCAAGGTAGAATTGATTATGAGGTTGCATGTTATTCTGAACTACAATTCTATACACTATTTAATGCAGTTGGTCAATAATCATCGTAAAGTGACAAGGCTATCAACCACCTTGGGAGGAGTTAACATTATTTCATCCTCTTAGAAAGCTAACATTAATTGAGATTCTGGGGTGCCTATGATAGACTATCTAGTTGTTGAGATAGATAACAAAAAAATTGTGTAAATTTATAATAAAATAAAAGGCTATCAAAAAGTATAATCAATCTGACTTATCTGAGGAAGAAAAAAACATAATTTAGAAGCAAAAAAAATAGAAAAATCAAGAAACCACTCTCAGAAACTAAGGATTGTTAGTGTGTAATCGACTTTATCCATTATTGATTCATTACTGAAACCCATTCCACATATATGCCCATTTTGTTGGTTGAGAATATGGATGGACTATCACTAAGAAGACATTATTGTTAAGTCACTTAAATGGTTGAAAAGATTGAGGAGTTCATGGACATAGAGAGGAAGGGATTCTACATGGCCATTCAATCAATTTCCTTCTTATTGGAATTAATGGTGAGATCATGCCCCTTGGTGGGAAATGTGTCATCAATCTAAGCATAATATGTGATAATATATAATAAATGAGGCACTGTAATTGCATGTCTCATGTAGAAAAGATATAAAAAATGAGGCACAACAAGGGCATGCCCCATGTGGACAAGGTATAAGTAATGAATCACGACAAGGCCATGCCTCATGTGTAAAATATATAAGATATGACAAATTATAAGGGAATACCCCACATGAACAAGATATGAGAAATGAGTCACGACAAGGGCATACCCCGTGTGGATAAGATATGAACAATGGGATAGAAAGGGCATGACCCATGTGATCAAGATATAAGAAATGAGGCATGTAAATGGCATGCTCCATGTGGACAAGGGCATGCCCCAGGTGAACAAAATATAAATATAGTGATACAAGGCTCTTCAAGGTTAGACCATGTTTAAAAAGGATGTTATAAATTAACTTATATGCCCTTTTTGTGATGAAACATGCTAAGAAAGCCTCTTCTAACATAAGAAAAAATTTATGGATCCACTTGGTAAGGGGAGCTCAAAGGTAACTCTTGGGCCCTTATTGGTAATGAAACATACTAAGAAAGCCTCTTCTAACATAGGAAATAAATTTATGGATCCACTTCGTAAGGCAAAGAACTGGTCTGGTATATATTATGTCAAGCTTTGTTGGAAATATTTTAAGTAAAAACATATCATGATGAACATAATCACCTAGAAAAACATAAAAAAATTTAAGATGCTTATAGGGATCCCCATATCCATTGTATGAAGTCAACTAAGACGTGATAAAATCACATAGGATAGATAAGCTCACAATATTAGGCAAAGGGTTTTGCTAATATAGTATGAGATTTAACTCTAGCATTAGAATGGTAAGACCCAAGAGATAAAATTAAAACGTATAGTTTTCTTATTTGTGGGATTTTAACACAGATCAGTTGACTTGTAAATGTAGATCCTCTCCAAAACACTAAACCAGGGTCCTTGGTAAGCTACTTATAATTTTATTTTATTTTTTAGCCCCTCTCATGGATTTAAGAACTATTAATTTATTGGCATAGAACACATTATTTTTCCATTTTTAGGATTCAAACATAGATCAATTGATCATTATGTTAGTACGAGGGCCACTTTAATTTTTACATCATTCCATTCATATTAAATTCATGATATATTAGATTTTTATGTTGCTATAGATCAAACCTACCTACCAATGCAAGATCATATTTTTTTTTAAAATTAAGATTTTAAAAGTATAGAAACTATTTTAAGATGGACTAAAGACATATATGATATAAAAGAATAAGATATATATTTTGGATGGGGAGGCCCCATGTACTGGGCAGTGGTAAGATTGGAGGTGGTGGCTTTTTAGTATAACTTATCTTTATCCAACATGCTTTATTCCCCACTGAGTAGTGCAGTCTACTTTTAGTTGTCACATGGTCAAGGAAATATGTGTACATTTTCTTTTGACTGGTCATTCCAGGTATTTTCTTGCTTACCTTAGTTCTTGGTGAGAAAATCTTGGGATTTCCAATTTATAGACACTCCCACTCATTCACTACTCACCTCTAAGCTGGGGAAATATTTAGTCATATGCTCTTAGTGATCCCATAGGTACTCACTGATTAGAAAGCTAGAGATAACTCTGCTTATGTAATGATCCTGACTCTTGAGCAGTCATTCTGATTGAAACTTTGTGTAAGTGTGGTCGGTTGTAAGTTAGTTGTCATTGTGGTATCAGAGCCTGGTTACCTTGTCTAGTGCCTAGTCTGATTGATTTTAATCAAAACTGAAAGTAATGCTTTGGTTTTACATGATCTTTTTTGTTCATTAAACAGTAGCTAAAATCGGCACTCTAGAGTCTGAACTTTCTTGATGGTTGAATATATTATGTGCTACTCAAAAATTGTTGTAAGCAACAACTAGATTTACTAAAGTTCCTCGGAAAGAGTTGATCTTAATAATTATTTTGTGTAAAAAAAAAAAAGTTGTATGTGAAAGCATTGCAAGGATGTGCAGTTGTAGCTCGTGGGATTGTGGTGTGGTATTTTAGCTTGAGACATGGCAACAAATAACAGCATCTCTCAACTCCAAATTCCCATTTTTAATGGTAAGAATTATGAACTTTGGGAAATTAAAATGAGAACTTTGTTTTGCTCACAAGATGTTTGGGATTTGGTAGAAAATGGCTTTGTAGAACCATAGGATGAGGCTGCCTATCAGGCATTACCTCGAGCAAAAAAGGAAGAGCTTAAAGAGAACAAGAAAAAGGATGCAAAAGCTCTATTCCTAATCCAACAGGCAATGGATGAATCTATTTTTTCTAAAGTTGTAGAAGCAACGAGATCCAAGTCGGCATGGAAAATCTTAGAGACCACCTATAAAGGTAATACAAAGGTGAAAATAGCTAAATTGCAATCTCTTAGGAGAAATTTTAAAAATTTGCAAATGAATAATTCAGAGTCTATAGACTAGTTTATGGGTCAAGTATTGAATATTGTGAATCAAATTAGATCTAATGGAGAAATAATAACAGATTAGAAGATCATAGAAAAAATACTCAGGAGTTTACCCAACAAATTTGATGCAATAGTTGTAGCTATTGAGGAAACCAAGGATTTGGAACAGTTATCAGTAGATGAATTAATTAGATCTTTATTTTTTTTTAATAAAAAGAGGTAAAAATAATATTAATAAGTAAAGAAAAGCATTACAAGAAGAACGGGGGCCAGAAACCCCCAAAAGAAGGCAGCATAAACTGAAAAACTAGGCACACGCCCAACTAGACAATATTATGAACCTCCCTATCAACCTCTAGAATTCTTTCCAAATAAAAATGCAACATTGGGAAGAGGGACCCCCAATCCCTAATATTTCCACCATCCAAATGGTCAGATGCCCATTTAGCCAAAATATCCGCTGCCCTGTTCCATTCTCACAGAATGTGAGCAAAAGTAAAGCTATCCATAAGTGAGCACATCCGCAAAATCTGTTGCACAATTAGAGATAGTTGCCAATTGATGTCCACCACTTTCCTCTTAATGAGTAGGTTAATCAAGACATGAGAGTCTGATTCACAGATAATCCTATGCCAACCTAACGCTTGAGATTTTTCAAGGGCATAAAGAATGGCCTAACCTTCCATCATGTTAATGGTTTACATCCCCTTAGGAATTACAAAAAAAAATCACCGTACCTTCAAAATCCCTTCCTATCCCTCCAGTACCCACAAGTCCAGGATTACCTCTAGAGGAACCATCCATATTGATTTTGAGAATCCCACTAAGGGGGTGTTGCCACTAACCAGTCTTGAGAATCTACTCCTTGACGTGCTTGCTCCTTCTGACACACGTAGACTTACCAATTAACTACTGGAATCCAAGTCACGCCACCACCTGAGCATCATGTTTGGTCAAAGGAAGGCAAATCATGCTCTTTGCTTGGACAATTTCCTAGATCATCCCCACCACTTTCTGCCATACTTGCTGCACCATGACCCTCACCCCCTAGAAAATTTGCCTATTTCTCTCAAGCCAGATCTGCCAGAATAGAAAAATGGGGCCGCCCAGCCATATGTCCTACAGGAAGGGCTTCCTTGAGGGGGGTTCCCCCATTCCATTCCATAAATAGACCATAGATTGAGCATGAAAACATGGGCCCTGCCAAACATCCCACCAATAATGCCAGAGTTGCAAGGCAAAGGGGCAACCCAAAAAAAGGTGTGTTGAATCCTCCTCAGCCGCTCCGCACATAACACATATAGAAGGGCCTTGGAAACCTCTCTTTAGGAGATTATCCTAGGTCAATCACCTATTCCAAGTCAGCATCCAAGAAAAACAATTGCATTTAAGCCATGTGAAATTATTCTAGACCTATCTCCACTAATGCACTTCCCCCCTGCCCAATCTCTGAAGAAGTAAACCCTAATATCCAGATGAAACTGTGTAAGCTCCCCTGGGATTGGGAGACCAAGCTAGCTCATCCTCCTCCTGAAGAGGACTACAGTGATGCCTAGAAAGGATGTTCAATAGCTTCTCATTCTCTTCTTGTGTCCCATTAATAGGTCAAGTTTCAGGAGCTTTCCAGCGAGCTAACTCCACCTATCCTTGTGTAATGTAAGCTTTGAAGTCACTCACCCGAGACCAGCCAGCATTAAGGAATCTCTGACAAAGGTTCAACAAATTTGAAAACTGAGAAATGATGGGAGGATAACCATCCCAAGAGTCAAACCAAAAGAGAGCCTTGGATCCCTGTTTACAAATCTAGAATAAGCCATTATTGATGAGAGCAGCCCCTTTTTTGAGAGTACCCCATATTGCTGAACCTTTCCCAATAAGCGGATAGCGAGGGATGTCCCTCTGAATGGTTCCAGAGTAGTACTTCTGTGAGAGAATTATGGCCCAAGCTTTGCCTTGTTCGTTCCATCACCAATAAAGTTTGGCCACCAAAGCAATACCATTTAAGTCTGTCTGCCTCAGACCGAGCCCACCATATTGTTTGGGGCTGCAGAGAATCTCCCATCTACTAAGGCTCCATTTAGTGGAGTTTAGACTACCATCCCATAAGAATTGTCTAGTAACCGAATCAAACTCCTTAATGAATCCCATCAGGGCAACCTGGAGCATACACCTGTAAATGGGTAAAGCCTACACCACATATTGGATAAGTTGAACCTAGCCCGCAAAGGATAACCACCTATGTGTCCAATGATTCACTTTCACCCAAAATTTCTCCAAAATAGTCTGCCAAGATTCTTTGGATGTACGGACAGCCGAGATAGGGATACCCAAGTAAATCAAGGGGGGAGTCCCAATCTGAAAATGTAGAGTCCTCGTGATCCACTGCTAAATAGGGCCCAGAGTATTGAAGAAGAAGATGGATGACTTATCTTCATTAACCTTTTGTCCTGAGGCCATTAGATAAACATCTAACACTCTGCGTAAATTAGCAGCTTCAGTCATTGTGGCCATGCCCGTAAGGGCAGTGTCATCAGCAAATTACAGGTGTGATTGCGTCGGTAATTCCCCTCCCTATCACTATCCTTAGATATGTCCTTCCTCTCTATTCCTACTAATCAACCTCCCCAAACCTTTAGCAAGGAGAAGAAAAAGGTACAGAGATAGAGGATCACCTTGTCGCAGCCCTCTTATAACACCAAAAAGCTCCATGTGTTCTCCATTGATAAGCACTGAGAAGGAAGCCAAGGAAATGCAGCTCATGACCCATTGAGTCCATTCATCTACAAAGTCAAAAGCACTAAGAAATTTTTGCAAGAATGACCATCTGACCCTATCAAATGCTTTGGCCAATGAACATCGCCTTATCTTTTGAGCTGGCCATCGAGTGAATGGACTGAATAGCAATAACAATACCATCTAAGATTTGCCTACCTTCCATAAAACCACTCTACTCTTCTGAGATCACAGCACTCAGCCCTCTTTTTAACCTATCTGCAATGATTTTAGTTATAATTTTGTAAACAACATTGCAAACGGATATAGGGAAAAATTGACTTAGCCTATCAGCACCTTCACATTTGGGTATGAAAGCAAGATAGGTCACATTTGTAGCCTTAAGCATTTGTTTATTCCGCTGAGATTCTTTGACAACAGCTAAAAGGTCAAGTTTGATGATATCCTAGAATTCTTGGTAGAATTCAACTAAGAAGCTGTCAAGTCTAGCCGCTTTCACTTTTTTCATCTAAACGATGGTTTCCTCAAGCTCTCCAAGTGTGATTGGTTTTATTAAATTTTTATTCATTTCAAGCATCATCAACGCTGAAATACAGAAGAGAACCTAAGCTTCTTTCGGTGATTCCCCATTAGCATCTTCCCTGAAGAGAGTAGAGAAGTACTACACTACCTCCTCTAAAATTGCCAAAAAAGAGTTAAGGTGCTCACCTCTTTCATTGACCAAGGCTGAAATAGAATTGCCATATCTCTTGGCTTCGGATGAATTGAAGAAAAAGGATGTATTTTTGTCCCCCTCTGGAGCCATTCGACCTGAGCTTTTTGCTTCCAAAAAATTTCCTCCCATAGCTCGCATTCCTCCAAGTTTTTCACAACCTGTGTTTCTTCTTACAGTAAGTCTTCAGTCAGTCCTTCTTCCCTTATTATTCTCTTGATACCATCAAGCTTGGTTTGTGCAGTAGCCTTAGCATGGAAAATGTTCCCAAAACTTTGGTGATTCCACCACTTGAGCTTGTACTTCACATATTGCAGAGTTTTGGCACAAATGTACATCATCATACCATGGGCAAGCCTACCCCAACACAACCAATTGGCAACACATTCATGTAGAGATTGATCCCGCAGCCACATGAGTTGAAATCTGAAGGAAGGAGAGTGCAAGTGATACTATGAGACACTATTAAGCTTGATGGGCCAATGGTCTGATCCTCTCTAGTCCAAAATTATAGACCTCATAGACTACATACCTCCAACCCAAAAAGATGAGACCAAAAAATGGTCAAGTCTCTCAGCAATGCAATGTTTTCCACTCTTGCGGTTGTTCTAGGTAAATTGTCCATTATTGGGCCTGACGTCAACTAAATTCAAATTTTCAATGTAGCTATGCATTAGCAAAGCAGATGGGTCCAGCCTTGATGTGCCACCACTCTTTTCAATCAAATCAAGAATAGCGTTAAAATCACCTCCCATAATCCAAGGGTGGAAGGGGGCTAGGCTACAGACAAAATTTATGTGGCCTCATAAGGAGTTTTACCCCGCCAATCATTGGGAGCATAGATATTGGAGAAGAGAATGACTTCCCCCATCTTAAATATAGAATAAATCATAGTCATGGAGTACTTAGAAGTCAGCCAGCCTATGAGGCCAATCTCTCGTGGGTTCCACAGACAAGCTAGTCCTCCTGAGTATCCGGTAGCACCAATGCATTGACATTCGCCTTGCCACCACAACTTGGGCGCAAGTCTAGACATGTTTTCAACTAAAAGCTTAGTCTCTTGCAAGAAAAGGACATCCAGCCTATGACTTTTAATCAGGTTGTGAACATCATTTTGTCTGGGGCTATTGTTCAAACCCCTTACATTCCAAGATATTATAATCATTTTAGAGAGCTCAAAAAGTGTGCATCCAGAGTCTTTACTGACCCCAACTCCACCAAAGTCTCTCCCATTAGCTTGATCTTTTTCTGGTCTTTTTTTCTATCAAGCTTGCCAGATTTCTCTCCCCCTCCTTTCTTAAGGTCTTTTTTCAGAAGGCCAAAATGAGCAAAAGATTTATTGCTTCTTGCTGCCCCTGGGTCCCCAGTTTTCCTAGTAAGGGGTATATTTCCATCTTCTTTAAGGGGAGCAACTAAGGAAGTCATTCATTTTAAAATTATCACCTGTTGGTTCATATCCATATGACAATCTCCAGCATCCTATGTTTTAGTTAAAGACCCTGAAGCATTGGTCTCTTGAGCTGGTCCCTCAATCCCCTGGTCCAAAATCATCAACCCGAGATTCACCTCCTGCTGATTAAGGTCATCCAATATTTCAAATTTATTGAGAGAGTCATCTAATTTTCTTTCCTTCATGGACCATTTTTGGCCTCTATTTCTATATCAGCGTTTAACTAGCATAAAACCATTAGTTTCAGGTATCTCACTTGGAATCAAACCCCTTTCCTTGTCAGTACCAGAAAGAGTGCGAGTAGATTGAGCTAGCTGAGGTGCAGTGGATTTTGAGGTGGGACACCATCACTGCAAATGCCCATAAGCATGACATAGACGACAGCAAAAAGGGAGGGTTTCATAATCCAACTATTGTACCCATGAAAAAGGGCCCACACTCATTTCAACAGCATCTAGTAATGGCTTACTAAGATCAATTTCAACACAAATGCAGCCATAAGTCATTACCTTTTTCTCCAGGAGCGACATTGAGGAATGTACTAGCCTTCCCAGCAAGGATGCAAGCAATAGGAGAGTGTCTTCTCGACAGCATTCCACCAAAAAGTGGGGCAGATGCACCCACACCAGGGCACGGTTTGGTAGTTCCTCTGAAGGTATGAAACTAGCATGCCAGGACTTGATAAATAGTCCCACTTGATTATGGAAGTAAGGACCTCTAGCAAAAACTCATTGACAATCTGTTATACAGGTAAAAGTGACCATGAAATCGCTATTGGCTAGCAATGTAATGTCCATATCTCCTTTCGGTTCCCATGTCCTCTGAGCCCATGCTTCCAGGAATAATAGTGACATCTTAAGCCTTAAAAACTTGCAGTACAGGGAGTGATTGGAATAGTATTTAATGTCAACAATCATTTCCATTGGTATAGCCAGCTTGGGCCTCTCCTTGCATCTTTTCAAACAACCATTGACTTTGGGGATGTGCATACTTGGTTGCTCATAAGCAGCCAAAAAATTTAAACCTTGTAAAAATGGAGCCTTCCCACTGCTGCACACTCCCTGAGATGCCTGCTACAGTCTGAGTGCTTCTCTGTAACTGCGCCCTACTTTCTACCCTATCGTGCCCCCCTGCTCACCTTCATCCATCGCACCTAAGACCATCCATTAATTAGATCTTTGTTAACACATGAATCCAAAATGAATAGGAATAACAATACTTCTTTTGAGAATGCTTTCAAGTCTAAGGTATCATTTGGCAGAGGAAGAGGAAGGTCAAACTTCAGAGGAAGAGGCAGAGGTAGAAATGGAAGAAATAATCCAGATCAAGGTGAAAATAATAATCAAAACTACAACAATAGAGGACGTGGCAACAATCACTTTCAACAAAATTCACAAATGTTTGATAAATCTAACATTCAATGTTATTACTGCAAAAAATATGGACATTATGAAAGTGAATGCAGAAAGAAACAAGGAGATGTGGACAAGCAGAATGCTAATTACACAAATGAATCTAGTTCTAATTCTGGAAGCTTATTTTTCACTTGTCATGTTGCTCAAGAAAATGCTAGAGATATTTGGTTTTTTGATAGTGGATACAGTAACCATATGACAGGGAATAAATAATTCTTTGCTAGTCTTGATGATTCCATAAAATCTGAAGTGAAATTAGGAAATGATAACAAAGTGGATGTAATGGGTAAAGGAGTAATAAATGTTTTGGCAAAAAATGGTGAAAGAAGATTTATTCCTGATTTTTATTTTGTACCTAGACTAAAGCATAATCTTATGAGTGTTGGATAGTTAGTACAAAAAGGTTATAGAGTATCTTTTATGGATAATATTTGCACAATACTAGACAAATTTCTAAATGACAGGTTGATAGGAAAAGTGGAGATGACCAAGAATCGGATGTTCCCTCTTCAAATTCAGTGCATCCAAGGAGAAGAGGAAGCCCACTTCAAAACCATGCATCTAGACCAATCATGGCTATGGCATTTAAGGTATGGACATTTACATTTTGGAGGTTTGAATTTGTTATAAAATAAAAATATGGTGAAGGGATTACCACCAATAGAATAGCCAAAAAGTTCATGTGAAAATTGCATTCTGGCAAAACAGCATAGAGAGAGCTTTCCAGTAGGAGCCTCATATAGAGCAAGGGTAATATTAGAGCTAGTCCATAGTGATTTATGTGGACCAATACAAATTTCATCATTTGGAGGTAGTTCTTATTTTCTAATGTTCATCGATGATTTTCGCAGAAAGACTTGGATATATTTTCTCAAAAATAAATCTAAAGCCTTTGGAAAATTTAAAGAATTCAAGGCTATGGTTGAAAAGTAGAGTGGCCTTTACATCAAGGTACTTAGATCAGATAGAGGAGGTGAATATATGTCGAATGAATTTCAAAAAAATTGTTGATATCATGGCATTAAAAGACAACTGACTACAAGGCACACACACAACAGAATGGTGTAGTAGAAAGAAAGAATAGAACATTCATGGAGATGGCTAGAAGCATATTGAAGGCCAAACATTTGTCAAATGAATATTAGGTAGAAGCAGTAGCATGTGTAGTATATATTATGAATAGAAGCCCAACAAAGAGTGTCAAGGATCGAATTCCACAAGAAGCTTAGAGTGGTAAGAAGCATAGTGTGCATCATTTCAAAATTTTTGGTTGTATTGCATATTCTCTTATACCATCTAAATTGAGAAGAAAACCTGATGATAGAGGTGAGAAATGCATTTTTATTGGCTATAGTGAAGAATCAAAGGCTTATAAGTTGTATAACCCCATTTCAAAAAAAGTGATTATTAGCAGAGATGTGGAATTTAAGGAAGAAGAAGCATGGAATGGAAGCATTGATAAAACCATCACAATTAGAGCACCAATTACACAAAATGAAGAAGAATCTGAAGAACAAAATTTGCAAGGTGATCAATCCTCTCCATAAGCAAGAACAAGCACTCCAATAAGAACACCTAGGAGCTTAGCACAAGGTGAATCATCTGGTCATGCATGTCATCCTACACCCAATTCACAAGTAAGTGATGAATCAGATCCAACTCTTGCCACTTTAAGATCAAAACTTAAAGGTAAGAAAATGAGAAACTTGAATGAGATTTATAAACAAGAAGATAAGTTAGATTTATGTTCAAATTTTGTTTTTTTCTCTCATGATCCTATGTATTATGAAGAAACAGTTAATGAGGAACATTGGATAAAATCAATGGATGAAGAGATGATGCCATTGAGAGAAACCAAACATGGGATCTAATCAATCTACCTAAAGGTAAGGATTGCATAAGAGTCAAATGGGTTTATAAGACCAAATTTGATGCAGAAGGAAATGTTGAAAAGCACAAGGCAAGGTTAGTAGCAAAAGGTTTTGCACAAGAACATGGAATTGATTATAATGAAACACTTTCTCTAGTTGCTAGACTTGATACTATTAGAATGTTTTTAGCAATAGTTGCACAAAATAATTGGAAAGTTTATCAAATGGATGTCAAATAGCTTTCTTGAATGGTTCCCTAGATGAAAAAGTGTATGTGAAACAACCACCAGGTTATGAAGTGCATGGACATGAAGAAAAAGTTTACAGATTGAAAAAAGCCCTCTATGGTCTCAAGCAAGCACCAAAAGCATGGTATAGCAGGATTGATTCATACATGACAAACAATGGATTCAACAGAAGCAATAGTGACCCTACATTGTACACAAAACTCAACAAAGAAGGTCAGATTTTGATTGCGTGTTTGTATGTTGATGATTTGATTTTCACTAGAAATTTGTCTATAGACACATTTAAATCAGCAATGAAGAAAGAATTTGAAATGATAGATTTGAGATTAATGAAGTATTTTTTGGGCATTGAAGTTGTACAATATGAGAAGGGAATTTTTATTTGTCAAACTAAATATGCAAAGGATGTGTTAAGGAGGTTTAAGATGTTGAATTGTAAATCAGCACCTACACCAGTTGCTACAGGGACCAAAATTAGCAAAGAAGACAAAGGGTCTATTGTTGATTCTACAACATTCAAAAGACTAATTGGTAGTTTGATCTATCTTACAGCTACAAGACCAGATATCATGTATGGGGTCAGTTTAATCTCTAGATTCATGGAGTCACCAAAAGACTCACATTGGCAAGTTGGAAAGAATATATTGAGATATGTGGTATGAACAACAAAATATGGAATTTTATATTCCACAACTAATGATTTTGGTTTGTTGGTTATACTGATAGTGATTTTGCAGATAGCATTGATGACAAGATGAGTACTTCTGGACATGCCTTTCTTTTTGGAATATGTGTGGTCACATGGGCATCTAAAAAACAACCTATAGTGACACTTTCATCAGCGGAAGTAGAATATGTAGCAGCCACATCAGCAGCATGTCAAGCAACTTGGATGAGGAGAGTATTGACAGATTTATTACAAGCATAGAAGGAGTCAACACCAATCTTTTGTGACAACAAATCAGCAATTGCACTGTCAAAAAATCATGTTTTTCATAAGACGAGCAAGCACATTGATACAAGATTCCATTTTATCAGAAAGTTAGTGAACAATGGAGAAATCTATTTGGAGTTCTGTAGATCTAAAGACCAATTGGCAGATATATTCAAAAAGGCATTAGCAAAAGAGAGTTTTGATTATCTAAGACAAAACTTAGGCATTGTAGATGTTGAAGTAGTTAGTGGTAGAAATTAAGGGGGAGTGTTAGAAACTATTGTTAATTTCATCACTCCCTGTTAAGCCTCTGCATGCACGCAGTCTGCATGTTGTTTCAGTCTCCTCAGTCTGCATGCATAACTGCAAATAAACATTAGTTTATCTTTCAATCTTAGCTCAGTCCGCATTAGTCTACCTTCAGTTCTTTGTTTGTCTTCAATTCTATTTATGTAATGCTTGTTCGCAGTTTTTAGACAGAGAATAAAGAAGATTAAAAATCCTTTCTTTATGATTACTGTAACAATCTGCGTCCATTTTTTATATTCTGTTAATCTTTATTTTCTGCTATCTAACTGACATATGCGGGACACTGAGGTGTATTAGGCAATCGGCATGTGGCTGTAACCTTGTGTTTGCCCAATAACACCTGAAAAAGTAGTTTTAAGGGGGAACCACCTGTTCTTGTTTAATTTGAACGAGCTCTCGTCAAAGACCATAAAATTTCTATCCTCAGCAGTTGTGTGCTGAATACTAGTAATGGATTAGTAATGGATGAGTTAAGTAATGATTATGTTTCTTTTAATGATTTACTTTAGAAATTTGAGAAAACAAGGGCGCGAGTCCTTACAGAGCATTTGAAGTGGAAGGTTAGAAGTGGAACTTAAACTTGAAGATCTATTTGAACAAAGATGAAGATGAATAAGAAGACATGTTTGAGCAAATAATATAATTCTCCATCTCAAGAGCTCCCAATGACACACGCAATTTGGTAGAGATAACGCTCTTGCTGGGTATGAAGGGGTGAGACTATTGGGCTTTTAAAGTGCACAAGGTTGGGGCGATTACTACTGCATTTAGGGGTAGCCTCCATGTCACAGTGCTTGCCAGGCCTTCTGCTACCTAAAAAGCATCGAAATTAGTGTTTCAAATCCTAGCCTCACTAGCACAAAATTTTTGAAAAAAAACGATATCGAAGATAGTCTGCTCTACCTCTAAGCTATTTGCCCTTTCATAATGGGAACTGTTGGATAACTGTTCTTTTGATTGTTGTTAAGATTATGCTAAGGGTTTCCTACAATGGCTATTTTGTGATTTTCTGTTTCTTATTAATTTTGGTTGGATTTGCAGGGATTGGCAAATGTTGTTGAGCAGCAACATTTAAGGAAAGTTCAAATTTATATTGCAACAGGGTATGTGACACATTACAAGCAGCCATGAACTTCTAAATCTGCATTTTACTGCCTGCACACATCATCATTGGATATATTTGATCAATTGGAGTACCAGCAGCTCGCCATTTGAAAAAGCTAGAATTGATTAAAACTTGAAAAAATATCATTTCACAGAATAAATTGTGTTGTGTTTGGAGATTTGTTCGCCCATCACATTAGTACCTGCTTCTCCTTGTCACTCAATAGAAGTAATCAGAAGCAGCTTGTTACATTAGTAACAAGTAGCTTTAGAACATCAGGGCTTATTCCACTTGCCTGAATTGTATTTAAACCAATGGAATTTTATTACCATCCCCTGTCACTGGACACCCAAAAAGCATGCTTGGTAATGGAAGAGAAAAACATAAAGTGCGTTTTGCATCGTGTAAATCATTTGAAGGAAAGGAACTTGGATGCAGAGTTTTTCAGACGAAATCCTACGGGTAGCATTCCCGTTCTAGTCACTGGTGAACAAGTTATATGTGAAAATATAAACCATACATGTGTTTGTGTGTTCTAAAATCACATACCTAAAAACTTCCGCCCAGCATTGACCTTATAAGAATATATCTTTTGTGGGGCAAAGGAATCTCTAAAGAAATCATAGTTGCTGCTGGGTTGTGAAGATGCATTTGACGGCTATGAAAAGATGGACTTTAGGTCCCCCAAAATTTGAAGAAATTTAGCTGGTGGGTGTTTAAATGGGTCTCAGTATTGCCAATTACAAGAAAATAAACAATTGGGTAAAGCCCTAGATGCTCAGCATACAAAGGGCTTTCGAACACAACTGGGCAATAATAATATATAGGCTTGGAGCAACTGCAAGAAAGAAGATTTGACTACAAATCTAAATTGGATATACCTGCAATGGGGATACGGTCTGATTTTGCCAATGAATTGATATACCTGCAATAAAACTAGTGGCAACATTGTATGGTTTTACTAATCCTTATTAGAAAATAACTGTAAATTTAATTTTCTGTTTGATTTCTAAACTACCCACAATAAAATTCACTGTGTGCAGAGCTTTTTATCTACAATTTTCATCAAATAATTTTAAATGGATTTTTATTTTTCAGTTACTAGACTCCGGCAATTTAACATATTTTATACACTGGATCAAAATAACAGTTAAAACTAAACTGAACTATAATTTGAGATTAACAGTATAATACATATGCTTTTTATAAGAAAAAAACAGTACTTCATTATAGAATGGATTTGGAACACGATAATTATGGTTATGTATTTGTTTTCCTGACCATGTATGCATATAGTTATGTTTTAACATCTTCTGCATATAATGATTTCGCATGTCTTTAGTGTTTCTCTTTTTAGCATTGTGTACATTATTTGGCAACATTTACTCAGTTTGAGAAGAGAGATTGAATGTGTATTGAAAGATGATGAAATTTATTTTAATTTCAAGAGACATCCAATCTCGCTTCTCGAACAATTATACCATAAATATTGTAGTTTGAACAAATTTAAAATTATAATTTATACAATATATTAAAAAATAAATTTAAGTTTATATAACACAAAAATTGAAATTATAAAAAAAATATTAACATTTAAATTAAAATAATGACAAACAGTTTTTAACAAATATATCTTACGGAATAACTTAACGTATCTTTCTAATATTTTATGTTAAATCGTTCACGTGCTTTGCAAATGCTTTCACACTTTGCATTTATATCTATCAAAGTATTTACAATTGTAATATTAAAAAATAAAAGCTCTTCGTACTTTATTTGAAATTTATTTCTCCAAGTAGTTTTGCACTGTACTAGAAGAGATGTAGTCATCATGGTATTTATGCATTTCAAATATTAATAGCACAATGATATTGATAATTGAATATTTTTATTGATTTTTAAATTTAAAATTATTACTTTTTCATAAAGAGTTGTATTATTTAATAATTTGTTTAAAAAAAAATTAATTTGAGGGTATAATAAGATCAATATGTTCATATATGCAGTACTGCAGTATCATGAGTTTCTCATAAAAATAATTTTGTTTAATGTAAATGACCATTAGTGGAATCTCATCTTTGCCCTTGAACCCTGGCAAATCTTATTACAAAATGTCTTATAGCTATTGAGAAAACAATCAATATTTATCAGTGACATGTTTGTTGAATATAGCTGCTTAATATTTCAAATTAGAGAAATTTGAACTCAGAACTAAGCATGGACTAGAAAAAATTATAGGCATCATTCTCTCTATAAGAGGGGCAATGATCATGATGTTATATAGAGGCCCTACACTTCATCTACTTAAAAATAATAATACATGGATCTTGGGTGCTCTAATGTTGTTTGGAAGCAAGATTTGTTGGTCTATATATATAATTTTCTAGGTACTCATGTCTAAAACTATCCATAAACATATGCATGTTTGATAAAAATTATTTTAGTAATGATATGTGCATATAAATGGAAAATGTAATGAATGTTCCTAACATAGTCTCCAGTTTTGATGAACTATCAGGTCCAAAAATCATTTATAGCAATGGCATTGTTACTAGGGATAGTCCAGAGCATGGTAATGGCCTTAATTTTTAAGCCAAAGGTCTCTACTTGAAAGCTAAATTGGGACATGGAGCTTATGAGTATCGTGTACTTTTTTAGTATCCCAATCTTTGAATTACTAAAATTGGCATTTCCAAACATTTTAATGTCTTTTCATTACGTATCTGTGGCTAGTATTATGTACATAATTATTTTAATTTTAGACTAGTTTTGAAAGCATTATGTGGTAATTGATATCATTAATGCAAGGAGTACTATGTTCAGCATTTGGATCCTTTATCACAACTTACCATGTCCATGAAAAAGGAGCCATCTTTACCACATTGTTCAATCCATTATCAACAATCTTGGTTGCAATATTAGAACTACAGATCCTTCATATGAATATTGATTTGGGAAGGTTGGATGATTTCTTGTACATGAAATTTCCACTTTAAAGAGAGATTCAGAAAAATCATTATCTTTTAAGTCATCTATACATGCAAGGAATTGTGTTCATGTATATGATGTTGTAGGACTGCTATTATAACAACTTATGCTTGGCTTTTACTTGTTATGCAATGCGGTAGGAGGAATTCTGATATTCATAGGGCTTTACATTGTACTGTGGTGTAAAGAAAAGGATCAAAAACCAACAAGGCCAATAGTGGATGGAATTAGAAATGGATCCAACAATGATGAAATCCATCAGTCTCTATTAAAAAATGAAACATATCATCAACACTAGTCTCACCCAGAAGCATAAACTTCTAGGTTCTCACCATATTGTACGCTCCCAGAATTGACCCCTAACAATGATATATGTAATTTCTAGCCAAATCTGATATAAGCATTGTAGTGCATTTGAAAATGCAGTTCAAAATTTTACCATTGCTGATAAGAGAGTAAACTTACAAAAAAATAACTCAAAAATCTCCAATTTTTTAGGAGCTTAGTATAGATGAACTAAACATTTCAAAAATATATTTAAATACATATTAGATTATATCTATGGTAGGAAAAAAACAACTTTATATGCTATTTACACTACTTCAAATATAATATAGAATTTGTGTAACGATAAGAAGAAAAAGAATTTTACTTTACTTGAAGACTAAGGAAACATTTGCTTGCTCACTGAGAAAACATCTACTTGTTATTGGCTTCAATGTGGATTACATATTAATAGGAGACTTCAAAAATGTTGTAAACCATTTTTCAAACCTTGGATTTTTGTTATTATAATGGCAATAGACATGGTGGAGGTCGTGCAAGTATAGTCAGAGGAAAAGCTTGAGGCAGTTCGCCTAAGCAATGATTTTTCAAAAAATTATTAATAGCTAGCACATATCATATAACAACCTATGCATCACCTCTACTGTTCCATTGGAATCCACATAAATTACCAGTTTGAATAAGTGTATCGTACACCATCCAGGACATAAACAAACTATGACAAGATGCACACTGTGATTGGAAACCAAGAATAGTAGGGACAGACAACTTCATTGCCATGATTTAATAAGATTTGATTTATTTATTAATGTGAAGGTTGAAATAACATTGAAATGTTTCAACCAATTATTATGCATGATCAATGATATTTTATTTCATTAGTTAAAAAGCTTATAGTTTATGCATGCAAAAAGTTTATACATTTCTAAACACATAAATTGATGCAGTTTAATTGGTTGAAAAGATAAGGTTTAATCACCAGTTAAACTAAAATGAAGTATATAGTTATCCCTTTCAGGTCTACTAATATGAAGTAATTTGGTCATGATATTAGTCAATACATATCTAGTAAAAGTAGTAATGGTAACTGGGAACTTCTTACCCTAAGTTTGAACAAAGTTTATAAAATGAAATTTTTTCCAAAAAAAGTTTCAGACTGAAGTTTAATTTAATCAATTTACTCTGAAATTATTGATGTTAAAAAATATGTATGAGAATTGGTTCAATATTCTAGCTAAGGAACATTTCAAGACCTTTTGTGAAAAAGGCTACCAATTCATTCATATTGGAAAATTGAATCCAATTATGGTTATGCTAAGGTGCACAAGTGGTGTATCTATCAACATATCATAGGAATAAATTTCCCTATCAACCTTGATTATTTCATCTAAAAATTAGATAGAGATGTCACTAATATTGAAAATTCATTGGTGGAATTTCTAATACAATCACACATGAGAAGACTTGTTTTTGGTAACAAGTGATTTGTGATAAACAATCTCAGAATGGGTCCTAGTTATCCTCATATTCTTAAAATTATGAAATATTGGTAAGATTGTAAAGATGATTTTGAAGTAAAAAAAAATTGGTTAAGAATGACTTTGAAATAAATGAAGGATTTTAGATTTGAACGATGCAGGATAAGCTTTGAGGATGATGGCATTGATGTTGTGGAATAAATTTTTAATGAGAAGGTTCACCTCAAAGTTATTCCTTTGATCAATTATTCAATAAGATAATTGAAAGATATTTCAAAACACACACAAACCGTGTTAACAAGATCAAGAACTTGGTATCATAGAAAATTAAAAGAATATACTTTAGGAAGTCATCCAAAATATGAAAGAATTGAAAAAGGGCCACAACAAACTACTTCTACTCAAATTACTCAATCTTTTGTGACCAAAAAATTCATAACAAAATCTATTTTGGTTGTCACATGAGGTGTAGATGGATAAGATCCCAACAAAATAGACATGTGAAGGTGATCCACCAAGGGAAAAGCTATAAATCAAGAGGCCCACTCTATATCCCACTACATATGTCACACATGATATTGATACTTTAGTGTTGATATAAAATACCACTCAAAAGTTCTTAGCCTCTTATTCAAGTTCAATGCCCTTTCACATTGTTCTTAATCCCATAGAATCACCAGTACCTTCACCTCTTCCATTTTCCCCACCACTTCCACCATCTTCATCACCAGTTTTGCCTCTAACTTTACCTCCTACTTTCCCCATGAAATAAGTTATTACTCCTCAACAACCTATTGAACCTAGATCCATTCTTGTATCACCTTTGTGATCTTATTCCTTTTGTTTTATCAAGCACTCATTTGGAAACATCACAAGGTGATATGTATTTTTCATGGATACAATAAATAATGGGTAAGAAGAAGCCTACAATAAAACCAACAAAATTTTATTTTGATGTTGTTTCCAATCTATTGTAAGGTATTTGAAAAAGAGAAAGGCAAAGACTACTTTGAGGTTGATGTTTGATTCTTCAAGTGAAAAATTTATGGAGCTTTTCCAACCTATTATAAAAAATAATCAAGATGAAATGACTTTCGTTGATTACAACATCAGTAAGATTGATCTTGATGTATCCACTCCTAAAGGAAATATTCATAATGTCAAGGTGATTACAACCAAGTTGATCCCTAGATGACAAAATAAGGGATGCAAACTTAAGAACAATTGGACTAAAAATTATGTATGGTTTCTTCATACATCAAATAGATCTTAAATATAGGTGAGACCTCTCAGAAAGTGATCTCTACACCTACACCAACCTCTTCCACTATACAAATGTGAAGTTTTAAATTTGAGATTGATAAGGAAATGATTTTCAAAATTAGTACTTATATTAATCATGACAAGGTCATGGAATCTTGGGTTGAATAATTGCTTCTTATTGAAGTTAAATTCCTTGACAAGAATTAGAAATTTATGATTTGATTAATTCAATTGAAATGATGATCGAGGAAGAAACTAAAACTACCAAGAAATAATATGGGATATAGAACATATTGATCATAGACTTGTGAGACATGGTTGTTGTTGAAGATGATATTTTAGTCTCGAAAGTTATTCTTGATAGAGCTAAGGATAATTATTCATGTTTGTGGTCTCAATGAGTGACTTGGAAGATTCCTATTCTAGAAGAAGATTTAGAGGACTTGCAACATTATGAAAAAAAACTATGACGAGATGAAATCAGAGGTATGTAATAATGGTTGGGCCATTAATTATGATTTCTTGAATGAATATGAATCAAGGCAAATGTATTATAAAATTTAAATAACAGTTTTAAAAGATAGTTAAAGAAGAGTTGTTTAGATCAAAGACATTCAACAAAGAAACTATGGACAAGCTAATCAATATTCATTCTAATATCAAAGATCTCACTTTTAACTTTCAAGGTCTTTTTAAGAAGATTGAAGAAGCAACTAATGTGTAATATGAGTGGATTGCACATTTAGCTCATATAGTTATTCCTACAAAAGAAAGAATCATCAAAATTGTTTAGAGATTCAAAGTATACCAGCTCAAATCATCACATATATAAGAGTCAAATCTAGTTGTAGCAGTTGAAAAAGGTTATTCTAAAAAAAAGTGAGTCTTCTTCCTGATAACCATTCAAAGTCACTTTTTCTCTCTCTCAAACTTTGATGTTGAACATTTTGTAATACTTTAAAAATATCATATTTACTTTCTAAAGTCTTTCAAGGAAAATCTAACTATAAAATAGAAATATTTTATGAAAAAGGTAGTAATAAAAGTCTTTATTAGGTATTTGTGAGGTGGTTACACCCTCATAACCTATTAATACAAGTTTGATTCATGTAAATAGGGTTTTTTAATCAGAAAGAAATATTGGCAAAGGAGTAAGAGGAGCTATGTATATACTGATCAATGAAGAATCGATAAGAGAAGAATTCATAAGACTTTGTAGTTTAGATTGTTTTGGATGAATAATACTTATGATTATGTCCATTCACTTTAATTATTTTCTTTCAAAACTACTAAAACACTATTTTTAAATTGTCAGATGATTAATGTTATTTGTATAAAATATGTTAGAATTAATATATGGTATTTAAAATCAAGAAATTCAAGTAAAAATAGGGAAACAAATTTGTATTTATTTCTTCAAAATAATACATGATTGTTTAGAACTTTTTTTTAAAATTCTCAAAATCTTCGTGGTGTATGGATTTCATGCTTATGTTTAGAGCATGTCTTCTTTGACTTTTTGAAGAAAATAGTTTTGATTGTCATATTTATTTTTCACTCTATAAAACTTTAGGTAATATAAACATTTTCTATGTTTAAACTATTAAAACTACCCTTTTTTTCCTCCTCATTCTCCTTTATCTCCTCTCACTCTGTGGCATTCTTCTTCTCCTTTCAGTTTTCTTTTATGCCACCTTTTCATACTTTTGATTAAAATTAAAAATTCCCCTTTGATAAAAACACATTTTTTTCTATAAATGTTTCATTTCCAATTTTAACTTTCCTTTTCAATAAATTTAGCTCTACCTTCCAATATGAGAGCAACTCATTCCTCACACTATTAACAAAAATCCTTGATTTATCCCCCTAACAAAAAATTTATCCAATAAGAATCTATATAAAGACTCCCTAGATGTCTTTCTCTAACATAATATTGTACATCTCTAATTTTGTTTAAAATATTATAATATATTTTCATATATACATTTTCTTTCTCTATGCCATAGAGTTGGGATGTCCTTGATTAAAATGTTAAGAGATAGTGGACATGTAGATTAGGACTTTCATGATAGTGTATTTCAAAATATATTTGGAGGGTATCAAGTCTATATTTTAGGATGTTTAAATAGAGGTAATCAAGACACCTAGGTGTTAAGAATAATGACGCATTGTGAGATGTCCAAGTACTTTGAATAAAGACATCTATTTAGGATGTTTAAACACTATAAATCACACATATCAAGATGTCTTATTATGAATCCTAAAGACTAAATTACATGGTGTTTATTTAGAGGAAAATAACATTTGTTGCTTATATGTCCTTGTAAGAGATGGTAGTTCTTCATAAAAACCCATTATTGAATGCTTTCAAGTGAAAAACATTTTTTGCCTTCAAAAGGAAAATAAATCCCTTGTAGGAAAAGTTGTTAAAAAGTCATTAAGAAAGATATTAACATTTAAAGTATCAAAACTAAGGAAGAAATCACTAAATAAGTAACACCGATGAATGAGGCAATAGTAACATATTAAAGTTTTTTAAAAATACTAACAAACTTGAGCTAGGTCCCCTTTGGAGTTAAGAACTTAAATAAGGAACTAAAATTTAGTTCATATAATAATGTATATGCATTATAGCATGTACGCATTCCTTCATAACCAACACAACACTTTCTAATGTTTATATTATAGCTCTTTCAAGACTTATATCACCAATATTATTCTTTGCATCATTCTAGGCCATGCACAGTGGAAGACAAAATGTATCAAGTTGTTTTCTGGTTCTCACCCTTAAAAGATATCAAGTTTGTCTATTCATGGGTGACAGATTTCACTCAAAAGAGATGAAAATATTAAATAATAAAACACTAAATCAATTAAAAGTGTTGAGAAAAAAATAAAGGGAACAAATGCAAACACTCTGTTTAAGACAAGGTACATATACTATCCCTAATGAACCAAATGTGATATATAATGATGAAATTAATAATGATGATGAGCGTTTACCTAACATTATAAATTATGTTTCAATTCCACATTCAAAGGATGAATTTTTTAATTTTTTTGTTGATGAACCTATGCATTATGATTTACCACCTAACGATGAATAAAATTACATGGAAACAAATAATGGTGAAAGTTACAATGAAAAAAATTCCATGGAAACACTTGATAGTGAATGTAATAATGAATTAAACTATATGTACCCAATAGAAAATGAGGAAACTAGTAGTGAATATAATAATATGGAAACACCAAAATATCAAATTTTACCATTAGTAACACCTCCAAGGATTTTATTTAGATGCCCCATATACTTAGTTGAAGTTGATGAAAATATTTTGAAACCAATGCCTGAGAAAATGTCTGATCATCATTCAAGAAGAATGGCTGATTTTTTTTTGGGATAATTACTTTGAATAATTAAATGATAGTCAAAGATGTCAATTATCTATTTTAATGATGAAATTGGTTAAGATGAGACTTACAATTTATGCCTTAGGACTAAAAACATCTAATATTGATGGCAAAAATAAGATAATTGTTGAAAATCTATATGACACATACCATATTATAGGTGTTAAAAGATGATCAAAAGATAATATGCTACCAGACACATAATTACAACTTGTATAGTAGGTGGTCAAATAAGTAAAAATGTTTGATTATTAAAACATATAGACCAATGAGCATAAATAAAAAATCAATAATGAAATAAATTGGGATATATAAAAGACTTGATGATGCTAATAACAATGAGTTTTGTGCATTCTCTAGTAGACTTATAGAAAATATAAGGCTAAAAATGATGCTCACAATAATTTAATTCCACAATTTTAGAAAGACAACACAAGGGTTTCACCTAATATAAGAGATGTAGTGAAAAGAAGAGTTGATTATCTTAACTATGAACCATATCCAAACATTTCTTGGATATAATACAAACACAATTTTATTTTAATTTTTTACTAAAATATCCATAAATTTATATTACTCAAATATGTTTTTAGATGGCCAAAACCTTCTATGTCAAAATCAATCACATATGCACCACTTGTTATTATAGACAACATATTGAATTTTTAATGCATTGTGTTGGTTTTTTTATCATGTAGGTTTTACTTTGCATACGGACACCATTTTTTAAAAGTGTAGCATGTTAAAGATCCACAAAAATCAACAAGAGAATTTATTCCAACCATTTTTTCTGAAAGACTAGATGGACATTTTTATATAATAAAGCATGTTTGGATGAAACTTGTAACATTTGTGATAGATTTTAAAAATTAAAAAATTGTATCGATGAGGAGAGTACAAGTAGAATTGGACAAGAAATATTTGGTTTTAGAAAATACAAATCTATGAAATATTAACTAAAAGATGGTAAAGAATATAAAAGGTGTGATATTGTTACAAAACAAATATGTGTTTTAGAATTTATGGTTAAATTTAAGGATCATTTTTAATGAGTATGTAAGGAACACACATGGAGCTAGATGGTTGGATGAACAATTAAAGTTAATCAAAGAAATATTCTAACTCAAATCTACTATTTCAATATTCAACTTTACTATGAATTACACATTTAAATGATAGATGAAAGTTTAGTCATGGTACTAAAACTAAGTACAAGTTGCCATATTCATGCATATAGCATTCATGTATGCACTTGATAATACAGAGCAAGATTAAAAAATATTAAGGAAGTACCATTTCTATGTCAATAGTGATTTATCACATTCTAAAGAGTACGTGCAAGGATATTTTGAGATGATATATAGAAAGTTTACTGAAAGGAACACTACTTTCAATCAAGATTATATTTGGTTAGACAATTACACATCACCATTTAAGAATGCACATATGCTTTACTAGTTAAGAAGGATGCATGTTAGCACTAGTATAGAACACTTTGGAGTTTTACTAAGGCTGGCCATCGATAAGGGAAGCATGACATTGCTAGAGCATGTGTGCAAAGATCCCTTGCAAGAGAGGAGTTAAATTTTGAAGATGGCATTAATTTGATGGATGAAAAAAAACATTATTGAATTTGTGTAACGAAAAAATGGATCATGGTGCTCAAGAAAACTTTGGTGTTCACAGATGTTTTTTGGTTGATGAAGTAAAAATAGTTAGTAAGGTATGAGGATTGTATGACCATAACAAGACATGAGAGGTACACAAATCATGTATAAATCAACATATCAATCAAGTTAATAACACATCATAGATTTTACCTATGATTTATCATATTATATTATCTGATATGAAATAATTATTAATGTTGTTTCAATAACATGTCAAAACAAGTTGAGATGATTTTCACCCAAGTTAGTAGGTCAACTAGGTATCCATAATCTCATATAAGTTTGTAATCTTCTTCATTAGTTTCATAAAATGGGTGGCTCATTGTTTGAGATTATAATTTGATAAAACTGGTTTCTAAATTTTGTATTGATCTACAAGCTGAGTGAAGAGTAATTTCAAAGTTCCAAATGGTATTCTTAGTCTGTCATGTTTGGTTTCATAATGTTATATGACCTTTGCAAGATTGATTCAGTCTTAAGAATGATTCTAGAGTTTTTTATAATATTTCAGTATTCACTGTGTAGATTCAATTCAATATCTTGACCCATTTTATGAGGTGGTCAATATGCTTTGAACAATCACTCATGTGAATGGTCCACATTAACACTCATTGCATTTAGGTGATGCTCACAGGGATGAAGCATTAGGATTTCCCATGAGGTCACCCATCCCAATACTACTCTAACTCAAGTGCACTTAACTATGGAGTTTCCTCCATAGTTAAACCCACTCAGCTTGCTACCCCATTTGGAAAACCTTCAACAAGTGTTGTGCCTTTGTGAACCATCCAATATGGACAATCCTTTGGGCTCATTCATTTTCAAAGTGTGTATTTTCGTAGAATAATAATTTATAATATTTCAAGAGTCATTGCATAGATTAGATTCAATATCTAGAGTTTTTCAACAATTATAAATGGTTTTTATATGCCTAGGCCCGTGATACTACAATGTCCACTTGTATTTAACCTTGAAATTTGGTATATTTCCATGTGTCTTTTTACATTTCAAACTTTAATATTATATTTTACAATGTAGATTGCTTTGAAAAGCCCACAATCTATGCATGTTAACTTGTAGGTAGTTTGAACAACTTTAAAAACCACAATTGTTTCTAATACCATGGTCTTTATAGTCCATGGTCTTAATAGGTAGTTTAGGTCATAAAAGTGCATTAACAGTTTTGAATTTCATAGCAGTAAATGGTTTTTAAAAAAAAACTATTTTGGTCTATCCAAAACCAACTCAAAGGTTTCTCTCCATGCATGCATATTTCCAAATGTTGAAGAGTCATGTTATGAGCATCTGACATATTTTAAAACATGCTCTTTCCACCATAACTATGTTTCGCACTTTCATACAATTATTACAACTTTCTAAGAGCCATTTTGTAGTATGTGGATTTCAATATAATATTTTACATTATAAAATGTTCCTCCAAAGCTATAAACATTCACAATAGATATCAAAAATAATATCAAGCTGTAATTTTCAATGGAGTTTTAAACTCTAACTTGTACCTATGGATTTCAAATGTTCCCTCTACATTGGAAAATAATCTTCCAAATATCGAGTTAATTTATGCATGCAATATTTAACATGTAAGCTCACCATACCAATTATAAGCTTCAAAATTATTTATATGGGTTTCATAGTGTAAATGCATGTAGTAATTAGTTATTCATGTCAACACCACATAAATTTATCTGTGTAAATTTGTAATGTTTATATACTATTTGAGTGCTTGTATCTATTATGGAGCTGAATAACTATATTCTTAATATGGTTATTATGTATTATATTGTTATAGGATTTAAAATGGTTAATAATATGCACGTGAATCTTATATACAATTATAAATACATCATGTCTATAAATCAATCCTAGCTCAGAGAAGTTAGAGTATACCTATACTTCTGATTGGGAATACATTTGTTAAGCGAGAGCATGACCAATATGGGGATCCACTAGACCCAATTAGAGGAGCACTTATCGTAATACACTATGATAAAGAGGGTTTTAAAGCCTCCAATATAACACAATCATGTAATAACCCTAAAGGGGTCCTAGGATATAATACTTCATCTATGCTAATAACAAGAAAGTAAATCTAATTTAGTGCTCACCAAAGCTTGTGGCACAAAGTAGGGGTTAAAAAAAAAAAACTAAACATGCATAGATGACATATACTCACATCAATGTATATAAAATTTTAATGCATAGAAAATAAGCACAACTGCATTATCTATCTACTCTTATAAAGGAGAAATAAAGTTAATAATACTTACCTTCAAGATGAACTCATCGAGCCTCAATCTCTCCCTTGGCTAAGGTTATTCATAAAAAACTATTATGATATGCAAGGATATTAAAGACAAATCAGCATGAGGCTACACAACCTATTAATGTATCCAAAAGAATTTTCCATAAGACAAGATTCATATCTCCAAAGAAAGTATGGAACTCTAAGCTTTACTTCTCAATTAGAATGGTCAACAAGTAGATGTTTGTTCACACTTACTTCTTATTCTCTTCTTTCTTATCAAATGGTAAGAGATAAAATTATATATATATAAGCAGATCTTACCCTAAATCCTTCTAAAAAATTTAGTCGACAAGGTTGACCTAGTTGACCCAATACAATCCCATACAATAATTCACTAAGTCCCAAGGTAAGTTAGCTAAAGGTCAAAATAGCTCTTAAGTGAAAATAACCTGAAACTATACAAGGTTGACCTAATCAATCTTGTACAACCGACTAATGAAATGAAATCAAGGTAAGGAAAAGGAGGATAACATGTGTCAAAAATATGGAATGAGTTTAACAAAGAAGAACAAGCTTAGGGTAAATAGTTTTAGGAGATAAGTGTGTAGATAATAAATGGCAAAAGGGACAACAGTCCTGTAAAGCACCAATGATCTGCCCACCCATTTCCTGGTTCAC
Organism: Torreya grandis; assembly: GCA_037957365.1. Taxonomy (NCBI): domain Eukaryota; kingdom Viridiplantae; phylum Streptophyta; class Pinopsida; order Cupressales; family Taxaceae; genus Torreya; species Torreya grandis. The sequence goes on along the minus strand of JARHVA010002288.1, from coordinate 2,243,582 downwards.
CCCTTAAGGCATGAAATTAGAGAGATTGAGAGTGAATGGGTTCTTATAAGATACAAAATGTTAGTAATCCTTAAAAGTTTGAAAATATTATGTGTATACATATACCCCACTCAAAGCTCATCATGTATCATGTGAGTGCAACATAGGATGGTGCTTCAGGAAATAGAACATGATAACACATAATGTTGATGCTAAATAAAGTGTAGTAAGTAGCAAATAAGATAAATAAAATGATAAAATTGAAAAACGCATACATTTTCTTACCTTAGTGTTGTAGATAAATAAGTAGACTGTAATAAAAATAAAGGCATCTAATGTGAAGAACACTAGATGAACCTATAGAAGTTAGTACAAAAAATAGCCAAAAATTAAAAAAATTGGAAGATAGGCATATTATAATGGAATAGAAATAGTTAGTAGAGACATGAGGGTATTAGGAAAAATTGGAAAATTAGGATTGTTATGGCAAAGCTAGAATATTGAAGGCAAATGAATGACAAAATGATGGCAAATAAATGACAAATGATTATAAATGATGATAAATGAATGACACATGAGTGTAAATGAATGACAAATGATTGTAAAACACATTAAATCATATTGGAAAGCATATAAAACATAAATGGTAGAAAGAAATGTCGAACATACTAAATCATATTAAGAAGTATGTAAAACATAAATGACAAATGAAATATCCATGCAAGATAATTTGAACAAAGATATGTATGTAAGTGACAAGTAGCCTAATGTAAGATAAGCATGTCAAATCAAATATAAATAAAAACATGAATAACTGAAAATAAAATGTAAATCAAGATGTAATATAAGTATGCCAAATAAAGGTGAAGAAAGCATAAATAATTAAAAAGTAAATGTAAGTTAAGATGGAAGATAAACATAAATAAGTCATACATAAAGATAAATATGTAATAATAGCGAATGTCATATGTAATATAAGTGAAGGTCATAAAAATCAAATAAGAATATGATGGAGAAATGAAAATCAAAAATCTCTAAAGGATGAAAACTCAAACTTAGTTCTTGTTCTAAGATATAAAGTAAGAAAACACAATCATGTAATGATATGACTAGTATGAAAATGAGATGGTGTAGTAAATAAATGATGTTAGGGTGTAATCCATAGTTGTTCAAACATATTGTTTTACTCTGATGATAGATAAAATTGAAACAAAGTAATGCTAGCATATTTTTAATAGGTGATGTAGAAGACATAATAGAAGAGGGAAAATAGATTTGGAATCACAATTTACCTATCAAAGGGGGAAATGAAATGGGTGGAAGGGAGAATGAAATAAAAATCAAGGTAGAGGAACTCTTTATCGAAGTCAAGACATTGAAATTAGGTTTGTCAAAATAAGAGGAATTTTGACCTTAAGGACTCTAAAGAACTTCTCTTAGCCACACAATTCTTAGGTCAACAAATGCAGTATATATATCATCCCATGAAGGTTATATGCATAAAAATTAAAATGGACCTACCTTCCCACAACATGTTCCACATTCTTTAGGACACCTTACAGAGTCTTCTATCTACTGCAAAGATTGAGTACTTGCATGAAAAATTAGGTAACACCATAGAGTTTATTGAATTATCCTATTCCAATTTACTAACCTACCACACCCCAATGGACCTCAGCTCTATGGGAGGCAAACTATGGAGATCGAACTTCAATTACAGATAGGAGATGTGATTGGAATCACATATTTTGGTATAATTTGACTTTTGATATTTGTATGTTGCCTTTTACATATCATTGCCTTTTATTTCAAATGATTTGGTTTTTAATTTTGTTGATGGATTTTTCTTATTCCTCCTCTAATTAGATTTTGAAAACTAAACATGGGTTCTAAATATGACTTTCATTTGAATACTTGGGACTTGGTTGCTAAGAGAGAGAACTTTAGATAGCATGGGGTCTAAGAGTCTCGTAAATTAAGGTGATTTTATCTAATGTGAAGTGAAAGAAAGGGTAAATCAAGAGGAATGACACATGGAACAAATTTGAATTGCTTCAAATGAAAAAAAAGACAAAGGGAAAAAAGGGATACAATGATAGTAAAGTGTGATTTTTTATGATAAGAATGAGGGAAATGGAGGAAAACATACTAACATAGATTATTGTGTAAATTCCATCTATCAAAAGAGGTAAAATCCAAAGTTGAGAAAAAGGATCAAATAACATTTTCTTCCAAAAAGAATGAAAAGATGGTAATTTTATGAGGAGGTCCAGGTCTCATCCATTGTCTTATATTGCAAAATCACAAAAAAAACCCACAGTGGTACCAAATAGAAACATGTGAAATAGTAAAATGATAAAAGAAACAAAAGGTAGTATTTTGTGAGGAGGGTCAGGTCCTATCCATGGTCTTACACTACAACTCATAAGAGAGAAACCCACAAGGGTGAAAAATAATGAAAAAAATAATCATAAAGCTACTAAGGCAAAGAATAAGATAGAAAGACAAAAATGAAAGAAAATGCCAAATGTAATGTGTAATAAAACAAAAGAACATAAAGGAAGATAATGATGCTTATAAATTAAAAGTAAAAGAAATAAAGTGCACAAAAACAAAAAAACATGAGACAAAAAAAATAAGGAAGATCTATACTAACGTCTGTATCAAAGATGAGCATGTGAAATACAAGTCTATAAGTCTCAAAAGGTTTCTTGTAGCTGAATTTATTTGTTATTGTGTATTGTAGATTAAGAATGGGCATTTTAAGATTACCCAATGGGTAAGTGGATGTAGGGATAGGCATCACAAGATGCCCCAAAATTTGAAGGGACATATGGATGGGCATCACAAGATGCCCCAACATGTGAGGTCAAGTGAGGTAATATTGAACGATTAGAATGATTTGCATTGGGTTAATAGGTGCATTTGAAGATAGGTAAATGTCTTGGTTTGCTAGATTTTGAGGTTGAATTTGACATATTATGTGTAGGAGAGGTGTAAAGAGATAAAGGAGGACCACATATGATATGCTTTAGAGTAGGAATTTTAACAAGGTACTCTTTTATTTCATGTGACCTAAGAGATTGAGGTTCAATGGATGAAATGATATGTTTAAAATTGTTAATGTTAGCTATCCTTTCCTTACTGATGTAGGAAGAAGGATCAACTTAGGTTGGAACAAAATAAATAGATGAGGTATAGGTATGGGATAGTTGGTGCTTATCATTAGATAGTTGATGTTCATGTTATTGTGGTTCTTGAGATTGAATTTTAAAATATTGAAGATAGTATTGATAATGTTGTTTTGTGAGAGGATCAAGATTGAAATGTGGACCAAGATAGGAAGAAAGAAGAAATCGGTGAAGATCATGATAAGACCCATGAGAATGACCTATATTAACATGCCACAAACAAAATTTATCAAGATTTTAACATGTTTGGAAGAGGTTTGGAAGGATAAAATCTCATGGGTTTAGAAGGTGAAATTTATTCTTAAGTTGTTCTAGAGTCAGTAGAGGGTGGGTTAGTTAAAATTAGATGAATTGGGTACTCTATTTTGAGGTTGGGGAGACTTAGATGAGTCAATGTTATAGAAAATAATTGAAAAGGTTCTTTAGTATTTATTGGAGGTCATTCAAATTGAATCATAAGAAATTCTTGCATTTTTGCTTGGTTTAAGGATTTGTCTAAAGTTTAACGTGAAAAGATTCAAACTTTTTATTAAAGAGAAAGTTTAAGAGCAGTGACAAATAGTTTTAAAAGAGTATTATCATTCATGTTATGGTCCACTTTATGAGTGAGAGACTTCCATCATTTGATGAAAGTATGAGTAAATTTAGTAGGAAGTTACTTGGAATTGATAAAATGGATAAGGTAATTTTCAAGAAGGTCATCATGTTGGAATTCCTTCACTAGAGCATTGACTAAATCCTCAAGTTGTGAGATAGAATGCCTAAGAATTTGGTTGTACCATTCAAGTGCATCACCAAAAAAAAAATTGGATAAAATCTTGGTGGTAGAAAAGCAATTAGTTTGGATCCATTCCTTATAGAGATTACCAAAATACTTAAGAAAGATAGGAGGGTCCTTAGTCCCATTATATGTGATAGTTGGATAAATGTTTCTAATATATATAGATGCAATAAATGGGGTTAAGGGTTTATTTTGATGTTGAAGCATTTTGTTATTCACTGGAGGTTGAGGGATGATATTCCCATTATCATATCTAAGAGGAAGAGGGATAAAATTTTGATTTGGTTGAGACATGATAACTTGAGGTGGTTTACTAGTCATGTTAATAAATGTTACTGCATGTTCAACATTTGATATTGGTTGGTTGTTTGCATGATATTCATTTGTTGAACTACATGTGCAAGAAGTTGAGTTGTATCAATAGGTGGATTGGTGCTTGTAAGAGGGATTTTAGTGTTGATATGAGGGGGATTGTTTGGTGGAGGATTCCCAAAATTAGTATTGGGAGGAGGATTAAGACGAATGACCTTAACTACATTACATAGTGTAGTGGTTGGTTTTGGTATAGGAGAAGAGGAAGGAAGAAAGTGGATAGTTTCATTTGAAATAATAAAATAAGTGAGGTTATTATTTAAATCGTTAATTATGTAATGTTCTTGATTAAGAGAAGGTTGAAAATATATCATCATAATGAGATAAGACTAGATAACCACATTAAAAAATATAGGTTGAAAATTGTACAGAGTCGACAGTGTCAACCTAGGAGGCTAAAAAAGTGTATACGGTCGACAGTGTCAATCTAGTAGGCTAAAAAAGTGTATATGGTCAATAGTGTCAACCTAGTACGCTGACAAATTGTATAGGGTTGACAATGTTGACCTAGTAGGCTAAAAAAATGTACATAGTTAACAATGTCGACCTAGAAAGATGAAAAAGTGTACAGGGTTGAAAATGTCAACCTAATAGACTGAAAAAAATGTATATGGTCAATAGTGTTTACCTAGTAGTCTAAAAAATGTATAGGTTCAAGGGTGTCGACCTATATAGTAGATAGGTAAAATTAGACAATCTACAATAGACTTTGTTGATTGAAACGACTGTGTATTGAAATAAGAATAATTTTTAAAGTACTTAAGAAAGCAAGAAATAAAGAGAAATAAAGATTTAATTGGATCAATGAGGGTGATCCAATTGAGGCACATAGCATAAAACCTTGCACTAATATTCACTAATGCAAGTTTTTGCAATACAACATGTAAGTGATCAAAGAGTGAGAAATTAACTTGAAAAGTAAAACCTAACTAGATAGTTAACCTGAATCTTATTTATATTATTAGAATATAATTTTAAATGTGATGGAATGTTGGTTGTAAATAATTAATTAGAAAGCAATCTAAGGATAGTTTCAAGATGTTTGGGCTAAAAGGGATCTGTATTGGTAATAATATAGGATTGGTATTGGGGCCTACCACTTCACTTCACACACCACAATGATAAAGGTGTCGGGTGCTTAACCAAAATATACCATTAACCATGTATTTATACTGGCCATAAAACTAAGTCAATTTTTTCCTTGGTGATGAAATCTAAGTAAGTTGTCCTTGGTTAGATAATAGTTAAAGTAGCTATTAAGATTTTGTGATTTGGTCGAGTGTGTATAAAATAGAAAATAGTGAAAATAAATTCTAAATTGAAAACCACATAATTAAACTATGTGTTTTATTCTAAGCATGCAAGCAATAAGGAATGAAAGTGTGAGCTAATAACTAGAATATGTGGGTTAGTTTCAACTTTGAAACATGGTATAATGTCAATGTAGGTGATAGTGTATGCATATAATATAGAATAAAGCTGATAGTGTCACCTCTATACTATGGAAGCAAAGGTTTGAGAATTAACAGGGTCACTAGAATTGACTTAGTTATCTAGACAGTGCATAGAATATAGAACAAGGTCAACAAGGTCAATTTAGTTGGTTGTACAAGGGCAATTTTAAAGATTGCAAACAATGAATAGAAAAGATTGTATGGAAAGAAAGAAATAATAGAAAGGAACTTTGGTGGGTTTGAAGATGTATATAAGTGAGATTATTATCAAATAACTTTGAGAAATGCTTGAAAATTTTGCTAACATGGTTAACTAGGTCGATCTAGCTTTGCAAGACATGTTGGTGAGTGCCTAAAATGTATAGGGTCGACTGGGTCAATCTTGTATGCTGACAAGATGCCTGAAAATGCATAGGGTCAACTATTTCAACCTAGTATATTTTATGTACCTAATGAAAAACCTTCACAAATAGAACTGATTCATCTTTATGGGATTGTGTTGATAAAATAATTTAAAAAATAAGTGAACAAATCTTAAAAAGGTTAGTTCATGTTGGGTTCACTAGAATGCATACAATCAGAAATGCATCATGTTTATAAATCAATCATGGATCAAAAAAGATAGAGTATACCTACACTTGTGATTGAGAATATATTTGTTAAGCAGGATCATGACCAATATAGAGAATCATTAGACCTAGTTAGGGGATCACTTATCATAATACACTATACCAAGGAGGGTTTCAAAGCCTCTAGTCTTAAAAAATCATGCAATAACCCTAAGGGGGTTAGGTTTTAATAATTCACCTATGATATTAACAAGAAAGTAAATCTAATCTAGTTCTCACTAAAGTTTGTGGCATAAAGTGGGGGTTAGAAACAAAACACAAATTAAACATGCGTAGAAGACATATACTCATGTAAATTTATATTGAATTCTAATGCATAGAAGAGAAGAACAACTGTATTATCTATCTAATATTATAAAGAATAAATAATGTTAGGAATACTTACCTTGAAGACAAACTCACTAAGCCTCAATCTCTCCCTTGGCCAAGGTGCTCCCCAAAAAATTGTTATGGTATGTAAGGATAACAAAGACAAATTATCTCTAAGCTACACAACCTATCAATTCATCTAAAATGCTTCTCAATAATACAATATTCATATCTTCAAAGAAAGTATGGAACCCTAAGCTTTATTTCTCAAGTAGAATAGTCAATAAGCAGATGTTCATTTGCACTTCTTATTTTCTTCTTTTTTATCAAATGGTGGAAAATAAACTTGTATATATAGGTGGATCTTACCTTAAATCCTTCCAAAAATGTTGGTTGATAGGGTCGACTTAGTCGACCCAGTACAATTTTGGATAATAATTCACTAGGTCTCAAGCTAGGTTGGCCAAAGGTCAAAATAGCTCCAAGTGAAAATAACCCAAAACTATACAAGGATGACCTTGTCAATCTTGTACAGCTGACTGACAAAATGGGATCAAGGTAAGGAAAATGAGGATAAAATGTGTCAAATGTCTAGAATATATTCAATAGAGAATAATCTTAGGATAAATGGTTTTAGGAGATAAATGTGTAGATAATAAGTGGCAAAAAGGAAAACAATCTTGTGAAGCACTAATAGTCTGCCTACCCATTTTCCAGTGCACCCCTTGAAATGTGAACTTAGAGAGGTTGAGACTCATGGATTCCTATAAGATATAAAGTGTCATTAATTGATAAAAGTTTGAAATTTTTATGTGTATATAAATCTAACATAAATTTGACATTGAGTTATGTAGGGCAAGCAAACAAGTTTGCAAGTGATGTAGGAATGTGTTAATATTTTAACATTATCGTACTTACATAGTTAACATATATTTGGATTTATTAACTATTAATGGATTTTGTTTTAGTGTGTGTTTTAGCATAGATTTTTTTGGCTCTATAGAGAGGAAGGCTATCATCAAGGAGAGTTATAATAAATAAAGTATCAGGAAACAACCTTGATATGAGCCTTTACCATGTTTTATTATGTGATCTTCTAAACATTATCTTTTAGCTTATGTTTCAAAAGCCTATTTTTCATTAATCAAATTGAAATTGTACACCAATAATGATTGGGTTTTCATACACCAAATTTTATTTCGAGTAAATAATTCTCCATCTTTAAACTTTTAAATAATAATAAATAAGGTGTACTAAAAATTTTTATTTAATAAATCAATATGGATTTAAAAGACTTAAGTGTAACCATTTAATCCACATGACTTTCTAGAAAGGAAAATAAATGCATTTAGTTGAAAAGTTTTCCCACATTAAAAAAGAAGTGTTTGTTAAAAAGTACCCCTCCAAAAATTTATTTCATTTAAATCTTACTTTCATGTCTTCATGAATACACCATTTTTGGAGGACAAAAAGTGTTGGTATTAAATTTAAGCATTGAGAAAAAAATTAACTTTTTCCAACTTATGAAATTAATCCATCAGTGATGCCACATGGGTTGAAATAAATGTTGAAGTTAATTAAAAATATTTTTATTGAAGCCATTGAATGAAAGGTGGGGTTGACAAAAGAGAGGAGGATATTATTTTGCTGAGAGGATTATATTTAAAAGAAAGAAGAAGCATATTTGGGGAAAAAAGAGGAACTTGTAGTAGAAAAGATGAGGCTTGAAGGAAGATCGAGGTGTTCTTCATTTTAGTATCAAAATCAGGTACCTATGTATGAAATTAACTCTATTTGTATACTTCTTGTTTAATTTTGTAAAATGTCCCATGTAAACTTGTGCATAAAAAATAAGTTTCTATTAGGAAATGAGGAAATTAAATTCTGTAAAATTGAAATATTAAAGCTATAAAAAATTCACCAGAATCTCTAGGTTAGAAAACAAGTACTCAGTAAAGAACATTATTCACTATTTATTGAATGGAAAAGATGAGTATACATATAGGCAAATCCATTACTATTTAGTAGAGTTTACAAATGGATTAACTCCCACTTAACATCACTTACGCTAAACTTAACTAAGCTTAATCATAGTGAAGTATGTCAGTTACTAGTGCTTGCATGATCAACTAAAAGCTAATGAAAGAATAACTAAAAGTTGACTACTATAATATAGTAACACCCCCCTTAAGCATAGCTTAGGTGGACACAAAAAAAATTAGGTCCCGACAACTAGGCCTAATTAGGTACCCATATAAAAAACAATCTCTCAAAAAATGGAAGAAGGAAGAAAACCCAGTGGAAAAAAAACTCCCCCCCAAAAGAGAGATAAATAAAAGAAGGGACTAGAAAATCCACTCCAACACCCCACTTAAGCATAGCTTAGGTGGGCTGTAAAATTGGGTCCTGGCAACGAGACCTGATGAGGTACCCAAATACATAATGATGATCCCAATATCTCACAAAATGTGAAAGATGTGTGCCTCCACAAAGAGAAGAGAGAATGTATGCATAGAATGTCACATGGTGAATGTTGTAGTAGGTCCCTCTACAAAAAATTCAGTCTCTTCATTTCGAAAGAAAGAAACCACAAGCTATCAAACTGCTAAATTTCCACTCAAGTGGAGTGTAGATAAGAATCATGATGTAGATCTCTGAAAAATGCTGAAATGTCTCTGTTGTTGCTCGAATCTACCAAACTCTGATCAAGTAACATAGGACTAACTATAGAAGATGGTAATGTAGAAGCATACAATGAAAAAGAGAGAGCAACCCGAGAAGAAGATAGGCATGAAACATTCACTAAAAGAATGTCCATGTGATGAGTGGAATATGACTCACTAACTGAAAAAAATGTCCACAAAAAGAGATAAGTCGTCAATGCTCACAATAGGTGTACTCATACTGAAATTAGTAAAGTCCTCAAAAATGCAAGTCTATGAAGGCTTTGAAAGAGCAACAATATGCACAAGAATGGAAGTAGAATTTGCAATAGGACAACTAAGGTCTGGCAAAATCTTGTCCTGTAGTGGGACTCAACATAAGGAAAAACACTATCCACCATAGATGTATCATCACAAGAAATAAAAGCATGAGAAGAGAGTATAATAGCCTCAGAAGAGATAATAGGAAGTGGAGGAGGTGTGACATAAATCTTTGCATGATCATCAAAAATACTCTGTATGATACTCTAAATAGTGCATGGACATTATGTGTGTTCCACATGGCAATGAAGATCCATGGAAACATAAAGTAATAGAGTAGAAAAAACCTTGTCACAAGTATTAGCCCACTTATCAAATGAAACAGGATCAGTGGGTGCAAAAATATGTCCATATAAAAATGGAATACAATTATTGTGTGTGAGCAAGTGTTCCATATAAGCACACCACGAAGCATAATTATCCTTTCTAAGAAGGATCACTAGAGATAAAAGAACTCTCCTCATCTAGAATATCTCAAATGAGGTCAATATGATATAGAAAAGACAACAAAAAAGTGCACAAATGCACAAAATACTCTATAATGAACCCCTTAAAACATGCTCATGAAAGGGACATCGGGCATAGCCGAGAATGCATCCAAATGAGCAATCAGTGTTGGAGTAAGCAAAAATAATGGTGCATATTATAGAGATGAACTTTAGACTAGGCTTAAAATGAGTCCATATAGATGAGAGAAATCAGTGCACGATCTACATTGTAGAAAGTAATAGGGCCCATAACCCTCCTGAATATGGCACTTTATAACTTTAGTATATTTTACAAAACAAAGTAGACCAATGGAAAGAGGACGAAAAAATATGCATTTTTGAAAAGTCACTCAATTTTGAGTTACCAATCAAAAGTTATAGCAAAATACTTTTTTCGTCATTAATGACCTATTTAATTAAATTTACACAAAATGTTAAAATGCATACGGGTAAACACAAAACATATAATATAACCATTCATTGGAATTGGCACAAAATCACGGACCTCCCAACATGAGCAAAAGTCATAAATGCCCCCTTCTTCTTACCCTTATATGTACTCAAACGAAACATAACTCACTCAAAGTAAAATAAAACAACTTCTTAAAAATAATAACTAAAAATTAGCTAATTTTAAAAGCTTTTGGGGAAAATTATCAGAAAATGATTAGGGGAAATTAAGTTTTGACTTAAGTCAGCAAATGGAAAGAAGAGAGCTGAAAAGAGCTGGCACCACAATCATTCATTCATGGAGCTAGACGAGAACGGCGAAGGAGATGCATGCACAGTCAGATCTGCATGTACACTAGTAGTTGATGTGTGCGATATTGGAGTCCACGCCTCAGGATCGAATCCTTGCTCAGCGCCTCACATTTGCGTGTGACTTGAGGTTTGGAAATCCGCAGCTTTGAGCGCCGCCACTTTTGCGAGGTTGATATAACTCCGCTGTGGAAAAACGGCACCAGTGGACCAAAATCTCCGTGATGCTTGCGGCATAAGATACAAGAAAATTGTGAATCAACGTAGCTTGAGCAATGCTGATGCTGAAGGCAATGGTGTTAACAAAAAACACCCGCCAAGCTATCCTCCATCCTTGCAGATGAAATTCATCAAGCATATGCGAGACACAACTGAGCTACGATCACAAGATACAACGGCTGCCCCGGACAAGAAGAACACCGTGGCTTTTAACCCAACTCGCCCTTTGCTTTGCCTCACGGCCTACCACAGTCCACTATACGCTTTATCTTCGCGGCTCGAAGAATATCCACCGAGATATGAAGCCCTTCAACCAGCAGAACCTGTAGTAAGTAGAGAGCTCTCCATTCGCTGCCACCTCTCACAGCAACCTCTCCATTCGCAGATCGACACACTATTGGATCCAATGGAGGACTGGGATTGGTAAGGAGGCTTACACTGAGATTTGGTTAACCCAGATCTGCTCTGAGACCATGTAGAAAATTCACCAAAATCTCTGGGTTAGAAAACAAGTACTCAGTAAATAAGATTGTTCACCGTTTATTGAATGGAGAAGATGAGTGTACATATAGGCAAAGCCATTACTGTTTAGTGGAGTTTACAAATGGATTAATTCCCACTTAACATCGCCTACTTAAACCTAACTAAGCTTAATCATAGTGAAATATATCAGTTACCAGTACTTGCATGATCAGCTGAAAGATAACAGAAGAATAACTGAAAGCTAACTGCTGTAATATACTAACAAAAGCTCGTTTATTTTTTTCCTTTATCCTGGATCTTCTTTGTTGACATCTAGATATTGCCAAGCCGTGTTTTCTGATAGGATTTGTTTGACAACTGTAGGACACTCTTTACTTTCATTAATTCTTTTTTTCCTTTGGGCAATTTGAAGATAAAATTTATCTCTGGTTGTTTTATTCTTTCTCGGGTGTTCTTGATACCCCTATTTAGATCTGCAAATCACTCAAATTTCTTTGTCTACAGAATATTTAAAGCATTTAATAAATGAGTGAACTGAGAATGGAAGAATGCTTAATCGATTTGCATCATCCTCAAACCATTCACAATAAAGAGTTGTGAATATTTGGATTCACGTCAAAATTTCCTAAGATAATGAAAAGAAAATGACTGAGACTAAAACAATAACCGAAGATCAAGGTTCAAATAAAAACTAAACTTTTATTATAGGCTGCGACGTTCTAAGATTAGGCTAACTCAGCCTACAATCATAAAATTGGTGACATTAGAATCATTATTAAGCAAAGAATGGTACTTTGAATATATAAGGTTAGTAATTTCAAAACAACGCAAATTAAAATCTTTAATATAAACTTATTCTAGCAAACTCTGAGTTGGGCACAAATATGTATCGAGTTGCCATTCTCCTCTTGACCACATGTAGCTTGTAAACTTTACCGTAGATGATAATTTGCCAGACCTTGAGAACATTTCGGTAGTATGGCATCCTATATAAAAATTTGTTACTTGCAATAACAAAAAAATAGATCAAATGCAAATAAAGACTCAAAAATACAACAGCAGGGTATAATACCAGTATGGCGCAATAGTAAATATAATCTTTATGCTATCTTTAAATAATTTGCAGCACAATCTTGTTTTTAGCAGCCAGCTGGTCTCATTTTGAACAAACACACTGAACCAGACCTGTAGCATTAATGTGGCACAATACTGACTTCACTCTTTATGTGGTTAATAAATTTAATTTTAAAGCACAAATTCTGAGTTTAGCACTTCATTAGCTAACTATCATATTCTTGGACAAGATGCCTCTGCTTTTGACCAAATTAACTTGTTTTTATTTCAAATTATCCTTTCAGTGACTATAGGGTTAGCATGGCATAATATTGCACCAATCACTTGCTAATTATCTATTATTCTTTTGGCATGGTCATGTACGTTAATATGGTGCAAATGGCACTGTCAATTGATTTTTATTTTTTTTTCTGTTTAGCATCCTTAGGATAATATTTAATTTGGTGTGTAGTATTTTGGCGAAACAATAACCCTTTCAATGACAAATCTAATGGTATATTAAATATATATTAAATTTAATATAATTTAGCAGATGTGAGCTCTAATATAATTTAATAAGTTGAGTTTAATGGTTTATTAAAATTTCATGTCATTTGGATTGTTTTAAATTTTTTGGTATAGTGCTAATTAAAAACAAGTAGTAATCTGTAAATATTTATAAATTTAAAATCGAGTAAATCTTGTTGTTTAAATGATTTTCGTAAGTAGATTTATATATTTATTAAATTATTCAATTACTGTGAAAATTGATAAATTAATAAGATCACGACGATAGTAGAAAGAACAAAGTAAATATTTTAATAACTTTTATGAAACCAAACAATTTATGGAACCAAGTATTATGCATCCTCTTAACAAGATGATTGACATGCTAATCTTGCAAAATAATTGATTCATTCTCAATAGTAACTCCTTTACTATTTATAATAATTGTAAAAATATAGGTATAATAGTTCAAATAAGAGTTGGAGTTAGCTCTAGTCGATTTTAAAAGGAAAACTATAAATCATGATCTTAACAGAAATCATAAACGATGTGTTTTGAAGGAGTTAGTTAATAATGAATGTTTGTTTGTGCTTTAAATTTTTAGGTAGAATTTTTGGATTGCCATTAATAGTTTATCGTTATTTATGAAATCCTTTAAAACACTATGGCTATAAGAATGAGATCTTTAGATATATTTGTTGATGCTTGGATTTGCACCCTTAAAGAGATGCTTTGATCTCCTTATCCAATCTGTAAAATAGAATCATCTCTCTTGTTGTGGGTGATAATTTCATTGAGATGAATCTCTAGATTAGGGGCTAGCTCCCCTTGATGCACCTTTTAGGGTTGTATTCCTACTATTAACAACTCAGGGGAATGAAAAGGGTTAAAATAATTGGAATTTAAACCTATTCTACTAAGGTGATGCACCAAAAGAATTTTTTCTACTCATACTTTGAACATAAACTTGAAACAAGGACAAGTTACAAATACACTTATTTCAATATTGACTCTCTCACATCAGTGTTTCAACATGGGGTCCAAGAGATGGCATAGATTTAGGAAGACTTAAGCAATAGGCATTCCAAGACACTCTATTAAATTAGCTATTCACTAAATCTGCAATCTCTTCAAACACTTCTTGTTGACTTGCAAGAAGGAAATCGCAATACACTAGGTACTAATGGAATTAACATGTGAAGGTAAATATAAATTACACTAACACAAGACTAATACCAAGCATGTACACTTAATGCACTCATTGAATAAGGTAAAACACTTGTCTTAATTGAATCAAGGTAAAATTTTGGTAGCGCTTTGCCATACCAGGTAAAGAGATCATCAAAAATAAGCCAAGAGAATCCATATTTATAGCCTTTTAGAGAGAGGTCGAGCAAAGGGAGTTCAAAGGTCACTTGGACATGTGTCGATCTTGAAAATAGAAAAAATTACACTGCATTTTGTAAGAAACTCCCTTTACAGTTACACCAACAGAATCAAGATATGTCAAACTATATTTTGTTATAGATGGGTCCATTTGTTGGAATGTCATTTTGATGCAAGCTATTATTTACTGGCTCATCAAGCTATGTAACGATGCAACAACTTGAACCATGACCTACCTATTTATGTTTGTTATGCATCAGATCTCAAGATTCATGTCATTTGTCATTACCATATCTTTGCCTTTTGGTTCCGATCTAGCCTTTTTTTAAAACTCCAATGGCTAGTTTCTACAGTCTAAAATTGATGTTTTATAGGTCATCACTCCTTTGAGCATTTTCTTTGGATTTTTATTTTTTTGGGCTTCTTGTCTCGACACTTTCCCAAAAGAATTTGTTCAGGTATTTTATCTCTTTTTTCTTTTCCTTCAGCTTTTCGCTTGGTCCTTCATGCCTTAAATAATTTTTTCAAACAAAAATCTGAAAGAAATGATGTTTTCTTTGTATCAAATAAAATGTCTGAAAGAATTGGACTTTCGCATCTTTTCAAAAATTTTAAAAAAAATCTTCAAACAATTTATCTGAAAGAATTCCTTCAAACTTTCTGTTTGGCCCTTTTTAGTTCTTTGAAATGACCATTCAAAGAAGTGAAAAAGAACTTTTTTGAAAGAAAACATACCCAATGGCTTCTTGCAATTGACCCTTCGAAAGAGTTGAAAGTGTCATTTTCTTATGAATTACCCTTTGAGAAAGCTGTTATGGACCTTCAAAAAAGTTGTTTCAGACAAAATGGCTGAAATAATTCTTTCAGATTTTTTATAAAGGGCATCCTTCTTGAAAAGTGCCTTTCAGAGAAATTATTTTGGGCACTTTCTCTGTAAGAATTCCTTTAGAAAAGTTGTAAGTGTCCTTTGGCTTTTCTGAAATGATCTTTTCTTCAAACTTTTTGTCTCTTACCTTTTTTTTGAAAGAATTCATCGAACTCTATTTGTCCCTTCAAAATTTATGAAATGGACTGTCTGGAAAGGACACTCGCCCAAAAAATACCCTTCGTAAATTTGTGGAGGACCATTTGAAGTAGAAGGTACCCTTCAAAAAAGTTACAAAGTACCTTTTAGAATTTTTTATTTGGTCCATTTTCCTGCAAAAGAACCCTTCAGACCTTTTGAAATGTACCCTTTATAAAAAAGTGAAAAGGTCTTTTAGCTTGAAAAAGTCCTTTGATATTTTTGAAATGGTCCTTTGAAAAATTTGTTTCGGATAAAATGTCTGAAACAATTTTTCAAAAAAAATGCAAGTGACCTTTCAAACTTCTTGAAAACATCCACTTTCTTGTGAAAACAATATTTCAAACTTTCTAAAATGCCCTTCAAGAAAGTTGATGTGCCTTTCAAAAAAATTGCAAAGTACCTTTCAAAAAAATTGAAGTGGACTATTTCTTGTGAAAAAGATACCCTTTAGGAAAATTGTTTCGGACAATATGTTCGAACTAATTCCTTTTGAAAAGTTTCATGGATAATTTGCCTGAAAGAATTTGGCAAAGGCTTAGACAAAAAACTTGAAAGAATAAACACTTAGAAAAAGACCAAAATAAACCCCTCAAAAGAATTAGGCTTGTACAAAACATTTCCTGCATATTGGACTTTACCAAAGATATAGACTTAGAAGGTCTTTTGGATAGGGGTGCCCAATTTTGACCTAAAGGGCCAAAATTTGGTCAACAAATTGGTGACTCATAGGGGTAGTATGCATGCTATACTAACCAGATCGGTAGCCTAAATAGTCCATTGGGCATAGAGTCAATTAAGGATTGAAATAAACCAAAAACCTTGACCATGATTCAAAACTTTATCAACAATATAACCATTGACTACCTCTAACACACAAAGGAAAGAGACACATAACAAAGACCAAAGCAAACACACATGTGATACTTAGCACTTAGGAAAAGATAAGACACAACAGAAATAAAACTAATTATGTACAGCTAACTAGATATGCTATTCCACCTCCTAGATCAGAGGGAAAACTTCTTAGGTCTCTTTCATGGCAATAAACCTCATGATGCCATAGAAGTGGTTGGTTGGAGTAGGAGCTTGGTGACTCATCCTTCTTTCTTGCCACTTTGATTGGCATGTACCCAAGTGGATTAGGTTCAAACATGTCTCCAACATACATGTACTCATCTTTCTCTTTGAACCATGTATCATGATGGTCCTTCATGCTATTGTAGTCCATCAATGGATAAATGGTTATTATCTCATCATCATAGGGTTCATTTGTCTCATGGCCTTCTTGGTATGCATCATGGACCAACTCGTTCTTTTCTATATCTTTGAAAAGCTTGTCAAACTGATATTTTGCTTCATCATGACTTTCTTGAAGAAGGGTGGTTGGTGTGATGTTTGAGCTGAGATTTTAAAAATTATCTCATTCCAAAAATCATCATTTTCTCACTCAAAAACTACTTCTTCAAAACCCCTATTGAAATAATTAGACCTCTCTCCTTGCTCAAAACAAAAGTCTTTAGCTACTCAAAAATAGGGGTCTCCAGCTGCTCAACAACATGCTCTAGAACCTCATTCAACTTAGGTCCCATGGCTTGGTCATTATCTTCACCAAAGAAACAAGAAGGTTCATCAAAGAAAGGGAAAGAGAGCTCACCATACCTACATTCTCCATCCAACATTGACAAGTGAAGTTTGTCAATCTCGTCTTCATCTTGTTAGAACATTTGCATGTATGTGTGACCTATATCTTTCTTTGAATTATGTCACCTTCAAGAGTCACTTATTCAACCTTATTTTCATGAAAAGCTATTAAAATAGCCACCTTTTGAGATATGATTTGACCATGTTCTTCATCTTTGATAATTATTTACACTTCACACTCAATATGGTAATCACCATGATGATGTTCATATGAAGTACTTATGATGATCTCATCTTCATTCTCACTCATGATAGTCTCTTGATCAGCCAAGAATTGCATTTTTTCTTGCTCACTTGCCTCCCTTAAAATAGGTTCCTCTTTAGGAAGAAAAGAAATGAAGGGTGAATGGATAGGTTCATGAGTTTGAAATGCAGGAGTTGGAGTATGAAATATAATGGAAGGTGAAGGTAATGAAAATGGAGTATGGGATGAAAGAGAGGATTTAGGAATAGAATTTGAAAGGAGGCAAGCACTAGTGAGCTCAAAATCATATTGGGAATGAGAAGTGAGGTTTTCTTTGAGAAGCTCATGAGGAAGAGTAGGTAAACCTTGGGTTAAAATTAATTGATTTTCTTCCTTCCACTTGATCAGCACTTCATCTGTATCAGATATATTTTGATAACTCTCTTGAAGGGGTGTAGATGGAGTGTGTTTATGCATGGGATCTTCTATTAGGTCTAAACCATCCATTATACCTTGATTAAAGAATCTTATTCTTGACTCTAATTCTTCAATCTATTTAGCTAGATTCTCTTTGGAGATGCTTTCTTGGAGATCATGTGCATCATCAAGATGAGGAGGAGTAGATTCATTTTCTACTTCATACTCTTGAGCAATACTCTTCTCTTCTTTCTTACCCCATGATTCCATTATTTCTTTCCAACTCATGATCTTAGGATTGGAACTCTCTTCTTGAGGATAAGCAACAACTTCATCTTTCTCAAGGTCTTGAGATGGTTCATGATAGACATTTCTCCAAATTGGAATCTTTACATCATGCTAAGGGGTTTGAGAAGATTGAGGGGGACTAAGAAGAGTTTGCACATGCATAGGATGAGTTTCTTGAGGATGGGCATGTTGTTTTCCAAAAAAAGTAGGATGATTATTTTCAAAAGAGGGCTCATAATCTAAGGAATTACAATAATTAGTTTCCATAGAAGGCTATTCTAATGTCCTTTGGTGTTGGATTTCTAGGTGTAAAGGATTAACAACAAGAGTAGTTAATGCATTAGATAGGTTAGAAGGTTGACTCATTTTACTTTGGTGAGCAAGTGCTATTTGATAAAAAAGGATTTAGTGTATAGGGGGAGGATTTATTTTGTATAGGAGAAGGTTATTCTGGAACGGAAGAAAGGGTACAAGGCTAACTGCCTTGAGTGGATTGACTTCTCCACCTTACTAGTTTCTCCTCCATAGATTGCATGACTTGAGCTTGCTTAAACAAGTATTCCTCCTTGTACATAAGCTCTTCTTGATAGCTATTTCACTCATTCAACTTATCTATTTCTAACATTTACTTATCAAAATCCAATATTATCTCCTTAGCACTCTTGAATTATTTGGGAAAAGGATAATTAGGAAGGCTATTTGAAGTGATTGCATGAACAATATGAGCTTGATCAAAATCATATGAAGGAACATAAGATCCATACTTCTCAACAATAGGATTATACATACCAAATATGATCTCTTGATGCACTAGGGCTACTTGACCAGCTGATTAAACTTGGATTCATCATTGGTGTTGATTGAAATACCTCCAAAAGGATGATTGATTGAAGAACACACCAAGAATTCTTCAACTCCTTGGATAAATAGTACCACAGGGATTGCCAAAAACTATTGACACTTGGATTTGTACCCTTGAAGAGATGCTCAATTCTCTTCATACAAATGGAAAAATAAAATCATCTCTTTTATTTTGGGTGATAATTTTGTTGAGATGAATCTCTAGATTAAGGGTTATCTCCCTTTGATGCACCTTTCAGGGTTGTATTCCTACTATTAACAACTTGGGGGAATGAAAAGGGTTAAAATAACTATAATTTAAACCTATTCTACTAGGGTGATGCACCAAAATATTTTCTCTACTCATACCCTGAACATACATTTGAAACAAAGACAAGTTACAAATACACTTCTCTCAATATCGACTCTCTCACATCAATGTTTCAACATGGAGTCTAGGAGATGGTATAGATTTAGGAAGACCTAAGCAATAGGCATTCCAAGACACTCTATTAAATTATCTATTCATTGTATCTGCAATCTCTTTAGACACTTCTTATTGACCTATAAGAAGTAAATCACAATACACCAAGTACTAATGGAATTAACATGTGAAGGTAAATAGAAATTACACTAGCACAAGACTAATGCCAAAAATTACACTTAATTCATTCATTGAATGAGGTTAAAAACTTGTCTTAATTGATTCAAGGTAAAATTTTGGCAAGGCTTTGCCATACCAAGTAGAGAGATCATCAAAAATAAGCCAAGGGAATCCATATTTATAGCCTTTTAGAGAGAGGTCAAGAAAAGGGAGTTCAAAGGTCACTTGGACATGTGTCAATATTGAAAATATAAGTAGTTACACTACATTCTATAAGAAACTCTCTTTACAGTTACATCAACAAAATCAAGATATGTCAAATTGTATTTTACTATAGATGGGTCCATCTATTAGAATGTCATTTCAATGCAAGTCATTCTTTACTAGCTCATCAAGCTGTGTAATGGTGCAACAACTTGAAACATTAACCTACCTATTTATGCTTGTTATTCATTAGAGCTCAGGATTCATTCCATTTATCATTACCATATCTTTGCTTTCTGGTTCTAATCAAGCCTTTCTTTTAAACTCTAATGACTAGTTTCTGTAGTCTAAAATTGATGTTTTGCGAGCCATCACTCCTTTGGGCATTTTCTTCAAAATTCTTATCTCAGCACTTTCTCAAAATAATTTGGTTGGATATTTTGTCTCTTTTGTCCTTTTCCTTTAGCTTTTCACTTGCTCCTTCATGCCTCAAATAATTTTTGTGGACAAAAAATCTGAAGGAACTGATGTTTTCTTTGTATCGGATAAAATGTCTGAAATAATTAGACTTTGGGACCTTTTCAAGTTTTTGAAAGAATTCTTCGGATAATTTATCTAAAATAATTCCTTTGAAATTTCTTTTTGGCCCTTTTTAGTTCTTTGAAATGACCCTTTAGAGAAGTGAAAAAGACCATTTTTGAAATAAAGCATACCCTTTAGCTTCTTGTAATTGACCCTTCGAAAGAGTTTAAAGTGTCCTTTTCTTATGAATTACCCTTCAGGAAAGCTATTATGGACCTTCAAAAAAAAAAAATTTGGACAAAATGTCCCAAAAAATTCTTTTAGATTTTTAGTAAAGAGCATCCTACTTGAAATGTGTCTTTTGAAGAAATTGTTTCGGGCACTTTCTCCATAAGAATTCCTTCAAAAAAGTAGTAAGTGTCCTTCAGCTTTTTTAAAATGATTTTTTCTTCATACTTTTTGTCTCCTACCTTTTTTTTGAAAGAATTCACCAGCTTTTGTTTGGCCCTTTGGACTTTGTGAAATGGACCGTTTTGAAAGGACACTTGCTTGAAAATACCCTTCGAAACTTTATAGAGGAACATTTCAGCTGCAAGGTACCCTTTAAAAAAGTTACAAAGTACCCTTCAAAAAAAAATTAATTGGTCCATTTTCCTGCAAAAGAACCCTTTGGACTTTTTGAAATGCACCCTTTGAAAAAAAGTGAAAAGGTCCTTTAGCTTAAAAAATTCATTTAGGATTTTTGAAATGGTCATTCAAAAAAGTTATTTCAGACAAAATGTCCTAAACAATTTTTTAGAAAAAATGCAAGTGACCTTTTAGATTTTTTTGAAAATGTCCACTTTCTTGCAGAAACAATCTTTCAGACTTTCTAAATTTCCCTTTAGGAAATTTGAAGTGCCTTTAAGAAAAACTGCAAAGTACCCTTCAAAAAAATTGAAGTGAACCATATCTTGCAAGAAAGATACCCTTCATAAAAATTGTTTCAGACAAAATATCCAAAATAATTCCTTCAAAAAAGTCACATGGACAATTTTCCCAAAAGAATTTAGTAAATGCTTTGACAAAAAATCCAAAGATAAAAAACCCAAAAGAATAAACACTTAGCAAAAGACCAAAACAAACTCCCTGAAATAATTAGGCTTGTAGAAAACATTTCCTGCATAGTGGACTTGATCAAAGATATAGACTTAGATGATTTTTCAAATAGGGGTGCCCAATTTTGGCTTGAAGGGCCAAATTTTGGTCAAAAATATTACCTAACATTTATAACAAACCAATAATGATATTTTAATCCTTAAATGGAATTAGATAACACCATTGGTAACATTGTATATAAGTGGATAGGGATAAATAATCATTATCTAGTCTATATTGTGTTCACACTTAGCTTATCATTAGTAAGATTCATCAATGAGTAAATAGAGAGGTAAGGTGAAAGTTTTGATTTGAGGCATGAAAGGCCCTATAGAAGAACAAAACATAGATATCAGGGAAATAAAATAGGTTTTTAATAGAAATCCTATTTAGTAAACCAATCATTCATCAATATACATCTAAGTCAATGATTACATGGGTGATATGGGACACCCATGTAAAGCTTCATCTTATGAGCACATTCTTAAAAAATAAATGACTGGTAATAGCAAATATCTAGACCTAATAACTATGAGATGTCTAGGTTGGGGAGACCTTAGAATAAGAGTAGTGGATGTGAGACGTCTAAGATATGAGAGCATATCCTAATTAAACCCACAAAGTAACTCTGGTCTAATGATTTAATATTCAACAAGGGGATCTTGATGAATCTAAAATGTGTGGCTATATGTAGTGTATATGTGTAGTGTACATTGGGAATGTGTTAACCCCTATCTTGGTTCATAGTCACACTTGTAAGATGTTGCATGGAGTAGTTATAGTGTTGGTATGTTATACAATTATCTCTTTTTTAATATTCAAACCCCTAGATCTATCCTACTCGTGAAGGGTAGGGCTACTATCAATGGATGAGAGATGAGCATGGTATCTAAAAGGCTCTATGATTGGAATAATATCCATCTATGATACTCTCCCTCTCTACATCTACATGGTCTACTATTGGTCTATGATAAATCCTCTACTTGGTGAAAAAATCAAATGTTGAACAAATTGATTATTATAATTATTGATGTAAAATGTTGATGTATGTTTATCAAAATTTTAAATTATTAAGGACATTAAAAATGGAATTTAGACCTAGTTGTATAGTGGTTGTGATCAAATTAAATTCTATAAGTATGATTCATATCATTATAATTTTGAAATGATAATTGAGTATTTAAGTTAAATATATAGTTAAATGTCACAGTCACTCTGATAGTAGATAATTATAGTTGATAAGAGAGATTGTTTAATTAAGCCTTTATCTATATTCTTGATGTGTTGACACTCTGATATGAATTATATTAAGTTATTTATTAAATATATGGCAGGTTAGTGTTGGAAATATTGTCATTGATGTCAAAGGCCTAGTAGTATTGGTGACAAAAGCCCCATAGCATTTAATCTCTAAAGGTGTTTTTAATGTTCATATATTGGCTAAATTGTGTTAATAATAATTAAATATTAACATATATATTCTTGGTTACATAAATACAAAAGAGGGTACATGTGAAATTCAAAGAGTCACCAAGCAAAGACAAAAAAGGGAAAGGGTGCATTTTCCCATGAAGGGTCACCTTGAAGAATTTGAAGAGCCACCAGATAAAGACAAAAGAGGGAAAGGATGCTTTTCCCCATTAAGGGTCACCATGTGACTTTTCAAATGAAATAATTTAAAGGGTCATGCAAGTTTGGCACCATTTTCCATGTGGTTTGAAGGGTCACAAAGGGTGAATGCCAAAGGTTATTTGGAAAGCTATAAAAAGAGGCTTGGGAAGCCATTTTTAATATGGAAGTGCATGGTTTGTAATTATTTTATATAGATTAAAAAATCAAAGGAGAGAAAAGAAAGAGATATAGTAGTGTGTTATCATTTGTTGAGAAAACAACATTGAGAGATAGTTATGTTTTCTACACAAAAGGGGTTGGTACTCCTATGGGTGGGTGCTCACAAATCATTGTTGTGTTGGTGCTTAGCAAAGGGGTTGGTGCTCCTACAAGTTGGTGCTTGCAAACTTTGTAAAATTGAGTTGGTGCTCATTTACATGCTTGAGATAGTTCTCTTTGATTTTTTCCACATTGAGTTTCTACATTAATATATGCTCTCTCTCTCTCTCTCTCTCTCTCTCTCTCTCTCTCTCTCTCTCTCTCTCTCTCTCTCTCTCTCTCTCTCTCTCTCTCTCTCTCTCTCTCTCTCTCTCTCTCTCTCTCTCTCTCTCTCTCTCTCTCTCTCGTGTGGTGCATGTTATTGTTTCATTTTTATTGCATATCTTGAATGTATGATTAAGGGGATAAATAAAAATAATTTTATTAAGTAAAAGATATAAAATATATATGATATACTAATTCACGCCCTCTTACTATATCATGTGCTTAATAATTGATATCAAAGCAGGTTCCTTCAAAAGAGTTTAGCAGGTTGAAGGTAGATAGGGGAAAGCACGATAGCTGAAGCACATGAAGGCTTTTCTATAAATAAGGCACCTTTGTTTGATGGGACAAAATATTCTTTTTGGAGCATAAGGATAAGGACTTAATTGATGGCCCTAAGATTTGACATTTGGCAAGCAGTAATAAATGAATACGAAGAGCCACAAACACGTGTAACTACTCTTGTAGATAAAAAGGCAAGTGAAAATAATGTTAAAAATTTAAATGCTATTTTATGTGGTTTATGTGAATCAGAATTTGTTAAAGTTATGCAATGCAAATCTACTCATGAGACTTTGGTAAAACTCAAGAATATTTACAAAGGTGATGGAAAAGTTCGGTGAGCTAAGCTCCAAGCTTTTAGGAGATAGTTTAAGAATCTAAAATGGAAGAAGAAGAAAATGTAGTAAGATAGATTTTATGGATTGATCAAATAGTAAATCAAATTCAAGGCCTTGGATAAAAATTAGAAGAGTTAATGGTGGTACAAAAGGTTTTGAGATCTCTACCATTGAGATATGATACAAAGGTATCAACAATTGAGAAAATGAAGGATCTAACAAAGTTAAAGATGGATGAACTACATGGTATTCTTAAAACATATGAGATGAAAACCAAACAAGAGAAACCCTCAAAAAGGGAAGTTTCTTTCAAAACATCTAAGAAAGACAAGCTAAGATTCAAGAATCAAGTGACAACTTTAGTGATGAACAAGATGACAATGAAGCCCTATTCATCTTCAAGCCTAAAAAGGGCATAGGTAAATATCAAGGAAAGTTTCCATTTAAATATTTTAAATGTCATAAGATTGGACATTTTATAGCCAAGTGCCTAGATAAGAATAATGGTGATAATGAAGAAGGAAATCCTACATACAAGAAAAAATTCAAAGGCATATACAAGAAGAGATTCAAGAAGAAGAGTTTATATTCTAAAGATCTTATCTTAGTGAAAGACAGTGGAGTTAGTGACTCAGATAAAGAAGATATTTTATTCATGACCACACATGAACATGTCTCTGCAAGTAAAAGTATATATGATCAAGAAGAAGAACATGATGAAAGTGAGGATGAAATTAAGGTGAATCTAGAAGGAGAACTCATTTGTGCCTTATAATAATTAAAATCTCTACAAAAAAATAATCGAAGATTGAAGCTCCAGATCGAGAAAAATTAAAAAAAGTCAAAGGAAATAATTAAAAATTTACAAGCACACATTGAAGAAGCCAAAAAGACTAAAGAAGATCTAACAAAAAAATTGTAAAAGATAAGTAAAGAATGTGAAAGATATGTTGTTAAAATTGCCTCTTTAAAAGAAGATATTGAGAAAACAAATAAATCAAATAGATAAAGTAGCCAATGATTCAAAATTTAATAATAACACTAACATGTTGAATAAGATATTAGAAATTCAAAGATTAATATCAGATAAGAGAGGTATCAGATTCAAAAAATAGAAAGGGGAGGTCACTAATTCCACAAAACCTCAAGATAAGGTTAACATAGATAAATAAAAGAGCTATGTTGAAGCCCTTAAAAAAAAAAATGAAAAAGGAAGAAGTAAAGAATGTAGAGGCCAGCTCAAACAAAGAAGGTTGAAAAGAACAAAGTTACAAAAGACCACCAGGTCAAAGATACACAAGCCAGTACATGATTAGCAATTACTATTTTATTCATTATTATTTTTATTTTAATGGTTATGGTCATATGAAAATAGACTATAAGAAAAGAGCTAAAAAAATTAGAAACAAGGAGAAGGGAACTCATGCAGAGTCAATTAGAAACCACAACTCTTTTGCTTCTCTATTAGTTTTTAACGAAGAAGCCATAGTATGTTACAAGTGCAATAATTTCAGACACATAGCCTAACATTGTAAAAGCATGTTTGATTCAGTCAAGAAGGACCAAGGGTTCAAGGCTCCATTCATCAAGAAGAGAGTTCAGATAGATTTATGATAGAATAACCTAAAGAGTCTATGTTACTCTAGACAGTTTCGCATGAAAGAAATGAAGAACAACCATGGTTCATTAAAAATGGATGTTTAAGGCACATAATAGGAGACAATAGTAATTTCATAAATTTAAATAATATCAATGGTGGTATAGTGAAATACAGAGATAATACCACTGCCAGGATAGTCAGAAAAGGTACATTAAGTTTGGATAATGTTAGAACCAAGACTGAGAATATATTGTATGTAGAAGGTCTTAAGCATAATCTATTGAATGTAAGTCAAATATGTGATCAAGGATACACATTAAAGTTTTATGTAGAAGTTTTTGAGATTAGAAAAAAATATTCAAATATGTTGATTGCAGATGCTTAGAGTATAGGCAATAGTTTATATATGTTAGCAAATATTTTCACAAAGGCACTACCAAAGGAAACATTTGAGTATCTACAAGAGAAGTTGGGAGTAATTTATTTTACTTCCTGCTATTGAGGATCAACATCAATTTAGGGGGAGCTAAGTGTTAGCTCCAAGATATACCCTTTGCCATTGATTTCAAAGGGGAAGAAGTATAGGAATAGGTTTAGAAAATTGGATGCTACACGAAGGGGGAGTTACTATATGTTTTCAGTTGATAGTATGTGCAGGTCTTAGTTTTAGGTTGGTATGTGTAGTAAAAGTTTCAAAATGTCATATTTTCAATTTGAGATTGTCATCAATGACAAAGGGGGAGATTATTAGAGCTATTGTCATTGATTTGAAAGATCTATCAGTATTGGTGACAAAGTCCCCACAGCACTTAATGTATAAAGGTGTTTTTAATGTTCATATCTTGGAAAAAGTGTGTTAATATTAATTAAATATTAACATATATATTCTTGGTTGTATAAAGATAAAAGAGGGTCCATGAGGAAGTCAAAGAGTACCAAGTAAAGACAAAATAGGGAAAGGGTGAATTTTCCCATGAAGGGTCACCTTGAGGAATTTGAAGAGTCACTAGATAAAGACAAAAGAGGGAAAGGATGCTTTTCCCCATGAAGGATCACCATGTGGCTTTTCAAATGAAATAACTCAAAGGGTCATGCAATTTTGGCACCATTTTTCATGTGGATTTAAGGGTCACAAAGGGTGAATGCCAAAAGTCATTTGGAAAGCTATAAAAGGAGGATTGGGAAGCCATTTGTATTATGAAAGTGCATGGTTTGTAATTGTTTTATATAGCTTAAAAGAGTAGAGGAGAGAAAAGAAAGAGATATATTAGTGTGCTATCATTTGTTGAGAAAATAATATTGAGAGATAGTTATGTTTTCTACACAAGAGGGGTTGGTGCTCTTGTGGGTGGGTGCTCACAAATCATTATTGTGTTGGTGCTTAGCAAAGGGGTTGGTTCTCCTACAAGTTGGTTCTTGAAAACTTTTTAAATTTGAGTTAGTGCTCATTTACATACTTGAGATAGTTCTCTATGGTTTTCCCACATTGAGCTTCTACATAAAAATCTAGTCTCTGGTACATGTTATTGTTTCAATTTTATTACATATCTTGAATGTATGATTAAGAGGTTAAATAAAAGGAATTTGATTAAGTAAAATATTTAAAAGATATATGATATACTGATTCACCCCCCTCTCAGTATATCTCATGCTTAACAGTGAGTAATTATTTTTATTTAACAAAACATGCAAAATAAATTGTAATACAACTTTGATTAATGCAAGTTATTTATTCTTTATTATAAGTGCATGCAATTAACTATGGTATATTTTTTAAGAAATAGATTTATATGCTAAATAAATCACTATGATTTGTTCTTTTAATACTTAGTAGAATTCAGAAGGTATGTATGGATTAGATTACATGATATAACCTTTGGTTAGGAAGTTAATCTACAACAACAACAACAACAACAACAACAACAACAATAATAACTTCACCTCAAAGGGTTAGCACATTGTGGTATCAAATCCCAAGTTCAACACTTGAACCTAATGGGATTGCTACATTTCTAAGTTGTAATTCTTTGATTCTTCCAAGTTACTATTGCCTGAACATGTAAAAATGAGAGAAGTGATCAAAATGGAGAAGAAATTAAAGCTAAGCTTGACCAGATATTAGTTGTGGTAACCATTACTCAAGAAAAGATGGGTATCCTATAATAACAAGTACATGACCTTAATCATGGAGAGGATCATGAAGAAAACATGGGAAATTAAATCAATGGCAAAGATGACTAGAATGTTTTTATCAAAATCAGAAAAATCCTGATGGAAATATTCATAATGATCCCCCACCAAAGTACTGAGTTAGCAAGAAACTTAAAGTGGATATCCCACCTAAGTATAATGGGGTAGTACTTGGGGATGGAACATAAAATTGGATTATTGAAATGGAGAATTATTTTGAACTTTGACACTTTTCTTTAAAAACTAGAGCTATTTAGGGAGCCTACCAGCTCTCAGGTGAAACACCAACTTGGTGGAAAAACTTGAATGTTGAAATAAAATTTCTTGCATAAACCACCACATGGGAACAATTTGTGTCCTACTTTAGAAAAATATGGTTACCACAGTTGCACTTTGATGGAAAGATGACAGAATTCAAAATCTCTGAAAAGAAGATATGTCAGTCACTACTTATTGGGAGAAGTTCCCCTGAATCCTAAAATATGTGACACAATATCATAGTGATGAGCAGTTCTATATTAGAAAGTTTATTTTGGGTTTGAACCCTCAAATCAACATTGATGTCGACCTCAATAGACCCATTACCATGGATGAAGTTTTTGAGAAAGATATAAAATAGGAATAGAATCTAAAAACTTTTACATCAACTAAATAGGAATTCTATAACAAAGGGAAGGGCTTTTTGCAAAAAAAATTCCCATCCCTTTAAAAAGAAGCTTTGGAAAGGCAATAAAAATGGTGGTAACAAAAACATAAGTTCTAAGAATAGTTCTATGTTTGGGAATTCAATAAAATCCAACAAATAGATATAAGCAATAAAATGGTAAAAACAACAATAGAAACACTAGAAAGTTCAGTAGTGGGGGAAAATACCAAGAGAAGAAAGGCCCAATAGGTAGAAGCTTTAATTGTGGATGTGATTATTATGCTAACCACTATCCTCATAGATATAATGACGTTCAATCTAAGGCACCCCTACCTTAAAGCTTAAAGAAGCACCCATGTGTTAAAAGTAAGGAAATAGGCCAATGCTCCTATACAAAGAATAAGGAACATGATCCAATGAAAGATGAGACCTGAGACCCAAGTGAAAGAGTACAAGAAAAGGAAATAAAAAAGCATAAGTTAGGGAAGAAGCTAATTCCTTAGGAACGTTGACAACCCAAAGACTAAGGAAGAAGGTAACACAAAAAGAAGTAGTAAAGGAAACACAAAGGATCCTTAAAAAACACTTCCCTAGGGTTAAGAAGTGAAGATAATCTCATTGAATGTTAGAGGGATTAACAACCCTAATAAGTAAATATTAGTATGGAATGTAAGGTCATACAGCAGTAAATAACTACAAGGTAGGCTTCCAAGTGACACCACTGGAGGTAATAGGTAAACTTTTTGGTTGTCTAGTTACTATACTTATCGATAGATGAACATCATAATGTTTTATAGCTCTTGAGATTATTAGAAAGTTAAAGAAGAATGTTAGTTTTATGTCTAATTCTTAGTTAGTCCAATAAGGAAATCAAGTAATGAAAAAGGTATATCAATGTCTATTTTAATCTAAGTAATAACTTTCATAGTTCACTACTATAGTAGACCTATATGTGGCCACTCTAGGATCGTATGATGTGATAATTAGAGTAAACTAGTTGTGGAAGCATCAAGTGAAAGTTGATTGCTTTGCCAAAACTATATCTTGTCTTGATGATAAAGGTTACTCCAGAATTATGCAAGGAGTTAAATGAGATATGAACTTGAGGAAAATTTTTGCAATGCAGTTGAAAAAGGCCAAGTGAAAAAGATGTATTCTTTTTGCATTACAACTTGATGAAGTGGAAGGAGAAAAAGAACCTACAATGGAATATTACCCCTTCCTACTTAATTTTAGTGATGTTTTCCCTTATGAACTACCATAGCTACGACCTAAGATATAATTTGATTTCTCAATTGATATCATCCCTAGTTATAAGCCCAAGTCAAAAGAACCTTACCGAATGATGATAACTAAGTTGTTTAAGTTAAAGGTTCAATCATAGGAGCTATTAGCCAAAGGTATTATCTATCTTAGTGTATCTCCTTTAGGTGATCCAATGGTTTTTATTAAAAATAAGGATTTCACCCTTAGGGTTTGTATTGACTACAGGATGCTCAATAAAGTAACTGTGAAGAATAGATACCCCTTACCACTCATTGATAATCTCTTTGATCATATGTGAGGGGAAATAGTGTTTTCAAAAAACTTCTTTTAGGACTTTTATGGGCATTACGAGTTCACAATTATTCCCTTTGGACTTACAAATGCTCCAGTGATATTCATGAACCTAATGAATAGCATATTCAAGGACTATTTTGACAACTTTATTTTGGTATTTATGGATGACATTTTTATTTATTCAAAATCTAAAGAGAAACATGTCCAACATTTGAGCTTAGTGATGCAATGGTTGAGAGAGCATAAGCTTTATGATAAGTTATCCAATTGTGTTTTCTTTTAGAAGAGAGTGCATTATTTAAGACACATCATTTCAATTGAGGGTATTTTAGTTGACCTTACAAATATTCAAGCCATCGTGGAATGGCCATTTCCTAATAATGTTCATGAAATCCATAGTTTCATGGGCTTAGCTATATATCATAAAAATTTTGTGTAAGGGTTTTCTAAGATAGGAAACATAATCAATTCCTTATAGAAGAAGAACCAAATGTTCATTTAGACAGAGATGTGTGAGAAAGCTTTTCAACTCTTGAAAGAGAAGCTAACATCTGTACCTATGTTAAAGTTCCAAACTTAAATAGAAATTTTATAGTGATTACATTGCATCTGAGGAAGGATTTGGGGGTGTGTTGATGCAGGATTACCATGTAGTGGCCTATGAATCTAAGAAACTCAATCTGTATGAGTTAAACTATAAGCCCCATGACCTTGAGCTAGTAGTTATTATTCATGCATTGATTAGGCAGTGACATTTCCTATTAGGTAAACCTTTTGATCTCAAGACATATAATTTGGGGTTGAAATATATCTTCACACAACCCAACCTTAACACATGGTAAAGGCATTGGTTAGAATTTTTGTGTGAGTATCATTTTAATATATAATATACTTATGGCAAGAAAAATAGAGTAGCAAATTCCCTTAGTAAGAGGAGATATATATTTACCATGACTATAGTGAGGACCACTTTTTGTCAACAAATTTTTAGTCAGCTACCATCAGATGAATTCTACAAATAGGGTTAGACTACTTTAGAGGTTGATATTTAGATCATAGATATGAGGGATATCATATCAAAGGAGGGGGACTCCTTAGATTAAAGGACATGATTTGTGTACTAGACCTTGGTGGTTTATGAACCATGGTATTGGAGGAGGTACATAATTCTCCTTACTGAGGGCACCAAGGGGTGACCAAGGTGATGGTAAATCTTAGATAATTATATTTCGGGCCAGGCCTTAAGAGGGATGCCACTAGTTTTGTGATAAGATGTTTGGAGTGATAGCGAGTCAAGGCCAAGCACATACATCCAGTATGGTTTTTATATTCCCATGAGCCTCCAAAATGGAAATGGTAGGTTAACATATGGTTATTGATCAAGGACTTCCCTTGTCAAAGAATAAACATGATGTGATCTTGGTTGTAGTATATAAACTCACCAAGGTTTCACACTTTATCCTTGATAATATAATAAATAGTTCACCAATTTTAACGAGGAGGATTGTGAAATAAATTTTTAGATTGCATGGAGTACCCGATAATATCATTTCAGATTGGGACACTCACATGACTTTGAGGTTTTAGAAGACCTTTCATGTTACTTTGGAAACAAAATTGAATTTCAATTCTACCTATCACCTTAAGACTAAAAAATAAATAGAAAGGGTGAATCAAGTTCTAAAAGACATGATGCATATGTATTACATGGATTAAAAATACAATTGGGAGGAGTATTTTCCATTAGTAGAGTTCATGTACAATAATTCACATTATTTGACTTTTGGCATGGCTCCCTTTGAGGAAATTTATGCTAGAATGTGTCATATCCATCTTAGTTAGGATAATCCAAATGATAAAGTTATGATTGGTACTGAAATGCTCTAGGATATGGAGGAACATGTCAAGCTCATTCAAAAAAGACTGTTTGAAGCTATAGATGGGCAAAAGAGCTATGTTGATAGGAAGAGAACTCATAGACTTTTTGAATCAAGAGATAAATAATTTTTAAAGATAAAACTTCAAAAAAGTTATATCAAGTTTGAAAAGTATTTCAAACTAGCACCAAGATATGTAGGACCCTTTGACATCCTTGAAGTCATTAACCTAGTTGCTTATAAACTTGCACTACCACCAACACTTGTTTAACTTCATAATATTTTTCATGTTTGTTTACTAAAATGCTATCATACAGATGTCTCATATTATTGATTGGGAGACCTTATAGGTCTAGGATATAGGAGTGGTTCTAGTAGAGCCCTTGTGAGTTATTCATACTCGTAAATTGACTTTGTAGAAAAAAGAAGTCTCCCAGTGTAAGGTCCAGTAGGACCAATATTATGAGGAGAGTGAAACATGGGAAGACTATGATGAAGTCTTCAAATCTTTTCCACATCTTTTTACTTAGTTACTTACTTTAGTAGTCATCAAGTCAATGTCTCTTCCAAGGGGGGAGGATGGCATATCCCATTTTTATATGCATGTAATAATCATTTATTCATCTCAATGTAGTGTGCCACATAAACTTATCTAATTAATTTTATGATGTTTATTTAATATTTGAGTGATTGTATCCATTGTGGAACTAAATAACTATATTCTTAAGATGATTATTATGCATTATATTAGTATGAGATTTAAAATGATTAATAATATGCACATGGATCTAACATAAATTTGACATTGAGTTGTGCAAGGTAAGCAAACAGGATTATAAGTGATGCAAAAATATGTAATGTTTTAACATTATCATACTTGCATAGTTAATATATATTTGTATTTATTAATTTTTAACAGATCTTGTCTTAGTGTGCGTTTGTAGCACAAATTGATCTGCATTTGCAAAGAGGGAGGGTATCATCAAGGAGAGTTGGATTCGATAGGGTGTTGGAAAACAAGAAAGAGATTGTGTTCAATGATAAACCGAGCATTTTTTTAGGATACATAGATAACCTAAATTTGGGTTTTTACAATTTTTTATTATGTGATGTTATAAATATCATCATTTAGCTTGTGTTTCAAAAGCTTAATTTCTATTAAATAAATTAAATATGTACATCGATAATAGTTGAGCTTACATACACTAAATTTCATCTCGAATAAAGAAATCACCATCTTTAAACATTTAAATAATATTAAGAAAGGTAAAATAAAATTTTATATTAAATAAATAAATAAATACAAATTTAAAAGACTTAAAACATAACCATTTAAGCCACATCATATAAAAAAGAAGTGTTTGTAAAAAGGACTCTTGCAAAAATTTATTTCATTTAAATCATACCTACAAGTCTTTACCACTACGCCATCTTGGGAGGACAAAGTGTTGGTATTAAATTCAAACATAGGAAGAGAAGAAAAAAACTAACTTTTTTCACGTTATGCAATTACACCGACCAATGATGCCACATGGGTGGAAATAAATGTTGAAGTTAATTAAAAATCTATTTATTGAAGTCTTTGAAGGGAAAGGAGGGGGGTTGACGGAGGAGAGGAGGATATTATTTTGACGAGAGATTTTATTTAGAGGAAATAAGAAGCACATTCGAGCTAGAGAAAAAGAAGAACTTGCAGTAGAAAAAGGAGGCTTGAAGGAAGATCCAAGTGTTTTTCATTTTAGCATCAAAACCAAGTACCTCTGTATGGAAATAAATCTTCATGCATACTCCTTATTTAATTTTGTGAAATGTCACATGTAAGCCTGCCTATAAACAATAATTTGTTATTAGGAAATGAGGAAATTAAATTCTGTGAAAATATTATGAAATATTAATCTTCCTTTATTTTTTTCATTTATTTTGGATCTTCCTCGTTGACTTCTAAACATTTCCAAATCATGTTTACTATTTGTATTTGTTTGACAACTATAGAACACTCTTTACTTTCCTTAATTCCTCTTCTCCTTCAGGGATTTTCAAGATAAAAATTTTAATTGGTTGTTTTATTCTATCCTGGGTGTTCTTGATACCCCTCTTTAGATCTACAAATCACTCAAACTCCTTTGTCTGTAGAATATTAAAAGCATTCAATAAATGAGTAAACTGAGAATGGAAGAATGCTTAATAGACTTGCATAGTCCTCAAATCATTCACAATAAAAAGTAGTGAATACTTGCCTTCACGTCAAAATTTCCTAAGATAATAAAAAGAAAATGACTGAAACTAAAACAATAATCGAAGATCAAGGATCAGATAGAAATCAGACTTTTATTATAAGCTACTATGTTCTAAGATCAGTCTCACTCAGCCTAAAATCATAAAATTGGTGACATTAGAATCATTATTGAGTAAATAATGGTACGCTACATATATAAGGTTAGTGATTTCAAAACAAAATAAATGAAAATCTTTAATATAAATTTATTTTGGCAAACTCTAAGCTGGGTGAAAATCTGTATAGAGTTGCCATTCTCCTCTTGACCGCATGTAGCTTGTAAACATTTACCAATAGATGATAATTTTCCAGACCTTAAGAACATTTCAGTAGCATGGCATCCTATATAAAAATCTGTTACTAGCAATAACAAAAATTAGATCAAATGCAAATAAAGACTCAAAAATAGAACAGCAGGGTATAATACCAGTATGGCGCAATAGTTTATGTTATCTTTAAATAATTTGCAGCACAATCTTGTTTTTAGCAGGCAGCTGGTCTCATTTTGAACAAACACTTCCCTCCCACTGACCCAGATGGTAAATACTTGACACTATGGCACAGACATGTAGCATTAATGTGGCACAATACTGATTTCACTCTTTATCTTTATCTTTATAGACTAGAGGGTCAGTATGGCGCAAGCTGCACCAATCACTTGCTAATTATGTATCATTATTTTGGCATAGTCCTAGAGTGTCGATATGGCACAAATGACACTCTGTCAATTGGTGTTTTTGTTTAGCATCCTTAGGATAATATTTAATTTTCCATATATTAAACAATTATCAATTGTATTTTGGCGTGATAATAATCCTTTTAATTACAAATCTAATGGTATATTAAATATATAATAAATTTAATATAATTTAGCGAATAAGAGTTATAATATAATTTAATAGGTTGAATCTAATGGTTTATTAAAATTTCGTGTCATCTGGATTATTTTAAATCCTGCAGTATAGTGTAGTCTGAAAATAACTAGTAATCTGTAAAGATTTATAAACTCAAAATAGAGCAAATTTTTTTATTGTTTAAATGATTTTCGTAAGCAAATTTATTTATATATTGAATTATTCAATTGCCATGAAAATTGATAAATTAGTAAGATCACTATGATAGTAGAAAGAAAAAATTAAATATAACGTACACAAAACCAAATAGCGTATGGAACCGAGTACTATGCATCTTCTTAACAAGATGATTGACTTGCTAGTTTTACTGAATTTAGTTTTGGTCTATTTTAAAAGGAAAACTATTAATCGTGATCTTGAGGGACATCGCAAATGACATGTTTTGGCGGAGCTAGTTAACAATGAACATTTGTTTGTGCTTTAAATTATTTATGTAGAGTTTTTGGGTCACTGTTAATATTTTATCGCTATTTATGAAATGCTTGAAAAAACTATGGCTATAATAATGAGATCTTTAGATATATTACTTGACATTTATAACAAACCAAAAAGTATATTTTAATCCTTAAAATGAATTACATAACAACATTGGCAACATTGTATATAACTGGATAGGGATAAATAATTATTATCTAGTCTATACTATGTTCATGCTTATCATCAATAAGATTCATTAATAAGTAAATAGAGAGGTAAGGTGAAGGCTTTGATTTGAGGCGTGAATGGCCTTGTTGAACAACAAAACAAAGAAATCATGGATAAAAAGTAGGTTTTTAATAGACATCTTATTTAGTAAACCAATCATCCATCAATGTACGAATAAGATGATGATTACATGAGTCGTATGGGACACTCATGTAAAGCATCGTCTCACAAGCACATTCTTAAGGAAACAAACAACTGTTAATAGGGAATATCTAGACCTAGTAACTATAAGATGTCTAGGTTGGGGAGACCTTAGGATAAGAGTAGTGGATGTGAGACGTGTGGTCTAAGAGATGGGATGGTATCCTAGTTATATCCACATAGTAACTCAAGTATCTAATGAGTTAATATTCAAAAAGGGGAACTTAGAGAATCTAAAACTTACAGCCATAAGTAGTGTATATGGGTAATATACATTGGGAATGTTTTAACCTCTATCTCATTTCACAGTCATGCTTGCAAGAAGTTGTGTGGAGTATTTATGGTCTTGGAAAGTTACACAATGATCTCTTTTTAGTTTTCAAACCCTTATCTATCTTACGCATGACGGGTAGGGCCACTCTCAGTGGATGAGAAGTGTGCATGGGATCCAAAAGGCTACGTGGTTGGAGGAATAGCCCTCTATGATACTCTCCCTCTCTAAAATGGAATGGTCTATTATTGGTCTATGATAAATTCTCTACTTACTTAGGGGGTGAAATAATTAGATGTTGAACAAATTGATAATTGTAATTACTAATGTAAATTGTTGATGTATGTTTATCAAAATTGTAAGTCATTAAGGACATTAAAAATGGAATTTAGTATTGGTTGTATAGTGGTTGTGATCAAATCAAATTATATATGTATGATTCATATCAATATAAATTTTAAATGATAATTAAATATTTAAGCTAAATAGAAAGGATAAAAGGGATTGTAATTTGATATTGTAATGTATAGTTAAATGTCATAGTCAATGTGACAAATGGATTATTATAGATGATATGAGAGATTATTTAATTAATTCTTTATCTTAATTATTTATGCTTGATGTATTGACATTATAATGTGAATTACATAAAGTTTTCTATCAAATACATGGCATGTGAGTAATTATTTTCCTTTAATAAATCATGCAAAATAAATTGTAATACACCTTTGATTAATGCAAGTTATTTGTCCTTGATTATAACTGCATGCAATAATTATTGTATATTGTTTATGACGAGCATTATATGTTAAATCAATCACTATGATTTGTTCCTTCAATACTTAGTAGAATTCAAAATGTATGTATGGATTAGATTATGTGATAAAACCTTTAGTTGGGAAGTTATTCTATTATAATAAATAAATGACTAGTTTAACTATACCCTAAAGGGGTTATCACACATAGCCTTTATTTATAACTTGTATGTTTTCAAAGCCTATTATGCATGCAAATAACAACTCTCAAGTTTGTCATGCCAAAAACAATGTTTCAACTCATTTCATGCGGCTGCCAAGAAACCTTTTTTCATTGTGTGGCCTTGACAAACTCAGTTTACATGTAAGAACATTTGCTAAAGTTCACCATGTTTTTTCAAAATCTTATATATATAGTTGTACAAGTTTCCATGTGGTATTTTAAACTAGTGCAAAGGTAGTTATTAGTTTTCAATGGCATATACTAGTATTTAATTATCCCATGTGGATGTATTAACCATTGTTTGCATTGTGTGGGTTTTGAAATTATATTTTGCATCTAAATATCATTCTCCAAGACCATCATCCAAATTATTTCCTTTGCATGCAAGCTTTACAAACAAATGTGGTTTTGATTGGTTCTTTGGTAGTTTTCATGATAACGTGTAATTTAAAAACTATTCTATGTAGTTTTTAAGGCTTGTTTTTGTAACCTTCAGCATTAATAGGCTTATTTTACTTGCAATAAGCTTCACTCAAGACCCATCTCCCCCTTAAGTCATTCAATTAGTCAAATTTGCCTTTACATGAATTTATTGACGTCTTCAACAACTTAAAAGTGTTTTTATAAACCATTCAATCTTCTCAAAATAGTATTATGGTCCATTCTAATCTCATTCAATAAATTTTGATGGCGTACAATATCACATTTTTCCTTGTGGTGGTCTTGAAAGGTGGGTTTGAATTATTGTACAACCTTTCATAGCTTGAAATAATCAAACACACAGTAGTTTAAAATGTGATATCACATCTTTCTTCTTGAAGGGTTCAAGGTGATTTTGAAGGTTCAAAAAAACTATAATATGCACAAAGAGGAGTTCAAAACACCATTTAATCCAAAAAGCAATGTTTTGTCTCTCATAATTGTCTTCTTCTCATATCAAAGTTATAGTTATTGATAATTGCAAGTGGTCTAAAATAAGATTTAAATAATTTGTACAGAACTTCATGTCCATTGTGCTAAATTTAATTCTTCCATGCAAACATTTTCTTCATTTAAATGTTGTCTTCAACAATTGAACCTGCTTGCTCAAGTTTCATTCCTATCAGCCACCACATTAGAAATGAAGTTCAAGTTCTTGGGATATGAGCCCATTTCCATTCTAGATACGTGCATCTCAAATGTCTCTAACAGAAACATGAATCACATGAACATTGATGAATTATGAGAGAGGATAAATTCTATGAAAATAACTACATTGGGATAATTGATTTTAGATAATAGACTTGCACATGTTGCTACATTTCCAATAGCCATTGGGTGTGTTGACTTATTGCTTGTATGTGCAAAGTAATACAATCTAAAAAATAGGGAAATAAGATTTTCAAATGATTTAATTTTCAAACCCTTATCTATCATATGTGTGAAGCCTAGAGCCACTCTTAGTGTATGAGCACTGTGCAAGGAATCCAAAAGGCTATGTGCTTGGAGGAATATTGATATATGATATTATCCCTCTCTGCATTGACATGGTCTATTGTTGGTCTATGATAAATCCTCTATTTATTTAGTTGGTGAAACAATCAGATGTTGAACAAATTGATTATTGTAATTACTAATGTAAATTGTTGATGTATGTTTATCAAAATTATAAGTTATTAAGGACATTAAAAATGGAATTTAGTCCTAGTTGTATAGTGGTTATGATAAAATAAAATTGATAATTGAGTATTTAAATAGAAAGGATAAAAAGGATTGTAATTTGATATTGTAATGTATAGTTAAACATCACAGTCACTATGAGAATGGATTATTATAGATGATATGAGAGATTGTTTAATTAAGCCTTTATCTTAGCTATTTATGCTTTATGTGTTGACATTATAATGTGAATTACATTAATTTTTATATTAAATAAATGGCATGTGAGTAATTGTTTTCCTTTAATAAAGCATGCAAACAAATTGTAATACACCTTTGATTAATGCAAGTTATTTTTACTTGATTATAAGTGCATAGAATTAATTATTATATATTTTTTATTAAGTAGATTTATATGCTAAAGTAATCCCTATTATTTTTTCCTTCAATACTTAGTAGAATTCAAAATGTATGCATGGATTAGATTACATGATATAACCTTCAGTTGGAAACTTATTCTATTATAAAAAATAAATAAATAAATGACTAGTTTAACTTTACCCTGAAGGGGTTGTCACACATAGCCTTTATTTACAACATGTATTTTTTCAAAGTCTACTCTGCATGCAAATAACAACTCTCAAGTCTGTTGTGCCAATAACAGGGTTTCAACTAATTTCATGTGGCCACTAAGACAACCTTTTTCATCGTGTGGCCTTGACAAACTCAATTTACATACAAGAACGTGTGCTAAAGTTCACGATGTTTTTTTAAAATCTCAAAAATAGTTGTATATGTTTCCATGTGGCATTTTAAACTAGTCAAAGGTAGTTAGTAGTTTTCAATGGCATATACTAGTATGTAATTATCCCATGTGGATTTATTAATCATTATTTGCATTGTGAAGGTTTTAAAAATATATTTTGCATCTAAAAATCATTCTCCAAGACCATCATCCAACTTATTACATCTGCATGAAATATTTACAAATAAAGGTGGTCTTGAATGGTTCT
This sequence comes from Torreya grandis, assembly GCA_037957365.1. Lineage (NCBI taxonomy): Eukaryota > Viridiplantae > Streptophyta > Pinopsida > Cupressales > Taxaceae > Torreya > Torreya grandis. The sequence continues at coordinate 2,203,443 of JARHVA010002288.1, read as the reverse complement.
TTGGTAGTTTTCATGGTAACATGTAATTTCAAAAATATTCTATACAGTTTTTAAGGTTTATTTTTGTAACCTTTAGCCTTAATATGCTTGTTTTACTTACAATACCCTTCACTCAAGACCCATCTCCTCCTTAAGTCATTCAATTAGTCAAAGTTTATTTGCATGCACTTTTTGATGTCTTTAACAACTTAAAAGTGCTTTTATAAACCATTCAATCTTATAACATCCATAGGCATTACCTTCGATATTGAACCTCATGATGAAACACTGGACATCAATAAAAACTTTATTCAAAAATTATGGGTAAAAAATAATGAGAAATGCAAAAAGATTCTTAGTCAAACCTAATTGACTAATTAAATAAGGGTAAACATCAAGATGGTCAAAACATTATACATATATGATTTCAAGGAAAAAATGTCAAATATGATTACTCTTCTAAATAGGGTCATGAGAAATGAATTAATAAATGTTTTTCACTAGTGGATGTCCATATTCATCAGTATCATCTGATTTGAAAATAGTTCATTAATTAGGCTTTACTCATCAATAAAAACATCGTGAGCATTTTATCAAATTATAATCCACACAATAATTCTATATGACCTCATATTTGGTATATTCAATTTATGACCTCAAACCTTGGCATGGCTTGACTAAAGTTAGGTAGAACCTCCCCAATGCATAGGTATAAAAAAAATTATCACATCTCTTTCATGAGAAAGGAAAGAGTCATTTCAAGAGGATAAATGATGTTTTCTCTATGATTCTAGTTAGAGCATTGGATGGAAATCCTATAGCTAAGATATAAATTGAGGTATCTTCTCTAATCAAGAAAAATAAGAGTTACTTCATTAAGTTCCCCAAATTTCACTTATATCTAGGTTGGCAGATTCGAAGGTGTTCCTCTTATATTTCCAAGATATCTTGGTGAAAAAATAGTTTTAATCCATCTTTATAGATAATTAAGTGAGGTGTATCAATCAACATATCATAAGAATAACTTTTCCTATCAACCTTGGTTATTTCATCTAAAAATCATAAATGGATGTCATTAATATTGAAAATTCACTAGTGGACTTTCCATTGCAATCAAACACAAAAATACATGTTTTTATAGCAAGGTATTTGTGAAACACAATCTCAATATGGGTCCTAGTTTTCCTCATATTCCTTAAATTGAAGACTACTAGGAAGATTGCAAAAATGATTTCAAAGTCAAAAAAAGAGAGTGATAAAGAATGAATTTGAAATAGATGAAGGATTTCATATTTTAATGGTGTATAATAAACTTTGTGGATGACAACACTGATGTTGTGGAAGAAATTTTAATGAGAAGGTTTACCTTGCAGCTATTCCTTTGATCATTTGGTTAATACTGGAATTGATAGATATTGCAAAATGCACACAAACCATGCTAATAAGATCAAGACCTTGGTATGATAAAAATTAAAAGAATATACTTCAAGAATTCATCCAAAAGATGAAGGAAGATCAAAATATTTGTAATATATTTCTTTTGATCCAATTATTCAACCTGTTAGGATAAAAACATTCATAAGAAAATCTAGTTTGACCTCCTTAGGGGGTGGATATGGATAAGATCCCAACACAGACAAGCCTCCTAAATAGACATGTGAAGGTGATCTGCCAAGGAAAAATATTCCAATCAATAGGCCCATTCCATTTGCTATTGCAAACATCACACATGATATTGATCATTTAGTATTGATTGACAACACCACCCAATAGTTCTTGGCCTCTTATTTATGTTCAATACCCTTTCACATTGTTCCTAATCCCATAGAATCACCATTACCTTTACCACTTCAATTTTACCCACCACTTCCACCATATTCATTCCCAGTTCTACCTCCACCTCCACCTCTTGATTTCCCATAAAATAAGTTGTTATTCCTCAACAACCAATTGAACATAGATCCATTATTTTATCACCTTTATGATCTTCTTCCTTGTTAAATCCTATATTTTCTCAAGTACTTAATTGGTAGAATCACAATGTGATATTCTTATTCATGGATACAATAGATAGTAGGTAAGTATAAGCGTATAGTAAAATCAACATAAATTGATTCTTATGTTGTTTCCAATCTACTGCAAGGTCCTTCACAAAAAATAAAGGCACCAACTACTTTTAGGTTGATGATTTATTCTTTAGGTGCATAATATGTGGAGATTGCCCAACCTCTTATAAATAAATCATGATGAAATGACTTTCATTGATTACAACATCATCAAGATTAATCTTAGTTAAATCATTCCTGAAGGAAGTACTCATAATTTCAAGGTGACTGAAAATAAGGTGATCTAAATGATAGAATAATGGATGCAATCTCAAGAACATTTAGAAGAAAAATTACATATGTTTTCTTCATACATCAAATGGATCTTGAATATATGTGAGACCTATTAGAAAGTTATATCTAAACTTATACCAATCTCTTCTACTATATAAATTCCAAGTTCTAAATTTGAGATTTATAAGGAGATGATTGCCAAAATGAGTTAGTACATTAGTCACGAAAAGGTCATGGAATCCTAGGTTAAAGAATTGCTTCTTAATAGCATGAAATTACTTGATGAGAACCAAAGAATCTATGATTTGATTAGTTCCAATCAAGTGAAGATCAAAGATTAAAAAATAACTACCAATAAATAATATGGGATATGAAACAATTTTATCTAAGACATGAGATACAAGCCTACCATAGATGAGAATATTTGGTCTTTGAAGGTATTCTTGAAAGAGCTAAGGATAATTTTTCATGTTTGTAGTCTCAATGTGAGAATTAGAAGATTATAGATCTAAAGGAAGATTTATAGGACTTAAAATTTTATGGAAATAGTTGCAATGAGATTAAAATAGAGGTATCTACCAATTTTTGGTCTATTCAGTGTGAGTTGTTAAAGAAGATGAATCAAAGGCACATATAACTATAAAATTGAAAGAACAGTTTCAAAAGATGGTTAAAGAAGAGTTTTTGGGATAAAATACATTCAACAAAGGAACTATGAGAAAACTAAGTAATATTAATTATTCTATCAAATATATCACTTTGAAATTTCAAGGTCTTCTCAATAATATTGAAGAAGTAACCACCTTAGTTCAAACTGATGATATTGCATAATTACACTAATTTAGTTATTTTCCAGTTCTTGTATTATAGTTTCTAATGACTCATCTTTATTTAGATAATGTTACATTACATATTGTCCTTAAGTTATGAATTTGATGTATAATTGACATGGGGAAACATTTTGATTTACTCAAACATGTTATACTCGACATTTATGTCATTTGCCTTTTTAATAATAGTCATACCAAGCCTTTGTTTTTTTATCTTGGGATTACAATTTATTTCTCACTTATTTCTCCCTTTATCATGTTTATATGGATCATGTTCTAAAAAAATTATGTATAAGTTATGCAAGCATCAAATTCAAGATGATTACCATAATGGTTATCTTCTATGTCTAGAAATCGGTTTTGTTCATCAAATCTGGGTAGGCTGGCAAAATCTATCTTATTGGCCTTAAACACAATAGAATGTCTAGTAGGTATATTTATGGTTTTAATGATTTCAAGACTAGTAATATTTGGAGGTTTTTTTATTGAGTGGGTAATTTATATCCTAATTTTTTTTTAATTTTTGGCCTATATTTGTTAGTTTTAGCCTATGTGTTCCTTCAATTTTTCCCATCGATATTAATTGTGGAATATATTTATTTTTCTACTTAGGACCTATGCTTATGAATTTACTATAATTGGTTATCCATTTTCATGGCAAGGTTAAATCTTGGAAGTTGACTTGACTAATGTTGACTTGATCACTTGTAGTCTTGTTACCAAGGATAATCACCACTTTGTTGTGACTTTTTTATTATAATTGGATGGAACAAGAGGATATTTTTGATATCTAAAAACTTATTGGGTAAAAATTCTAAAGGGGATGGATTGAGGATCCATATTAAGATTCTTAAATCATAAGTTAAATTTAAACATTTCAAGCATACTTACATCTTCTAGGTCGGCCATAATGTTATGCTAGACTCAATAAGTAACCATACCATCATGAATAGTGTCATTAATGGAACCTAACATGGCTTGAGAAATATTATTTAGAACTTAATTATTTAAACCTTGACAAAACATGATGTATCAATATAACATTAACAAGTAAAATCTATATGATATTAGATCCCCCACTATATGCAAGGACATTACTGTTAAACGTTGACATTTATTTATACCACATGTGTTTGAAATTATTGGTAGTATCCATGCAATTTTTTCAACTCTTGTTTATGATCTAATTGGTTAATGAATAAACATACATTTTATTTTTGTGTTGAATTTTGTGAGCATTAAAGAGGTAAAATTATCTAAGTGAATCATCTTTCTCTTGTTTTGTCCTTTATAAATTAAGTAATTGCATTATATATCAATCTTTTTTAATTCACATCAATGTGTTTAATGCCATATTATACATAATATGAATTAGTGAAATAATTTTCATATTTTATATCTCTTAGGTGTAAAATAAATAGAACATTTTGGTGAACCCAAATTACTTTAAATACAAAAACCCTAGGTTTCTTTCTCCATAAGAGTTTCATAATTTTATTAAATTTCTATATTTGATCCTATTATATTCTAAAGTTCCAATCTAATTTTTGATTTCCACTCATTAGGTTTATTTTTACATTATGGTTTTAATTTTTGGTATATAGAATATGTACAAAGCTTAATACGAGTGCAATGGAAGATACCAATGATGTGAATACTTTTTATTTTGATAGATATAACAACATAAAAGACAATAATAATGATTTTCATGACTATTTTGATGATGTGGATAAGGTTTAACTTAAATAATATCTTGAGATGAATCCATATATGGTTGAAGCAATGTTGCATGTAACTAGAGATGAAATGAAATAATATCTATTGAAAACATCTAGAGGAATCACATGAGACTTTTAATAATACCAATCCAAATTTTAGAGGTTTTGGTCCTATGTTGGGAGTTTAGACTACTATTCCTAATACTTATAATCACATATCTATGCCTATTGTTATAAAAGTGGTACTTACTATACCTACTATAGGGGCAAAATAATTTCCTCCTCAAATATTTATGTGTATTCCTATATTATGCTCTTCCTAGGTCTAAAATTCATGGCATGCCACCTATTCCTAATCAATCTAATATGGTGACCAATCAAGCACTTGTACAAGAAATTTTTAATCTTAAAACCAAGGTTTCTCAAATATAAAAAGGTTCTAATTTAATGGGCCATACCATGAATTCTCAAGCATTATTACATAACTGTAGGCAAACTGTATGCAATGTAATGTCTTCTCAAATAATGAGAGATGTCCTATATGCCAAAAAGAAGATGATGGTTGAAGAACAAAGCTCCAAATAGTTTTTTGAAGCCTATCATGATGGCCCCTTGAGGGAGTGGTTGTTACATTTGTTGATGGATGGTCCCTCAAAAAGAAACAAGAAGAAATGTGGAATTAACTCATGGTTGAGATTAATCTAAATGAGAAAATGATTGCATGTATTGATGTAAAAGGATACTGATTTACCTAAAGGTGGTTATAATTAGGGTTAAAAGTCAAAATAATGATTTGCCCATAAGCAGTTATAATCATTAAAAGGACCTAGATTGGCTAAAGATGATTATGCCTTAGTTAGGGTTGATTAGCAAGAATAAATCAAGGATATAACCTAGAATATAGATTAAAGATGAGCAGGGACAAAATGATGAAAGAGATGGATAGAGGAATGAGATTAATTAATAGAATGATTTAGATGTACCTATCAATGAGGAAGTGCTTGTCTTAATTAATAATGATACAACTAGAATGGTCAAATGAGTTATATTGATCAAGGTGGGTGGAAAGATTTGCCAAGGTACCAAGGACAAAATTTTATGACTCCATTGATTATAGACCTTTTTGAAGCTAATTTTTATTGTATCATGTGATGGTAGACTCATGATAAAACACCATGAAGACTTGGCCAAAATATGTGTAAGGACTGACTCTTGGTCTAATAAACACTCAAAATAAATGTACCAATGATAAAAACCATGATGACAATCTTAATGGATGAATATGGATGGACTCAAGAATAATGTGCTCGAGGAATCACCCAATGAACACATATAGTCTGAGTCAAGGCAACAATGTTAAAATAAAACAAATAGGCAAGTAAATATACAAACAAACAAATAAATAACTTGAAATAAATAAACAAACAAAAAGCCTAAAAAAAGAAAAAGAAAGCATCCTAACAATGACCATGCCCCAGTAAGGTAGATCGAAGATAACTAACTAGGCTTAGACAAGATAAATATTTTTGAATTTTTTTAAATTTTATGAATTTTTTTTAGATTTTTGAGGTATCTTAACTTGTTAGAGAATGACAAGATACCTGCTCATAAAATGATGAGAGCATCTGGCTTAGGTTGCTCACAAAATGGTGAGAGTGTATGGAAAGGGGGACTAAGATGACCTCAAAATGAATTGACCATGACCCAAATAGTCCTAAAATGATCTCAAGTCATATTAATTCCATCTACACAAAAGGTAGGGAAAAACCAAGTAGGTCCCAATAAGTTCTCAAATATAGCACATGGCTAGTCAAATGAAAATAGTAATGGCAAGGTGATGTAGCAATGCATGGTAAACAAGTGTTGCCCCTAGTTTTCCCATAGGTAGTTATAACTAGGATACAATGACATAGGTCAGTGATACTAATTTTCCCATAGGCAATTATAATTAGTAGCAAGACTAGTGAAACACTAATTTGCCCATAAGCAATTATAATCAGGCTCACATAAACAAACTTGATACGATGTAAGATATCTTTTCAGATCAATTATCACAGTACTTTAATAGACCATCATTTAAACATGGATTTTATTGATTATTAAAACTTAATTGGAATCTCCCCATAAAAGGTACAATAAGAACCAAATGAACCAAGATCAAAACAAGATTAAGTAGGATGACTAAAAATAGGCTTTGGTCTAGATAGGAATGGAATGGTTTTATTCTAAGATAATGATGATTTGATAAACTAGATAAAATGGTAAGAGGGTTTCCCCCAGGTGATGGGGTAAATGGTTGGGATCTACAATAATGGTAAATAAGCATAGGTAACAATGGCAATGGCATGTTACATGTTTTTGGCCTAGGTATGGTTTTTGATTTTGTTGTTCTTGTTGATGGGGAGATGCACATCCTAATCAACAAATGATATAAATAGAATACTTGATTATGTTAATTTTTATCCGACACCTCATCTAAATAGCTACTCTATCAAGAATTGCCTATAGATTTGGATGTTGAGAATGTTGTTGTGTTCTTCCTTGGTCGTCGATTCTAATTCCTTCAAGCATCGAGACAAGGTATCCTTGTAGCCTCTACAAAGGAAAGTGTGACCATGGATGGTAAATAGGGAAAAATAATAGATGGTAATCTTGATTGTGAAATGGAATGGCAAATGATAATGGAATGTATAATGATGGGGAAACAAATGAAGATCAAGAATTTTAGTCACACGTAATGTTGTTGATGCTAGATTTAACATAACTTGATTATGGTGGGGCCAAAGACTTGTTTTCTCAATAAGACCACCAGATTTTTCTATTCTTTGATCTTGAGAGTAGCTGCCATCTGATTAGGTTATAAATAGAAAGCTATTTTGATTTGATCTTTAATTTTGTCTTCATCAAGTAGTGAAGAACTTTTATGCTCAGCTATTGGTGCCTCAATGAGGTTTTCACCAATGAAGTTGTCTTGATTATCTTGTATCACCTTCAAGAAGGTTTCACTAATGAACATTGGCTTTTGACTTTGATTTTCTTCTAGCATTTTCAAAAAAGTTTCACTAGAAGATGTTGAGTTCTAACTTGGATTCTCCACTAGTACCTCTGAAAAGGTTTCACTAGGAGAATGCTTTTCTACTACATGAATGTTGTCTTGGCATCCTTGATCTTCTTTAATTTCTATGTCACCATGGATGCAGTTTAACAAAGTGTGATTTTGTCGATCTCAATTGACATTTGTGGGAGATGGAATGTCAATGATATGGTTATTTTTGTTGATGGTAATGGCCTATAGAATGGTAATGGAATGGAGAGAGGCTGCATAATCTTTGTATAAGATATTAGGATAAATTGTGTCAAAGATGAAGTACTCATCCCCAAAAACTATATAATGATCAAAAATGTATTCAAATTGATCTACAAGGCATGCATAACCAATGTTGTAACAGCCACAAACATATTCTTCTTTTTAATCTAATTCTAACTCAAGGGACTCTAAATCTGATGTTGATTGTGATTTTGATGTTAAATCCAATGTCAATTCTAGAATAGAACCGAACACTAACTCTAATTCTTCATTTGATAGGTACTCTATTACAATGATGTCTTGTTGATTATTTGGTATTGGACAAGTAATAGGCTATGATGGCATAATGGGCTCCACAAAAATTAGTTTGTCAAAGTGAGACTCCTCTAAGATAAGAAATAGGTCAAGAGACAACTCCTCAGAGACTAGCTTGTCAGTAAGAGGCTCTTAAAAAATATCCACATGGTTGAGTTAATGATTTTCACAAAGGTGGTTATAATCATTAGGAAGTAACTTAGCAAAGACTAGCTCATCATAGTGAGACTCCTTAACAACTGGTATAAGATCAATACGTAATTTATCACTAGTTGACTTGTCACAAATGGTTGATTCAATAGAAACATTTTGAATTGGTTGGTTTGATTGGCCTTGGTTTCTAATGAGTTAGAAGATACCAATTTTGAACACAACTTGGTCTTTGAATGATTGGATGGGTTAAGTTTTGGATGAGGAATGGCTCATGGTTGGATAATGGTAGGGCCTTGGAAAGCATGGTTTCTCACATGAGCTAAAGGAAAAAATCTTGAGATGGTAATGATATGGTGGTGTGGAGCATGATTACTTAAATTATCCAAAGGACTAAGTCCTAGAATGATGAAGGGGTGTTATGGAGCTTGGTTGCTCGCACAAGCCAAAGGACTATGTCTAGGAATGGTAATGGTATTCCTTGGATATTACGGAGCTTGATAGCTTGTATAATCCAAAAGAGGGTTAGGGGTAGATGATGATTGGATAAAAAAAGGATGTCATGAAACTTGATTGCTTGCACAAGCAAAAGCATCCAAGTCTTCTTCATAAACCATATCATCCCAATCGTGATTTGGCTCATAAGTTAGTTCTTGACTGTGTTCCATGTATTGATTATTACAAAGAGGGTATGGATCTATATCCCAAAAAACATTATCTGTAGTTGGGTCTTCAAAGTTCTCCTCACAAGCCTCTTTATGTCAATCAAGGTTTTGATTTTTATTTTGTGTATTTTGACTTGTTCCCCATATGGAGTATTATAAGGAGAATAATAAAACTCCTTAGAAAGTCTTTCTCTATAGGGGTTCCTAGTGGGATTTTGTGTGGCCTTTCTATCATAATTTGAATTGTACGTGACTCCACCATAATAGTAGCTATTCATATCTATGTAAATGATGAAAAATTTTAAATAAAAAGGTTTAGAGTTCTAAAAACTCTAAAAAAACTATCCAAAGGACAAATGGTTTAAGCTTGGTCTAACTTGGTCAAAAGATGGAGTTGTATCTCTAAAGTAGTCTAAAAGTGGAGCTGTATCTCCAAAATGATTTGTGATAATACTTGGCATAAAATAGTCTAACATCAAATGTCTAATTTTAAATGTCATACATACAAAAGGTCAAGCATCTGAATAAAAATAGACATGTCAAAGGTCTAGGTCAAAGTGTTCCAAACAAGATCTAAACTAGGAAAGGGAAAAGTTGAGTTGCTAGGTCCTTTGTCCAAATGCAGAGTCAAAAGCTAGGCTTAAACAAATAGGCATATGCTATGACTTTTGGCCAAATGGTGTCAAAAGATAGACTTAAAACAAATGCAAGATTTGATTTGATTTAATCTAACAAGTTTGGAAATAAATTTGACATAACCTTGACACATATAATCAAACATAAACATAATCAGTCAGCATAAGGCATAAGATAAAAGGATCTTTAAGAAAGTCTATGTTTTCCCAAATAAAATCACAAATAATGATGAGGATAGGCATTAAACAAACAAACCATCAATAGTTTTCAAATTTGGGTAATCGATTAACCGAAGTTATGCAACCTAAAAGACAAAGATTTGTGTATCAGCCCCACAAATTAAGGCCTAAATAGAAATCAATCAATGTTTAAGTCCAAACTTAATAAGGCTAATTGAAAACTCAATGATGAAAACTAGGTTTTGACCAAACAAGCTAGACAAGATTGGGCAGCATGATGGCACAATACAAAGGTCTAAATGGTATACATGACATGGTTTGAAATAATGGTTTTTGGTATAAGGTAAACTAGTATTGAAATAAATTGGGTAGCCTAACAGTGTAAGCATGCTCAAAAGATGTGGTCAATACTATGTTTCAAAGACTCAAAGGCAAAGTGGTTTGACATGATTTGGGTAACATAACGCTACCCTCTGCAACTCAAATGACACACACACAAACAAGTTTAGCCAAAAATTTAAGGCACACATGTGGTATAAAATGGCCAGCATAATGCCTCTTTAAACAAAAGATTGACGTATAGACAAATTGGTTTTGAGATGGCTTTATGAAAAAACAAACAAGTTTTAGTCTCAAAACATACCAAATGAGAAAATGATCTAAAAATACACTAATTATAATCATCCAAATCCTAGCAAGGGTATGGCAAAATGGGGTTGACTAAAACTAATTGGTTTTTTTATCATTATAGGGGAATTAATTACACAATGACTTTCACGTCAAATGATGTAAAAGATAAGCACAAAAATTTGGTGACTACGACTTGGCTAGTTCTAAAAAGGTCTAGTCTTTTTCCAACCACTACATCCTATTGTTTGCTCAGTGTAGTGTGATGTCCAAATGTAGATATGTCCCATATACAACTGCAATTAGGAGAAAATGAAGTCAATGATGGAAGATGAAACCTCAGGTCAAAGCTTTCTTAAAGTACTTGTGGGAGGTAATGATGTCCCCTCACAAGCCAAGATGTAATGAAATGAAAGACATAAAAATAAAGACTTTAGGGTCATTTTCAAGGTCACCCAAACTTTGAAACTTTTTGGGGAATGTTTTAGACAACATTCTTTTTAAGCCTTAGACTAGATTTTTTTCAATAGGAATGGCGCTTTTGATTCCAAGGGTTCCCTAAAGGGGACAAATGAAAGAGCATACACATGGAATACCTCTTTTTTCCAAACAAAATCTAACTTAAAAAACTAAGTAAATAAAAAAAAAGGTTGGAAAGGTGAGTTCATTTTTAAGTCCAAATTCCAAAAATGAGGTGGTGTTCATTTGACCCCTTGGTCTTAGTTATAACTTTGAAAACTAATACTAAAAACTCAATTAAGCACCTAAATATTAATTTAAACACCCAAAATAATGTTCCTAATTCATTTTAAGTATAAAAAAAGGTTATCTAAACATGTTTTTAGCAAATGTCGAGCTTGGCCCTATAACAAAAATTTTAGCATGTCATTTAGCCTTGAAGCTCTTTTGGGTTTGAAACAATGAATTTTAGAAAAAGAGCTCTCAGTTCTATGTTTTAAGAAAAACATAGTGACTAACATCAGTTATATAATTAATGATTATTATATTTGCTAACTGATAGTTATCTAATTGACATCAATTCTACCAATGTGACTAACAATAGCTATCCAACTGATATTGGTTTTACTAACTGATGTCAGTTAATGTGTAAACTCATGGCAAAAAAAAGTTAGAAAATCAATTTTTAAGAGTTTTAATGATTCAAATGAATATTTTAAAGCTAAAAAATGATCTTCTTCATGTGTGAGATGCATCTAGTCCCATCAGGCATGCCATATGTGAATCTAGGAATTTGACTCAAGATAGGATGGTTAGTATGGTGCTAGTTGCAAAATAAAAACAAAATGAAAGAAACACACTAACTATCATAACATCTTTAGGCCTAGAAACTAGGGAGAGCTTAGTTAACAAACATGAATAAAACACAAAACCAAAATACAAAAAAAAAAGTTCCTTCACCTTGCTTGGGTGCTCCAAAATGCTTGTTGTAGTGGCTTGCTCAACTTGTGCTCTTGAAGTCCTTGGCAATGGAAGCTTGGCTACCTCCATCTCTCCTTGGCACATTTGGCTTGTGGCTTGGCTTGGATTGAAATCAATTTGGCATGGTAACACTAATTGTAATGGCTTTTGGTAATATTTGTGCATTATAACTTTGCACCAAAATAGCTTAGAAATGATGTGGTAAGGCCTCCTATTTATAGATTTTTTAGAATGTCTAGAATCAACCTGAACCATCCATCCTGAGATTGAGATGTGTGGTTGAGGATTAATTCCATTTTTGAAATTAATTTTATAATTATCTTCATCATGACATTAGAAAAAGGGTAAATTAAGAGAAATGGAGGGCATCATGGAAGGTATTGATGAGGCATGGAGAGCATGAATCTTGATATTTGTGACATATATGGCCTAGGGATGTCTTCCCAAGAAAAGGTCATTGATGATACAGATATTTAATATTTATTTCCAAAATAAATTATTCAACAATTTTCCATGGAATTCTTGATTAGTTTCTAATTTGAATTAATTATCTCTTAAGCATGATTAAGCACTTTGTGCACAAATTACTCAAATTGATCAGAATGCCTTGTTAGTGGTCTAAAATTTGACTGGATTGGAATTGGAAGTTAATGTCAGATGTATTGAATCCATTATTCCATTTAGGATGTTACTAATAGAAAATAATGAAGGCATGTGTCTTGTGCAAGAGATTTGATAGGAAAGAGCAATCTAGAGCACCCAGGTGCAAAATTGGCATTTTGACTCAAAATGATCTGATCAAAGTTAGCTGACCCATAAATTACATTGCCCCATTTAATGATACATTGGCCAAAATCAATACTTAAATATGTTATTTTCACATCATTTAGCATGTTTGAGTGTTTTTAGGCCAAATTGTGCATTTTGGGTAGAAATTGGTCAAAAACATGGTTGGAAGTTATCGATGGCCATATTTAGGTGTCTACACACATATGTACATACATACTTTATATAAGTCTGACCTAAGTTTATAAATATTTGAGACATATTAGACCTCGATGTATCATATAATTTTTTTACTACCTATTTCCTACTTTTATGTGAAACAGATTCATCTTACATGATCACAACTATTCTATGCCTACACATATTATGCCATGTGCATATTAAAGTGATTATTTCCCATTGGGGGTATGCACACATTTTCTCTAAATATTTATTTGCGACATGACTTTGTTATTTATAGACATAGTAAGTGAATTTTTTTACCTTCATATCCTAGACTATTTTGATATTTACATTCGACACACACTATGCATTTACACATGATATTTACTATGGTAAACACTCAAATTTAATTAATTGAGTGCTTGATAATATTTAATCTTGACATCCTTACCTTGCTTGGCCTATTCGCCATTGTGTTAACCTAATATTTCTATGAGAGCATTCATTATTATATTCACTATCTTGAAAATTATAGAAAACATCATTCAAGCATACTTATTTTGATTACATAGTCATGGAATCCAAATCCCAACAGTCAGACCTTTTAGGATAAGACTACACTAGGTCAAACAGGTCTATAACCTAGCCTTCTCTCTCGCATTCTAATGATAACTTTTAAAATTTGAGATTTTCATATTAAATACCTTTCAATTTTATCAAGGTCATTTAACAATAATATTCCAAAATATTACTCTATATAAGCACATAAATGCCTCTTAAAATAAATCTAGAAATCACTTGGCAATTCTACTACACATTGAGCAAAAAGGCTTAAATATTTTCACTAATATTTTCAATTCAAGTTTTGATTTATTCTAATAGTCATGGTTCAAGTTTAAAGCTATTTAATTGGAAGTCAAAGGCACCAATTTTCAAGCATTTCAAGGAAATTTACTAGTTGTATCCATATATAAAATATTAAGATTCACAAACTCACTTTAGAAGGAAAAACTACATCAACCTAAGGCCCTTTTGATATATGTAGGCAGTACTCAAATTATGTGGATTTTTCTAAGAATGATTTAGATATTTCCATTTACCAATTCTCCCCTTGTATTTGATCTCAGCTTATTTTATTATACAATAATTAGGATTTTATATTACAAGTACATATGTGTATCAAATCAACATATGTATGTTATCAATAAACTTTCTCAAATAACTGAAGGTACTGAAACAAGAAACTATCCAGCACTGTAAACATAGATTTGGCCACAATTAATAAACAAGCTCTAAGTCTGCCCCTATCCACCTAGCATATCCCCTATCCTAATTCATTTTAAAATTTTATTCTTTTGTGACATAGTTCAAAAGTCTTCCCAATTAGATTCATATAAGTGATTTATGTGCATAGTCAACATAAATCAAATTTGAGATAGGTTTACATTTTTATTTTAAAGTTACTACTTATAACCCATTTTATTTTCTATATTTTACATTTAGATTATTTATATTATGTAGATCTAAAAAAAATTTCAATCATTTAGTGTGTCATTTCATTTCATTTGGTAAATCAATATAAAAATATGTAACCATTTTGGTGAACCCATAATTTTTTCTTTAGAACAATACTTGCTTGGTTTACAAGAGCTAAAATTCCAAGATTAGTGATGTTTCTCATTACATAAAAGTTGCATAGACTAAATTTAATAAAATTAAATAGGCTCTAGTTAAGTTTTAAAATATTAGAAATAGAATTAATTTATATCCATTATTATTATTTTTAGTACCTATTATCAAGATTAAAAAAATATATTTAATATAATAGAATTCAATTAATAGTAAAAAAATTGTATGAATTATAAGTTTGATGTGGCATTAAGGACCACTATTCATGTTGGTTCTATCCCTAAGTTACTATTTACTAATGAGGTGGTGGAAACTATTTATACTGATGAGGCATCCACAACCCTATTCATGTTGCTTAGGTGTCATGGGGAGCCACATTCCACTTTAACTCATGTGAAGAATTTATTTTGTCTTCCTTCATGCATGTGGGATGCCATTACCATTAGAGGACAAATATAATGACTTGAATAGGTCAAAAAGGATATTCCACTTGTTTTGGAAGAACATGTGGATTGGAAAAAACCTTTTGAGGATTCCACTTGTCTTTTGAAAGCTTATACTAGTGGAGGAGACAAGTTTTACTATTTCATATTAGCATCTCCTCTATCTTTTTTCAATTCATGAATGGGTGGTGCCATTTTGGGCCTCTTTTATTGTTTTATCTCTCTTTGTAAATCTATAAATGAAGACTCATTTGCTTTGTTAGTTAGGCTAGTGGTAGAGAATTAAGCTTTGTGTGAAAGCTTGGAAAACCTCCTCAGCATGTTGAGGACAAGTTATGTATGTGTTTGAGTGTAAGCTTTGAGAAAGCTTGTAGATCCTTGGCATGGGTTGAATCCAATTTTGTGTAATGAAGATAAATTGATGAAGATTTGTGTATTAAATAAGTCTTTGAAGACTTATTGAGAGTAATGAAAGGAGTTATTTGTTAAATATTATTGTGTTGTATGCTTTGTGAAGAATTGAGCATGTATTTATTGAATTAAAATGAATATTGTGAATTCTTTTAGGTAGGCTACTTGGATTGAACTTGGGTAAAACCATCATTTTTTTCGGAGGATTTCAATGGAGGAACATATATGCCTATTGATATGTTCCATTGGGAGACTCTTTAGATTTGCTTCTTCTTGCACGTGGCTAGTAGGTAATTATGGCTAGGTGAAGGCAAACTTGTAGGGCATGGTGGGAAAATAAGAAGGTAGATGGTGGCTCACCTGATAGTCTATGAAAAGGAGAATGGATAGAAAAATAAAATAAAGTGGGGAGTCAAGTCCGGTTATCAATTTCCCTCCCTCTATGATGGTTTTGAACTCTATAAGCCCATCATGAAATTGTGAAATATGGTTAACAACTATTCCTCCACTATGATTTACAGAGGCCTACGAAGTAAGTGGATTTCAATTTTGGAAATGCTAAAATCATTTTGGTTCCTACTATTATTTTTTTCTAGGGATTTATTAATGGACCTATAATTTGAGAAAATTGATATTCCCTATTATTAGTTGTGTGGGTTTGGTTACTATGTTGAGTATTAATTTAAATTGGTGGATATTTTTATACATTGATGCAAATGAAATACTAGTTGTTCTTTTAAGAAATGCAAATAGGGTTTTGGGGAGATTGTTTCATTACAGGTTTTGAGCCCATTTATGTGGGATTTTCATTTTTTAATATATGGTACTTGGAGATAATCTTATTCTGACCCTTGAAGGGTATAGCTGAGATATTATAAAATTTTAAAATTATTAAACCCTATAGGTGTATATTTTAGATGCATTATTATTACTTACCACTATATTTATTTGAGATAGTTAAGCCAGTTTATTGATAACATTGCGAGTTATGTTTCTCTATTATTATTTCCTTACCCTATTGGTTATGGCATTAATTCGATAGCCTCTTTCAAAATATATTTAGAGAACTATTATGAATCCCTATAACTTCATAATGGATCTGCCATACAAAATAATCAATTTTGCTATTTAACTCTTAGTATGCCTTCATTGATTATTGTATGTTTCATTGCCCTTTTTATTTGGGGGTTTTGCTTTTGGGGACTTGGTAAATATATTTATAGAACCATTATGAAGTCATGGGACTTCAAAATGGATTTGTAACTCGAATAAATTGTTTTTTTCTATATTATAGTGGGTTGCCTTGGAAATTCTATACGTTTCTTTTTAAATTTGGATTGGATATTTTGTGATGATTATTTGGCAATGAATGTGGTTCTTTTCATTTTGGTTCTTTTTTATGTTTTATTAAACCATGCTCTTAGTGAAATCATGAATGATTATTTGGGATGGTCTAAGTTGATGATTATGCCAAGTGAACTCCATAAAGACCATGTCAACTTTACTACTGACCATTGAGTTGATAATGGGCTTTACCTTTCCTTGGAGTTGAAATAACATTTATAGGACCGTACCTTATTTTTTTGGAATTATATTTGGTTGAATTATCCTCTAGCAATTGATTAATTTATTGATGAATTAATAACCTTTGGATGCATACTGTAAATGGGGGCATGTTGTCAAGATTGATTTGCTTTCAGTTTTCATTGTTACATCCTTTAACTGTTGGAAAATATTACCTAGATTGTTATATATGCTTGAATAGATTTTCAAACAATGTGATATTGAACTTGATGGGTTCATATTTTTTATTAATTTATTCCCATGAATTCAAATCAAATGCCAATGGGTTGCTCAAAAAAAAATTATGTTTGTTTTATGTATGCACGCTTTACCAAATGGAACTCTTGGTATTAAGAGCAGTTTCCCCTCTTAATGTTTGGCTAGAAACTAGTATTTTCTTGCTCCTTGTTCAAAGATCTTATTATCATTCTTTTGTCTACTATTGTGAGTCATTTCAGTGGCTAGGATCCCTTTTGTATGCTCACCACCTCTAATGCATACTCAGTTTCTAAAATACACCATACAGATGATGGATGGGGTGGTTAGGGCCACCATATGGATGGGATCATTAGACTAGGCATGCAAGGTTTACATCATGTTGTTGAATAATTATTATTTTAAGGCATTTGGACTCTTCATGTTGGTGTCTTCCCTATTTTTCATGGCCTTTTGAGTTATAGCTTAGTGATGGGTGTTTCTTTAGAGTTTTTGTTATTATTTTATATGATGGTGTACTCTTGTCTAGAGGTAGGAGTATAACATTTGGGTATTTAATAATTATGTCATTAATTATTTTATTATGATGAATACTTGGCATTATTTACTATTGGCTTAGATAATAATGTTAACTTGACACTCTTGGTTGCTTTACAAACATGTATTATCACTTGTTAAACCTTGTTATGAATTAGCAATTGTAAGCGTACACTAACCACCAGATTTATGGGTTTCTTATATATGTGTATATGGTGAAGAATGGATGATGGGTATAGCCATGTAACCTACTACTCTAATTATTTGATATGTTACTATGATTATTAAAAATATATCTCACTATGTTATATTTTGATTAAGATGTCTTGAGTAGGTCTATTCTTTAAATGTTGAGTTCTTCATGGTGATCTATCTTGCATCAATCATTAACTAGCTTGAAAAATTTTATATGTTATCACTTCCAAATATGGATGTTGGCAATAGGGAAAATGAAGTGTAAACAACTAAATAGTTTACTACACTTAATATTTGGTATGAGATATCCTTCCTTATGGTACATTGACTTGTGTAATTTGGCACATCTATGGTTGATGGGTGTAATCAATTATAACCTTTTTGTTGATGATTTATAATAGTATTGCTCCTAACATCATTTATAAAATTATTTGGACAATTGATGTACCTACTACCATCTTGTCATTGGAAGTCACACAAAGGTAAATGATATCTAGTTTGTGTTTTAAGTTTAAATCCTAGACTCCTATTGTATAAATTGATGAAAGGAAGATTAGTCAATTTTATTGATGTATTGGATATTCAAATTGACTTGTGGTGAGATGGAAATGAATGGGGATCTTAATAATTGTAGTATGAGAATTACCCAAGTGAGTTGAATTTTCATTATATTACTTAAAATGGTGTTTCATATGACTTTCTATATTGATATCATTCTTTATACACTTTCTTTGGGTAAATACTTAAGAGCGATGGTGGCTGATTATTATTGATCTTCCCCTTATGTTCATGGCAAAATTGTAATAAAAATGATGTTGGTTCTAAATCTCTTAACATAGAAACTTGAAACAAGTTACATGCTTACTCAGTGATTTATTTTGGGATCATTTACCTTGATTTATTTAGTTATGGATTAGTGATATGGCTTACTTTTTAATTAGTACATCAAGGCATGTTTTTGTACAATTCTATCTAACCGATTACTTAACTTCAGATTTAACATTGTCATTTGAGATCATGTATAATGGTTTTTTAATGTGGTAGCTAGTGGTGAGTTATGAATTATCTTGTAGCTGGTTATATGTTTACAAAAATTGTATTGTTGACATAATGGGAGAATATTATGGAATGAATTCATTTCTATACTTGTAATTAGCATTCTAAATTAGTATTGGAAGGGTAATATACTACCAATAATATAAGGTCAAATAATAAGTTATTTATTCTTGACCAAGTAGCACGATCTTCTATTCACTTATACCATGAGGAAACTTCTTGCATGGTTAATGATTAACCCTCACATTGTGATCACTATGAATGTGGCAAGCTATTTTTTATGTTGTGTTTCCCTTGCATTACTTCATAGTAATTGCGGTGATCATTGATTTTAAATTATTAAACTAATGTCTTCCTTTAGTCAATGGATATCCATTCTTATACTAATAAATATGGTATGGTTCTAGGTCAACTTTAGGTTGTTGAGTGGCATACTCTAATACTCATGATTATACTATGAGAGGTGGTCATATGCCTCTATCAATAAGAAAATAATTATTCATCAAACTATCAACGCAGACTATATTAGGAAGACTATGGTTACTCAATTAGAGTTGATATGCCAATAAATGGTTCTTATTAGGGAGATGAGTTCCACATATAGAGTTTAGAATTTACCAGTGTGTACTTTCACACTAATACACCCCAAACCATAAATCATTAAAAAATAACATGTTCCCTCATATAATCCTTTAATGGTAGATTAACACTATTTAAGTGTATGTAATCCATCTAACATGGTTTTATTTTTAATTATGTCATCATGTGCTTGAGGAAAATGCCATATTGCATCTTCAAGTTGGTACAATGGGTCCTACAAGTAGTGTTGTTTGTACTCTGATAAAGCAATTCCTAGTTATTTTTTAGTTTTTTCACATGCTAAAGATGGAAATATTCCATTTAATATATACACACTATATTGGTTGGGACTATTTTTAAGACCTATTTTATGATATTAAACTATTTTTAAGAAACCTACACATGCATGAAATGAAAATTTAAAGGTGATTTTCAAAATACCCAGACAACATGAGTGGCTCCCAAGCCATAATAGACAACAATACTCAACCATAAGGAAGAATGTAGTAGATCTTCACATCCACCATTGATGATCAAATAGTTTAAGAATTCTCATGGTATGAGAAATGCACAAAGTAGGTGGTAACAAATAAAGTCTATAAATATTAATTATGTGCAGAAGGATGATGTATTTGGTGCATTTAAGAGCCATACAAAATCCACAAAATTATAAATAACTCTCACACTTTAACACAATTAAATTGGAACTAGGATGATAATGGTAAAAACCATAGTCAATCCATTGATACATTGGCAAGTTCAAAATAACTGAGCTTTAAGAATGGTGCAAAAACCATACGATCAATTTTAACATGCTAGATTTAGTTGAATTATTTTTTGATGATAGTGATTTATTCAACATTATACAAGAAGGAAATATTACAAAAATGTATGTAGAAATATGGTTGATACAAAATGTGAACATAATATAATTTCAAGTCAATGTCATATAGGCATACAACAAAGCACATCATGTAAGACATAACATACTCATAAAATTTCCCCCTATCTTTCTATTGCTTGAATAAGGCTCTCCTACAAATGCCTTACTCATTGATGGAGATCCTTGAATTACCTTAGATTCATGTAAGATATGATTATGAATCCCTCTAAACTCATAAATTTCATGTATATGAACCTATTCATATACAAATATTATTAGAAACTTTACATACTTGACATTCATCCAAGTTCATAAGTTAACTTTAAAATGATATAAAACTATTTAAACATGCACTTATCACAATTTGGTGGTCATGCTCAATTTGTTTTTGATGCTCAGTAGGGTCACAAGAAAGATGATCCCCATACACAAGAGTGTGAAAGGGATAAAAAACATGAATTGGTTCCCTACTAATCATCTCAATGGGACTATCATACATCATCAGATAACCTTGTGTAGATAATACATTAATGTCAATTATAACACAAATATATATTTAAATTATTAAAACAAAAATCTATATTTATAATTCAAAATTACAAGTTCACATACCTTAGTGAGTTTTTATGCAAATGAAATCATAGCATTAATACCTAAGTCTTTTCCTGCCCATATTGATAGAGGAGTCTCCACTATGGTCATAAACTAAACAAATAAAATATGATTTTTATTTCATAATATCTATATAAATAAATGTAGATGTACATGAAGTATAATGTTAATGAAAAATTACCTTTTTATATGTATAGGTTGGTTTAGTAACAACATATGCACTATTAGATAGCCTAAAATCTAGCTATGAAAATGGTGTGACCATCTCCTCCTAAAACATAAAAAATATAATTGTATTATTGACATTTTCTATGTAAACTAATTATGACACTAGAATCACTACCATCTTCATTTAATGGTTTGATGCATATGACACCATAAGATCTAGAATGGTGTGGTCAAACATCAACACCAACATCAGTGTCAGAAAGCTAAATGAGGTTTCTAGTAAGTGCATTAAGCACATGCAAAGTGTCAATCTCAACAACCTCCACTTAAAATGGAATTATCTCAAACTATTATGGATTTTGGATAAGGACTCTTGAAAGCTAATTACATGTTGACAAGCCATTGGTCTATCTTGTCTAGAGCCATTTCCTTGTCCCTAAAACCCTAAGTGATCCCAATAATTGGGAATTTAATTGAGGATAAACATAAAATAGAGTTTACTTAAAAAATATAAAGGAACCTCATGGTTTTGATAAGGTGCATAAAAAATACCATCCACCATCGGTCCCAAAATTTATCCCTTATCAAATTATGCTAACATCGATGGATTAGAAACCATTTTAATGATATTAGAGGTAGTGTATTAGTTGATGGATCAATGAATAATGTGAAAATTTGGTCTTTTGTGATTTTTTTATCCTTCACAACACACATTGATAGTTTGTCAACATAGTAAGATCTACATCTATCTCTATAAGATGATCATCTATCAATTTAACTCATTATCAAGTCAAATTAGCCTAATAATGACTCTAAGGTATAATCAAATGAAGTATGGTGGGTTTTGGTCAAATGACCTTCCCTCATTTTATTAATTATCTCTTCAATTTTTAGTTTATTTTTTATTATTTGCATGGGCAAATAATCCTGACTACTTGGGGGGTCTTACGGAATTTTAGGAGGGATAGAAGGGTTAAGATGGATAGGAGTGTTAGGAGGGTTGGAAGGGTTGGGGGGTTGGGATTTTTGGGAGTGTTATTGGAAGGGTTGGGATGATTGAGAGGTTTATGAGGGTTAGGAGGGTTTTGTCTTGCACTTAAATGGGTTACATAGATAGATTTTTTTTGTTAAAATAATGCAAATCTTAAATTATTAGTAAATTTTGTGTTAAATTTCAAGGATTAAATTTACTAACCTATTTTTTGTTGAAACATTATTGATTTTTTGATGCTGAAATCAAGTGATGTTTGTGTACGATGGTTTATTTATCTCCTCTTGGCAATAGTAGTTTATAACGTAAACACGATCTATGTTATGGATGAGAAAGGAGGAACAAAATGAGGAATGAAACAAGATTTTTTATTTTTAACACAATGAATTGAAAACACATACACAATTCTATGTGTAAGGAATGCATACACGTTATAGGCTCAGTGGTCACCAATCCTACACAAACATAAATCATACGTGTTATGTCCATAATATGTACATGTTTCTGGCAAATTCATGAAAATTTCCATGAAATAGTCCATAAACTCAATGTACTTATCCATAACTAGTTCATCACACTAGCCCACAATATGCTTCATACGTACGCTACCTTTTAATTCTCTCTTGATGAAGTATCATGAATATAATAACCTTTTAGGGTGATAAACATATGTGAATCATATGATTCAATATGATATTATTATGTTGAGTTTAGGAAATGTATATGAGTATGAGTAATTGAATTTGTAAATTCCTTATTAATTTCTAACTTTGATATGTATCCAAGGCCTTATCATCATTTTTAAGAAAATGTGGTGATGGATGAATAATAACTTGTGCATGTTTTCTCAATATTTTCCTTATATATCCCTTTTTTATAAATATTCAAGCCTAAAACCATATTGGATCAAATTTTTTTCATTAGTTTTACAAGCAATTTTGTTACCAAGTTTTGAATATTGAGACTAAATTTTTTTAAGAGATCACATTTGACTTTGGATAACTGTGTTAGATATATTAATTTTCAGATCATGGTTATCCATGAGGTACCCCCTACCTTATGGGATAATTTTATCATAAACCTACTTAGAGGGAAATTAGTTATTGCCACCTTGAGAAGAGGTGGAAAAAATATAGAAAAATCCACAGGAAAAGGGTCGTTAGGGTTTTGGGGATGCTTATGCAAATGAGGTTTGTATACACCCTAAATTAGTCAAATAACCACACATATCATGTCTTTTCATAGTCCTTTCATAGAAGACTCTGACTAGAAAATATGAACTTTGTTCACACTTAGCCATGTCTTCCATTTTAGTCATCTTGGTCTTGTTTCAAGCTTGAGTCACCTTTTTACCTATTCCCAGTCATCCTAAGCCTTTCAAACAATCATCTCACCTTAGTCAGGTCATATTTTCTATTTCTTTACATCCCCTTAGGTCTTTGACATATAGAATATGAGCACTGGGATTGGACTACAGCACTGGACCCTAGGGTGTCCAAATTCCATTACTCCTATCCAACGTCACTTTAAGCCCCAACAATTAGTTTCTTCTACCAAATGAGTACGAACCCCTTTCTTAGATTCATCCTTAAATTTTCCAATGTTGACCAAATGTAAATAAAGCTATCAAATTCAAAATAATGAGTATCCTATATAAAGGACTACATAAGACATTTTATATTTATCACTTACTACTTTGGTATTTTAAACATAATAAAAATTAGTCAATAGTATAACTCAACATTTTGCATCACACATAGACTTCCATTCTTGATCAAGGAAGGTCCTAGGTGAAAGTCATTCTTGCATCTATCATGTGTGTTGATTATGGATGTTCCTTAAGGGAGAACTACATTTGATCTGAGACCCTATCTTGAGGGTTAATGTAGGCAATGATCAAGATAATAAGGGTTCTAGATTATGCAATCATTCTTTTCCTAACCCATTTTTCCCCTTTTAGTTTTGGTGCATTTGTTGTTTACATGTGTGTAGATGAATACAGGGTTTGGATATTGAAATGGACTTACAGCGAGCTTTATTAACTTTTAGCCTCTAAAGTTTTATACATAGGTTCACATTGAGGTGATGAACAAACCCTAAAAAGATCAAATCTCTAGAAAAATAGTAGCAAAGGTGGACTATAGCATTGGTGCTACTCCTATCCACTTTCGATGCTCTTATCTAATCACAAAATGAAGGCTAGATCTAGATTTTTGATAGTGTCTCAGTCCTACATGTTAATTTCCAACTTTTGAATCATTCATTTTAGGCTATTTTTAGATAAGTTTATTTCTCTTCCTCATGCAATTTATTAGATAAAAATCTATATTTTCCATGTTAAACTATATTTTTTCCCTTACTCTAGTCCCTTTATTATTTAGGAACTAAATGTTAGTTTCCGGAAAAAAAAAATTTGGTGAACCTAACATACTTCAAACAAATCCAAAACCTTAGGTAGCCTAAAGATTTTTCCTTCATATTTTGTGCAAAATATTTAATTTCTAATTTTTGTATAAATTTTTGTGCATTTATTCTATTCAAAATTATTTTTAGAATTTAAATTATTGGCATAATTTTAAAAATTTCTAAAACACTAGCTCAAAACCCTAGATTTCCAAACTAGGTCCTCAAACCCCAAGCCTTCCTTGAAAATTTTAGAAAAATATTTTGGAATTTTTGTAAATCATTTCCTTTGTCAAAAATAATTTCAAGATTTCAATATTTGTAGTTTTCTTGTGAAAAAAATTAATTTCAAAATCCTAATTTTTGTATAGAGTTTTTGTGCATTTATTCCATTCAAAACTATTTTTATAATTTAAATTATTGGCATAATTTGCAAAGATTCTACAACCCTAGCTCCAAACTCTAGATTTTTAAACTAGGTCCTCACACCCCAAGTTTTCCTCCCTTACAATTTTTAGAAAAATAGTTTGATACTTTTTCAAATTGTTTGGATTGTCATAAGTAATTTTAAAATCTCCATGTTAGTAGTTATTTTTGCATTGATTTTCTTAATAGTACTTTTACACACACTCTTTGGTGAAAACTAAGGCAGTAAGGTACTTCTTTCCTCTCATCCCATAAATAATTTTCTAAATTTTTCTCATAATTATCAAAATGAATGGACAAATTTACAAAATTGCACATTAGCTAAAAATGTGGAAAATAATTTTATTTACAATGAAGATAATTACTATTGTTGTAATAAGGAATATGATGATATTTGTGATGGTGATAGTGAAGCATAAATAGATGCATCTTATTCTCTCAAACCTATCTCTTTTATCCCTTCTTCTAAATAAAATAATTTTGATAAATGGGAAAGATACTTCTCACCTCATTCTCCTATGCACAATGCACCAAACGAACAAATTAGTCATGCACTTCCAAGTGAACCTCTAATTGTTGATAATTTGCTTCCATGAGAACTCAATTTCTCTCTCTCTTTTTCTACTTCTATGTTCAAATTACAACAATATAAACAAAATAGAATCAAATTACCAATACATAGTTCAAATGATACATATCATGTTCCTAACACTACTTTATCAAAAGAATGTCTAAATGATAACTCTCTTTATTCTAATTCTCATGAAAATAATGCATATATTCCATCTATGGATAGCATAGATATACATAATATTCCAATTTATAATGATAATTTATTGCACATTTGTAAGGAATTAAATTCTTCTCTTATACCTCTCACTATCAATTATGGAAGTGGTAATGATTATGATAGTGAACATGTCAATGAATATGAAAATGAGAGTGATTATGAATAATATTGTAATTCTGATAATACATGGAACAATGATTAATATTATACACATAGTGAAGAAGAATATGCATCTCATGCCTCTAACTCTTCTCTCTTCTCTCATCTCTCCTCTCAAACATAATGCACTACCACATGTTTCTACTTCTATGAATGATTTTATTTCAAATAATGCACGTGTTAATGAAAATAGAACATTTTCTACTCAATTAGAATGTGATTCACTAAAACATAAATATACCAATTAATCTCCCAAGCCACCCCTCACTATAGT
Organism: Torreya grandis; assembly: GCA_037957365.1. Classification (NCBI taxonomy): domain Eukaryota; kingdom Viridiplantae; phylum Streptophyta; class Pinopsida; order Cupressales; family Taxaceae; genus Torreya; species Torreya grandis. The sequence continues at coordinate 2,176,975 of JARHVA010002288.1, read as the reverse complement.
AGAACCCAGTTCTCACTCTTCACCTAAAGAGAATGGTAGCGTGCATCCCTCTAGTAAGGTCCAAGTTACCATTACTCCCAAGGTTCAAGTGATCACACCCCTCTCTATGATCCAATTTCTAAATTTAGAATTCCCATGGATAAAACTAACAATCAAATTCAATTATTAAATGAACCACTTCAATATTCTATGTACCATCCCAAGAGATTCTCTCTTTGATGCATGCAATTGGTGGATTACAACACCAAGTACATCTCCTTACCTTAGAAAACAAGGTTTATAAGTCTTTGATGGATGTCAATGATCTACATGGTAATCCAATTCCAAAGACATTCATAAAATCTTCATTGCCTAAGCATTTCCAAATACCATCATTGCCTCACTTTGATGGAATTGGAGATCTATTTGTACACCTTCAATCCTTTAGAAAGGATTTGCCATCTCATGTGAGTCTTTTGATTCTACTAAAATTATTCCAATAGATGTTAGTGGGGGAAGCATAGAATTAGTTCTTTTATCTACTCCATATTATCTCCTTGCACACATATGATGAGTTAGAGGAGGCATTTCTCTAACATTACATATCAAACATGGGCCCTTATGTTACATATGAGAAACTTGCAACTTTACATCAGAATTCTTCATTTCCAGTCAGTGATTATATCTTATGATTTAAGAGTCACATGTTAAGATTGATATATAAACTAGAAAATTTAGAGATTTAGCATATCTTTATTAAGGGGCTTCATCAACCTCTCCTCGAGTATCTACTATATAAAATAGAGTCCTCTTTTAGGCACTTATGTTATATAGTTTTAGCATTGGAAAAGAAATTGGGATTGATTGAGGTAAATTTAGTTGATTAGATTACTCTAGATTTCACAGTAGTATCTATAGCTCCTAACATCTAGAATCCACCATTTCCTAAATGAGATAGGATACCACAACCATAAAAGTAACTAGTTAAAAACAAAGAGCTAATTTCCAGAGCACAACCTATAGTATGCACTATAGAAAACAGCAATAAAGCACCACTACAGTTTGATTCAGAGAAAGATAGACCAAGTGTCATATTATCAATAATATTAGATATAAATTTATCACATTGCCTTCTACTCATAGATAAGATCCACATCTCCTATAGAAATAGCCACATCATCCCTTTTACAACTATCATCATATGTATGGACATAGAGATAATTATTATTATGGAATTAAATATTACATTAATAGATGTGTTGATAATGACATCATAGCATTCACATAGGGGGCATCGAGATCTCATCCATCATGGAATCATAGACCTCATTCATCCATGGTTGAGTCATCTCAGGGAAATCCTTCATAGGAATCATCAGTCACTCATCATGAGAGTAATGCAGGTTCTAGAACAGGACCTCATAGGAGATCTCTTATTCCACCTATTCATAAGGTTTGAAAACCTATACAATGAGAATAACCTACATATATAACTATAGTCTGAGGAGTACACAGTGTAGTTCCATACACATATCTAGTAGAGTCATAAGAACCTCAAATGACTCTACTAGATATACACTATGGCCAGATTTTCTAGGTCCTATCTCATGTAGAAATCTGCTATGGTTAAGATTAAATGAACCCACATCACAGAGTATTTCTCATGAGAAATATTCTCTATGGCTATATTTTTTGGGTCCTATCTCACAACATACGTGGTTAAGATTAAATGAGACCCCATCATAGGTTTCAGCTCCATCTTTATCTATGGCTTAGTCATACACATCACAGTAGAAGCCATAGGGTATACAATTATGGCAATATTACTCATGAGAAATATTCACTACAACCATATTTTCTAAGTCCTATCTCACGTAGAAATATACTATGGTTAAGATTCAATCAACCCACATCACATAGTATTACTCATGAGAAATATTCTCTATGGCTAGATTTTTTGGGTCCTATTTCACAATTTGTGATGGTTAAGATTTATTGAGACCCCATCATAGGTTTCAACTCCATCTTGATCTATGGCTTAGTCATACACATCATTGTAGAGGCCACAAGGTATATAATTATGGATAGATGAGCCTTTTTCATAGCACACAATTCCTGTTGCACATCTAATAAAGCTACATTTTGAAGAATCTCTATGTCTAGATATATTTAGTACACAGCAACTAGTATCACATGCAGAGCATATTCCAACACAACATGAGTAGTATGGGTACTTATTTAGTTGGCCATCAGGGTTCATTTATTGATATAGTATAGAGTGATACGACACACATTCATACCAGCATCAGTTCATAGCTTCACATATTAGGGCAATCATGGAGCCAAAGGTCTAGTTAACCTTTGTATTCTTGAGCCACTCTCAAGGAGGTAATATGCATAGTATGTTATCTTACATCCCCATATACTAAAAACTAACATCCTTAATTCTCACTAACTATACATAGATAAAACCAACCTATAAAATTCCAAATCCTATTTTACCAAAATTAAACCAACTCAGCTTATTCAAACAATTTGCCAATCTCAAACTAGCTCAATTTATCCAAACAATATCTCAATTGCAAAACCAACAATTTTTTTTCTCACATATAATTACAAACCGCATAAAGTTCTTTAATTACATACAATTTGAAATCAAAATCCTAGCATCACATTTATCAACAAAACAATCAAATCACATATCCCAAGTACCATTTTACCAAGCTTATACAACCTTAAACATCAATGCCAGATCAACTATTTCTAACCAACAAATTGTCATACCAATCTATTCCACAATCCACAACACAATATGCCTAAATCCAAATCAAAAAAACATCTATATATATAACCAAGTTTTCAAATACATATGAATGATATCAAATATAATCAATCATGAATGGGCATCATGCCCTTACTCTTAGTCTTGCTCTCTCCCCTAGTACTAGTCCCATAGTCTATCCTAGTACTTGATGGCCCCACACCTCCTCAAACTCTTGAATTCCTCTTATGATGGCTCTCTTACCTGATTATCCAACCATACTCCTTTCATAAGTCCCATACTATCTCTAAAGATCTATGTACTCATCCATAATCTGCATACTCACTAATCCATAATCAAGTTGAGGCATCTTATGCTTATCTATCTCTATTCTCAGCACATATCTCTCCTACTACCCTAACATATATATCCATAGTTATATAAGCCCTATCAAAAAAATGAGCATAATATCCAACCATAACAATTGCTCTCTCTATCAAACCCTCCTCCACAACATCACTAAGTACATGTTGTGTAAGCTCATGAAGTGTAGACTCAATAATAGTCTCCTAATGCTCATCATCTCCACCTCCTACTCCACCTACATGCAATGATACAAATACTATGTTAGACATGCACTTTCAAAATAAACAAACTTGTACAAAAGTCAAATATAATCAAACCTTACCTCCCATCATCTGGATTATAGCAACATCCTCACACTCGGGGGCATCCCCTCTACCAATAGGGTATAATGGAGCCCACCGATGTCTTTCCCATCATGTGGTATATGCCTCTATAAAACTAAAATCATCTACATCAATAATATTTGTAGCTACATCTCACACATCCAAAGATAATGGTGCCAACTCAGCCTCAGTATGCCTCCCATGAACTCATGCCCTCATTGGTGCCCATGCACTCCTCACCCAAACCCATGTTGTTAGGGGCACATCCTTTGGTACCCAAAACTATTTAGTCATGTGATAATATTGAAATCACTCATACACTCCATCCCAATGGTCATGTAACCAACAATTGACCCTCATATACCATAATTGTACTCCATCCTCAAGCTACCTAGCGAATCCTCTATATGACCTACATATAATATCTAGAGCCACCAATCTATTTAAAACTCGTTTATAGTGATATATCCTAGGAGACTAGATAGACAACATACTTTTCCATCACTCCCCATATGGTTGTGGAGGTACCCACCTCTCCCTTGATAATCCTATCAATTGCATAATTGTTATGCACTCATAATCCCAATAATGCAATAAAGTAGTTGCACTCACACCACCACTAAATGCCTTTTAAATAAATTGGTATAAATATTTGTATAAGTGGTCAAGCATAGTCCTACCCCATGAGAACATAGTTCCATCCACCTCTACACTATGTACAATCCTATGCATCTTGTATGCAATCTATACCCCAATCTTATCCACTACAACAAATGAAGCCAACAACATGGCTAACCACATAGATAGACATGGAACACTTGAATGTACAATACTTGACAATATTACATCGTTATCACTTCCTTTCCTATGTATGCCTGAGGACACACCAACAAAATACAAGGATGCATGATCAATAACATCCACACCCATATCATCCTATAAAGTCACACATTATCAACTAATCAATAAGTGAAAAATATAGTACAAATCCTATAGATTAATAGTAATCTCTCCAATAGGAAGCCAAATAGTACATGTGTCTACATTCCACCTCTCATACAAGGTAATAATCAAATACCTATCCCACTACATAGTGCTTAGGTCACACACATCACCTAGCCCTACCCTATCCATCATAGCCCTCTCATCAACTAACAAAGGTAGCAATCTCAGTGTCTCCATCATTTTGCCTCTATAGAACTCCCTCATCAATACCTCACCTAGTAAAACACCAAAAAAAACATATATATATATATATATATATATATATATATATATATATATATATATATATATATATATATATATATATATATATATATATATATATATATATATATATATCAATCAACCATGCTAAGGAAAATATCTAAACTACACAATAATAGGAAATAACACAAAATCCTAGAAAACTAGCCCTAGTAGATAGCAACACTACAAAAGGACACTAGCACTAGATAATAATGCTACAACATAGATATTAGCATTGTATACTAGATAGTAGTGCTGACTTCTAGATAGGAGTGTTGGAACTAGTCAAAATTTCCTAAGACATTTGAAAATAGCTCAAAAATACCAAAAAATAGGCTTCTAAATAGGCAAAAATCACATGCTTCATTTTCTTACCAAGGTAAGCTCCCCGCCAACCTCCACCTGGGATGCCAACTACTCAAATCGAGTTACAGTAGGTGCTCATCTCCTCAGCATATCTCCTACTCTAGAATTCCAAATCTCAACCTAATCAATGCATAAATGAATCAATAATCATTCCAATTTTCTTATATTAAACAACTTTCTCATCCAAAACAAAATATTATTTTGCCCATAAATAAAACTCTGTAGCTCCGTTTTACAAACCATTTTGTTTAATAGAATTATGACAATAATACCTTAGACATAATGCAAGCCTTTTTCTATTACTATATCATCTGACTATTATGGCACACACATATTTATACCTATTTTATATGTAGACATACAACTTGGTCCTAACCAATCAAAAACTTGTTTGACTTTCAACAACTCAATCTAATCAATCAACTAACTTCTCAAACCATTCAAGCTATACCAACCTTGTCTCTATCATTATGCCACTAGTCATCACTTTTACATCAACCTCCTCTATCAAAAATTTCATCCCTCTCCCCAAAATGGGGGTATCATTCCTAATATTCTTATTCCTACACTTATCCAGCATACATATCCACTCTCATAAATGGCTACACCATGGTTCATACACCTCTAGTATTTAGATTATTAGATTCAGTTCAGATCAATCAAAATATATAGTGATTCAAACTACATGGGTCACTTAGCATTACTCAAGACATTTAGATGGATACACCTTTAGTTTATAGACACACCATGATTCTTCCACATTTAGTAGTTAAATTATCATATTCAACTCAGTTCGATCAAGATATATAGTGATTTGAATTACATGGGTCATTCAACATTACTCAGGACATTCAAAGGGATGTACCTTCAATTTATAGATACATAGATTAGTCAAGTATATACTGGTTTAAATTATATGGATTCACAATAATTTCTATACAAATTCAAAACAAATACTAGATTTGGGGTTATGTACATTATTATAGGTCTCACACATACAGTTCCATATAGTATGACATAATTACAAACCAGATAGCAGATTATAGACATAATACAAAGCACATTGATTTGACCTCCAATTTTACACATAGGCCATGGCACAATAGCTCATATCACATGTGGTTATACTTATTTCTAGATTATATATATGCATCACTCACATACTAGATTTGGGGGCATGATATAGATGATCATGTTCTTCAAAATCCAAGATTATACAAACTTGAATGGAAAGACATGTCATCCTCTTCTTACATATTTACTATATTTCTATATTACACATAGTTGTACCTAAGTTGTCACTAGATTGGACTATATGTTCATCTGTAGTGGTTAGTCTATATCATTACCTAGAACCAAACTATACAAGTCAGTGTAGGATAAAGGGTAGACTTTGGTTTTAGGCCTTCGAACGCTTCTCAATTCCAGTTCAAATTATCTAGAGTGGGGGCATGATATATTTTTATCTTTTTAGTATAAATATTATGTGCACACAATCTAGATTACATGAGTTTGTGTGGAACATAGGGCAGACATTGGTTTTGGGCCTTCAAGCATTTCTCATTTTCATCTAGATTTAGCATAGGCGGTAATAATTTCCCTCCTCCATGATTACATGGATTCCATATTCATATTCAGTATAGGGGGCATATATTTCAAGGATTCAATCTTTCTCAAGGCACTATTCATCTCTCCAACCACTTCTCTAGCCATAAAGTGAGTTGGACCCTTTTTCAACACACTTATCTCCAAATAGGTAGGTTCAAGTATGAATTTTATTTTATTTATTTTATTATAGAACTTCATTTCATTGCATCACTAGAATAAAATGGGGACAAATGTATACACCCTACATTGGTTAAGCAACCACACATATCATGTCTTTTCACAATCCTTTCATAGGAGACTCTGACTAGAGAATATGATCTTTGTTCAAATTTAGCCATGTATTTCATTTTAGTTAGCTTGGTCTTATTTCAATCCTAAGTCACCTTTTTACCTATTATCAATCATCTTGAGCCTTTCAAATGGTCATCCCACCTAAGCCAAGTCATATTTCCCATGTTCTTCACATCCCCTAGGTCTCTAGCTTGTAGGATAGGAGCATTTGGATTAGATTATAGTCTAGACCCTAAGGTGTCTAGTTTTTAGTGCTCCTATCCAAGGTTACTTTAAGCCCCAATGGTCAGTTTCTTCTACCAAATGAGTCCTATCCCATTTCTTTTCTTCATTTGTAAGTTTTCCAATGTCAACCAAATGCAAATAAATCTCTCAAATTCAAAATAATGAGTCTCCTATATAAAGGACTACACAAGGCATTTTATATCTAGTACTTACTACTTTAGCATATTAGACATAATAAAAATTAGTCAATAGTATAGCTCAGTATTCTACATCACACATAGACTTGCATGCTTGATCAAGGAAGGCCCTAGGCGAAAGTCATTCTTGCATCTATCGTGTGCACTGATTATACACATTCCCTAAGGGAGTACTACATTTGATCTGAGACCCTAACTTGAGGGTTAATTTAGGTAGTGATCAGGATAGTAGGGGTTCTAGATCGTGTTATCATTCTTCCCCTAACCCAATTTTCCCCCTTTTGCTTTTGATGCATTTGTTATTTGCATGTGTGTAGGTGAATATAGGGTTTAGAGATTGAAATAGACCTACAATGAGCTCTGTTGACTTTTAACACCTAAATTTCAATTATAGGCTCACACTATGGTAGCAAATAAAACCCAAAAGCTTATATATCTAGGATAATAGTAATAGAGGTGGACTATAGCACCGGTGCCACTCCTATCCACTTATCACAAAACAAAGGCCATATTTGGATTATTGATAGTGTCTCAATCCTACACCTTAATTTCTAGATTCTAAATCATTCATTTTAGCCCATTTTTAGATAAGTTTATTTGTCTTCCTCATGCAATTTATTACATAAAAATCTCTATTTTGCCATGTTAAACTATTTTTTCCCCTTACTCCAGACCCTTTATTATTTAAGAACTAAACACTAGTTTCCCAAAAATAAAAATAAAAAAGGTTCATGATATTATAGAATATCAATGACTACAAGTATAATAACGACCCCTAAAATCAAAGGGAACATAAATGAAAAAAATAGGTTTAAGAAACCCTAAGGTTGAAATATGAAACCTTAGAATAATGAAGTCCTAATAGAGAGCTAGGGGTTGACACATTTTAGTTAGTGTAAGGTCAACCATTATGTTTTACCCTAATTTGATTTTAGAAAATCTAATAAGATATAAACTATTAGAAAAATTAAAATTTATATATATCTCACTCAAGGTAGAAAAATTAAATTTGTTGCAATGATTTGACAAGTACCATATGTTGAATACAATAAATAAAATAAAGAGATAAATACTTAAATTTTTTGATTGATTGTCTGACTGTGACTTTATTATAAAAATGGAAAATATACTAAAGTAAGCTTGTGATTTTTCTAATTCAAGATATGTATTTCAATCTATATAGGGTTGGATCCATCAAATCTTGTCAATATCAATTATCGATGTTGACCTATGTTAATCAGTAGTGACTTAAGATGATGTTAGTGAACCTAGCTCTGATACCAGTTGTCAAGATCTTAGAGTACAATTGATTACTTTTGTATAAGCAACTAAACATGGAATTGAAACTAGAAGTAATAAGTAACTAGAAATTAGAAACAACAAATAAGAGGAGATACAAAAAACAATACAATCTGTATTAAACTCTTCTAGAAGGAAATACAATGAAGAAATCTCTTTCTCCTCACACCTCAAAGATGTACAATAATTCTCCCTCAAGATTTTTCTCTCTCTCTCTCAGTCAATTACAATCAATTCAACTACTTGAATTGTCTACCCTCTTGACAATCAACCCAATTGTTGTTATTGTACATGCTATGAGGATCTAACCCTATTATATAGTAAACTACAACACTAGGGTTCATAAGCCATGCATTCTCCACCGTTAGATCCACCTCTTAATCAAAGGCTCAAATTTTTTCGCTAAAAATAGAACCTCCTAAAATTAGAAATGCTGAAAATGCACATCTAAAAATAGTATTCTGAAATTAGCACAGAAGTCAGTGTCAGTCTAAAGATGACCGATGCTAGCCGATCCATAACCAATGTCAATTACTATGTAGCTAAAGATAATCGATGTTGGTTGACCCCTAACCAATGTCGATTGGTTCTGACTGATGTCGGTTATTGTGTAAAATCAGCAACCTCCACATTCACTCATTAGTGAAGCTTTTAGCTCCACAACTCAACAATCTCCCACTTGGAGATAAATAGCTGCACTTGTACCTATACAGCAACATCCTCTAAACATCTTTGGCTTATTTTTCCCTTTTCAAGTTCAATCTTGAAGACCAACAAAAGTTGAATGAAGATTCAACTTCTTCTTTATTACCGACTTTGTTAACATATCATCAAGGTTCTTATATGTATGGATCTTTTCTAGATTCAACTGTCCATCCTCCAATACCTATCTAATGAAGTGGTACCTAAGCTGTATATGTTTGGTTCTTGAATGAAAGGCTGAATTCTTTGCCAAATGAATTGCACTTTGATTATCACTGTACAATCTACAACTCTCTTGCTTCTTTCTCAACTCTTCCATGAATCAAGTGATCCAAATCATTTCTTTGCTAGCCTCTATGATTGCAATGTATTCTGCCTCTGTAGTAGACAAGGCAACAACCTTCTACAACTTTGAAATCCAGCTAACCTTTGTTCCACCAACAGTGAACACATATCCTATGGTGCTTCTTCTGCCATCCAAGTCACCTACCATATCTGAATCTACATACCCATGTAGAGAAGTGTTTGACCCTCCATAGTATAAATGCCTACTGTTGATCCCTCTCAAATATCTGAGAATCCACTAAACTAATTTCCAGTGTTTCTTTCTTGGATTGGCCATAAAATTACTGAAAACTCCCACTACTTGGGAAATATTAGGTCTAGTACATACCATTGCATACATCAAGCTCCCAACTACTGAAGCATATGGAACTCTACTCATGTACTCAACCTCATCATATGATTTAAGCCACTGTTCTTTGCTCAACTTGAAGTGTCCAGCCATAGGTGTGCTTATCGAATTTACATCCTACATATTGAACCTCTCCAACACCTTATTCACATAATCCTCTTGAGACAAAATCAAACTGTGATTTTTCCTATCTCTCTTAATACTCATGCCAAGGATTTTCTTCAACCTAGCCTTATGTCTCACTTGTCCATTCTCTCCTTCCTTTAACCTGTATATTCATTTATTTTTTAGTGCTTTATTTTTGGCTGGCAACTCAACCAAATCCCATGTATTGTTCTCTTCCAAGGAATCAATTTCCTCATTCATGCCATGTTCCCACTGTTTCCTAGATTCTACCTGCATTGTCTCATCAAAACTTTCTAGTTCTCCACCATCAGTGAGCAACAAGTAGTATAAATAAGGGGAATAATGAATAGGAGGTTTACTTACCCTTTCAAACCTCCTTCTGGGTGTTTGAGACTCATTTACAGCTAGCTGTCTACCCAAATTTTCTTTTGACAGTGACCGATTCCAGTCATCTCTGATTGATGTCAGTCTGTACCCAACCAATGTCGATTCCACCTAACCAACATCAGTCTCTATGTTTTCTTGTGAGTGATTATTTTTACTCATGATCTCATTTTGGATCATAACCTCTTCCAAATCAAGATTGCCCTGCTCAGATTATTCAGCCTCTTGAGTTGATCACTGTACATCACCTTCTCATTGAAAACCAAGGCTTTTCATTTCTTAAATGTGTCAAAAACATCAAATTTTCTCTTTATGCAATAAACCCATACCTTTCTTGTAGCATCATCAATGAAAGAAACATAATATTGTGATCCTCCAATAGAAGTTACTTGAGCTGGTCCCCACACGTCTGTGTGAACAAGCTCTAACTTGTGCTTCTTCTTTGTTGACCCAGTTTTGAGAAACCTCACTTTCTTCTATTTCCCAAAAATACAATGCTCACAAAAATCTAGATATATGCTTTTCAAATCTGAAAGCTTACCTTTTGACTTAAGAACATTCATTCCCTTCTCACTCATGTAACCAAGCCTATAGTGCCACAACTTTGCATCTACATCTAAAGTAGATAAAATAGAAGGAGAATAATCAGTAATACAAGTAGATAGATAAGGTGTACCTACTCTCTTACCTTTTGCTAATACAAGTGCACCCTTGAAAACTGTTCAAAATTTAGCTGTGAGAGTTACTGTGCAACCCTCATCACCCAAGTTTCCTACAGAAATCAGATTCCTCTTCAGGATGGGTACATGCATGACATCGTTCAACACCCATGTGTTGCCATTCTACAATTTTAGCTACACTTTTTCTTTGCCAATAATTTGACATGGCTCATCATCCCCTAAATAAACTTTTCCAAAATCTTCATAGACATAATCATTGAAAAATTCTCTATTTGGGGTTGCATGGAAAGAGGCACTAGAATTTAAAACCCATGATTCTACTTTATTATTTAAAGAAAGTGTAAGAGCATCCTGTGCAACAATACCTACAACTTTTGCTTCTTTATTACCTTCATGCTAATTTTCTTTGTTATCCTTCAACCAACATTCTTTCTTTGCATGCCCTTTCTTTCCACAATTCTAGCAGGTTATTCTTCTATTTCTGGATTTGGATCTACTTTCCATCTTTGACCTTGATTTCCCTTGCTTGCCCTTCTCTTTTTGCCATCCCCTATTTTTAGCACTTAAAGCATTACATGATGTTTCCCCTGTACTTTTTTTGCAAATTTATTCATTCAAGATTACACTAACAACATCATCAACTTTCAAGATATTTGAAGCAAATGCAGTATTACTAACTGACATTACCAAACTATGCCAGCTTTTAGGTAAAGAACATAAGATTAAGAGAGCCTTAATTTCATCATAAAAAACTATTTTGACTAAATTTAACTAATTTACTAATGTATGAAAATCATTAAGATGACTAGATATAGATCCACCTTCTTGCATTTGCAAATTAAATAATTGCTTCATAAGATATACCTTATTCGAAGCTGAGGGTTTTTCATATAAATTTTCCAAAGTATCCATTAACTCTACCATTGTCTTTGCCTGTGATAAGTTGGAAATCATAGAAGATGCCAAGCTCAACCTTATAGATCCAAGAGCCTTTCTATCAAGAACATTCCATTCTTCATCTTCCATATATGTGAGCTTCCTTGAAACCCCACCCAATGGTAAATATAGATCTTTCTGATATAGATAATCTTCAATCTGCATCCTCCATAATTAATAATTCTTGCCATTGAATTTCTCCATTTTTAGTTTACTTTCTTCTGCCATTGCTTTGCTCCCACTCAATCAAAAACCCCTGTGAGTGAATTCTATAATCAACAAACATTAACACGCTCTGATACCACTTATTAGTGAACCTAGCTCTAATACCAGTTGTCAGAATCTTAGAGTACAATTGATTACTTTTGTATAAGCAACTAAACATAGAATTGAAACCAGAAGTAATAAGTAACTAGAAATCAGAAACAACAAATAAGAGGAGATACAAGAAATAATACAATCTATATTAAACTCTTCCAGAAGGAAATACAATGAAGAAATCTCTTTCTCCTCACACCTCGAAGATGTACAGTAATTCTCTCTCAAGAGTTCTCTCTCTCTCTCAATCAATTATAATCAATTCAATTACTTGAATTATCTACCCTCTTGACAATCAAACCAATTATTGTTGTTTTACATGCTATGAGTATCTAACCCTATTATATAGTAAACTACAATACTAGGGTTGATGAGCCATGCATTCTCCACCGTTAGATCCACCTCTTAATCAAAGGCTCAAATCTGTTTGCTAAAAATAGAACCTCCTAAAATTAGAAATGCTAAAAATGCACATCTAAAAATAGTATTCTGGAACTAGCACAAAAGTCAGTGCCAATCTAAAGATGACCGATGCCGGTCGATCCATAACCAATGTCAGTTACTGTGTAGCTGAAGATAACTAATGTTGATCGACCCCTAACTAATGTTGGTTAGTTCTGACTGATGTCGGTTATTGTGTAAAATCAGCAACCTCCACATTAGCTCATTAGTAAAGCTTTTAGCTCCACAACTCAATAGATGAAATATATATCAGTGACCATATAATAACCTTCACATTTAATAAATCTCTATATGTGTGATGCTGAACCCTAATGGTGTGGGAAACTCCCAAAATCAACATCCTTCACCTTAAAAACCTATGTGTGGTTGTGACGGATAAAAAACTAAAAAACTACAAAAAGAGTAATGGGTTAAGCTAACCCAAATCACCCTCATTCATTTATTCATCATTGCTTATGTATTTGATAATCCAAGGAGATAAATCAAGCCACACATCATTCTCCCACCTAATTTTATTGTGTAATTGTGTTCCTTCACTATATGTGTGTAGCTAATTATTTGGATTTACCACTACACAATGTTTTCTTTGACTTATATTTAGTATGCTTTAGACTTGGCTTGTGACCACTCCTAGTAGTTGATTCATTATTTGGGAAGAAGAGGAATGATTTGACCAATGTGAAAATTTTTATAGATGTGCATTAGATAATTTCCAAATCCCCCATCATGTGAATCATTGATCTCTCTCTCTCTCTCTCTCTCTCTCTCTCTCTCTCTCTCTCTCTCTCTCTCTCTCTCTCTCTCTCTCTCTGTGTGTGTGTGTGTGTGTGTGTGTGTGTGTGTGTGTGTGTGTGTGTGTGTGTGTGTGTGTGAGAGAGAGAGAGAGAATATCTAATTAGGTAATTTATTACCATTGATACATAAGTTAGATGAGCCAAAGGATATATTTGATTTTAAAAGGTAGACATTTTTGGAAGAGGGTTGGCATCATTAGGATTAGGTGAATATCAACTAGAAATATGTACCAAGTCTAATGTTATTGCCTTGTGTACAAGTAGACTAAATTGAAGGTCTAGAGATGTCTATGTAGGATTAAGCATAATTGAAATAGATAGTGAGGTTCATGTAGCTATGTAATATAAAAATTAAAGGATGAAACTCATAAATTAGCATGTACATATGATATAATTACAATTTAGGCCCATATTTCTATGTGCAAGTCATGTATTTTAATTATATGTCAAGCTTGTCATTATCAAGCAATTAATACTAGATTTCAGTATCTACATATTCAAAAAGAGACACCTTCTACTCAATGCATCTGCAACTCTACTTAGCTTACCACTCCTTTATTTATAAAAAGTGAATACCTCAAAAAAAAAAAGTTGGGATATGTTGCAATTTTGCATGAATTTATGCAATAATAATTGTACACGTATTTGGTGTTTCACAAGTACTTGGTTGTACATGATTATTAAACAAGTTGGGATAGTTACAAAATCTAATGTTTCGACTACCTTTGGCAATTTTTCAAGGTTGAAATAATGCATGAATATGATGTACAAGTTATGTAGGATATTAATTTAGTATCATTACACTTTTTAAATTATAAAGTGGTGCATAGTGAACGAGATGTAGTAAGATGCTACAAAGAGTTATGCAAAAAGTAGAGCAATCAAATATTATCTAAAGGCATTCTAAATAATTTTATAATTTTATCTATTAAACTGAAGAGGTGTTAGAAATGCTTTGATAGTGTTATGATAAAACTTCTAAGGAGTGTTACACATTGTTCATTTGACACAATAATTAGTACATTTATATTATCCTACAACAAAAGATGTTATTAGAGGTTTTCCATGATCAAGACTATGATAGACACTAAATTAATTTTATGTTAAAACCTTTAAAATCATACAAGTTACCCACTATTGGTCAAAATTAGTCAAACATACACAAGAATGGGTTTTAAAAAGTGAGGCTTGTTAATACCTTGTTATAAGGCATAAACTCATAGCATTAACTCTTAGTCATGTGGTCATTGAATAAAAAATTTAGAAGTGGGGTTTATATATCATAAGTACCTTTAACCCACATCCAACACTGGACATACTCATGTTTTAACAATAAATGTTTACTTCACAAAGTGGGTAGAAGTAATTCTGGTAAGGTTTACTACTTCTAAGGTGGTTTATAATTTCATCAAAGAAAATATATTGGTTGGGGTTGGGGTTTTGAAAAATATTGTCATGGATAATATTTCAAATTTATCTTCAACAAACCTCATTGGTTTTTGTTGTGGATATTCGATATAATTAGGACACTATTATGATTATTACCCTCAAGGTAATGCTCATGTAAAAACTTAGGTAATATTAATATCATAAATATCATCTATAAATCGGTAGATGAAAATCAAAAGAATTGATACAAGAAATTATATGATGCTCCATGAGTAGATCTTATAACACCTATAAGAGAAATTGAAGTTTGTCATTTTCAAATATTATAAGGCATAAATTTGATAATTTTAAGTTCTTTAGATTTATTATCATTGTGGTTATCATAACTTGTAGAGGATAATTGATTTAAAAATACATTGGAAAAGAGAGTTACATACTTGCCCAAATTTGAGGAAGAAAAAGTGATAGTAGTTAATATAATCACGTCCCATCACAAGAAGGTGAAAGAGGTGTTGGATCAAAGTACAAGAACACAAGATTTTTAGGTCAGATATTTGGTTATCCTATGGAATAAAATGAGGGAACCAAGGGGAAATCATGTAAATTTGGACTCCTTATGAATGGGACCATTAAAGATTCATCATTTCTAGGATGAGCACACATGTTATTCGACATACCATAATGGAACTCAACTTTTGACTTCCTATAGTAGGCATTATTTAAAGCATTATAATTATTAATGGTAGGCTATCACCTAGCATCCCATAGGTGATTTAGGTTTTATTATGTGTTTCCTTTCATATTATGTGTTTCCTTTTTTATTATGTGTTGTGTGTTTCCTTTTCTTGGTGTGTGTTTCTCCTTTTTATTAGCATTTTCATGTTTCCTTTCTTATTCTTATTTTTTAATCTTGAATTTACAACCCAATGGATAAGGCACTAATTATTGAAACTAAAGATTCTGAGAGTCTATCCTATGTAATTTTATAATTCATGTCCAGAGCATGAGTCAACTATTGTTCCCAAAATCTATGTAGTTAAAATTTATTGAAATTTTGGTATCAAAAAAAGTTTGAGTTAAATCCCAAAGTTTGAGTCAAGTCTTAAAGATTTGATTCAAGTTAAAAAAGTTAAGAAAATTATATAAATTAATATAAAAGTTCACAAAGTAAGTATGTGTCAATCACATCTAAAAGGTTAGTCCTACTTAACCTTGTGGATGTTTCAAATGTGAGCATATGTTTCAACACCAACATAGCATAACATTATGCCTACCTCACCTAGGGTGCTGGTACACCCCAATCTCATGGATCTTTGGCTGCAACCAATGTCACCATCACCATGGACATGAGTTTGTGAGCCATGTTGACCATATTATGTGGTGTTTCAATGTACATGACATCTTTATCACTCAATAATTCTTTAAAAATAACCATTTCACTCACATTTACTCCAAACATCCCCTAAATCTCTATTTTTGTTCTCATACCATGTTAAATCTTCACCTTTGTACCATCTACCCATAAAAAAGTCCAAACCCTACCCAAATGTAGTCAAAACCATCATTTTTTTAGTAATCCATAGTTACACAAATTTCATCAAGTTTAGAATCAATTTCTAGCACCTTTAACTCACAATGAATATTTTTGTACCCTATGTATATGAAAGTTTCATTCTACTCCCAAAGACTCAAAAGGAATATTTAATAGTAAAGGAAAATATTTTAATGACCATCATTGTCTACAATACTTAACCTCACAAATTTTTTCTTCCACTAAACCCTAGTGATAATCTAATAGCACTAACTAAAAATACCTTTCATATTAATACACATCAAGATGAAGTTCAAATACATGGTATATGAGCCTTTATCTGTCTCTGAAACCAATCTCTCAAAAATTAGAAATTTAGTGATCAAACATGTAGACATACCATGGAAGAATTGAAAATAAATATGTTATACTTATCAGTGATCTCTTGACAAGAAGTAGTCTACCTAAGGTAGCTATATTTCTTATTTCCATGTAATATTTTTATCTAGTTATAGTATGAGCGCAATTCTACAACATAAAGACAAAATAAAGCAAATTTTTATGAGATGCCCTTGTAATAAAGATTAATGGATAAGCCATTGGTGAAAATTTAAAATACCACAAAGGAATACATGTGCCAAGATGAGTGTGGAAATTGGAAGAACTTTCTTATATAAAAATATAGAGAAGCACCTCATCATCATGAAAAATAGTTGGTTGAAATTAAAATGGAGAGACAATTCTAAAATTCCCAAGAGCGTCACTAGAGCTGATTTCATGGAATAATTATCAAATATGGTCACCTTCCTCAAAAAAATGGTGTTAAATATAGATACCAATGATTTACATCCTTGGACATTTCTCCCAATAAGCATAATTTATGGTGGAAAGTAATTCCTTGATTGGCAAAGCATGACTAATGATGTACTTCATGACCAACTCACCAAAGTGACTACCACCAAGTCATTTTATATCACTTCATATTTGGTATACTCTTTTTCATCTCAATGAGTATACCCTGGCCTCACAAAGTAGGAAAATTCAAAACCAACTACCAGAGTATATGAATTTTATCCTTAACTAACTTTGGATTAAAGTAATAAACACTTCAGATGAGTTAATGATGCATTCAACATGAGGATCCTATTGTTGAAATATTTTCAATGATGTCATGGTGATGTCATAGATGTGTCCAAGTGAGTGTATGAACTGCCTTGTTAATCTAAGTAACAATGACAATGTGAACCATGTGTTTGTCCTAGTATGCTTCAAAATGGCTTGGTTAATCTTTAGAGTTTGACTATTTAGAGATGATTAGGGATGAGTCTGAAGTTTTGATCATGTGTAAGGTGTCCTTTTATATTTAAATGGTGATTGGATTGCTTGTGTGTATGAGTGGAATTCATCTAGTTGATCATTGTTTTTCATCTAAACATTTTGGGTCTAATGGAAGAAAATTATGAGTAAGCAGTTTGTTAACATCACCATTACCATGTGTGGATGAGTCAAGGGAAGTTGGTCATACAATTGTGATCATATTAGTCCCAATTTATTATTATCTAAGTCTTAAGTCATGTGATGAATCACAACCAAAGATATATGTGTGAAAATTTGGGCTCCTAAACATTTTTGACAGTGTTCTCTATGTTCAAAAAGAGCCGAATAAGCAATTTGGTGATGACATATCATGCATGTATCAAAGTTTCAAGATAAACATGATATATGGGTGAATTCCCCTATGAGATAATATCTTATGTGATAAATTTCAAGTCATGTGACTAAGCATGACAAAAGATATGCAAGTGCAAAGTTGGGCTCTTAGGAAGTTTGACAGTGTTTTCCCATACTTAGCCAAATTTGCAATATGGAAAGAAAATCTGGGTACAACTTTTGATTTTGTTATACTTTACATGAGTGAAGGTGTGAGGAAAAAATGATCATATGGGTTTGTTCAATTTTATGCCTAGTATATTTGTGATAAATTCCATATAATGCAATGAAGCTCATCAAAATATATACATGTGCAAAGTTGGCCTTTTAGATAGTTCTTGCCATAGTTGGCTCTATGGAAGAAAGATCTAAGTGAGTAGATTAATGGTGTTATATCTTGAATACATGAAGGTTTAAAAAACTTATTTATACATGGTTAGATTCCTATTTGAAATGAGAACATATGTTCCAAATTTTAGAAAATACATTTGAGTGAAGCAAAAGATATGAAGGTGAAAAGTTGAACTTATAGAGAGATTGTAAAGGTTCTCATACTTAGCCATTTTTTCATAAGGTAAATTTTAAGCAACATCAATGGATCATGTTGCTCCAAAATGTTAGGAAGTAGCAAGATGGTTCTAGGTGTTCAATGTTTAAATTTGAGCAGAGATAAAGTTTGAGCTTCTTCCAAGGATCAATAGTGAGTAGGTGATCTTACTAATCAAGATAAATGGTGCACATTAAATTCAAGAGGTCAAAGTGATAGTTGTCTATAATTACTAAAATAAGGAAAATATCAAAGGGATCAATGGAGTGTATGAGGTCAAAGTTGCCATATTACACAAGATGAGGTCAACTGTTAGAAGTTTAACATATGGGCATTGACACAATATGCATTAAAGTTTGAAGAAGATCGATGGTGCATTATCAATATAAATATGTGAGAACATGAGATGATAGCATAGTGTTTGAGGTTTAACTATGACTTTTTGTATTTGAATATATGAATTTAACAAAGGAAAACTAGTGATCTATATTTTGGCCATATATTTTGATACAGGAAGAATTTTCTCATGGTGTAAAAATTGATCTTGTAGATGACTTAAAGGTGCACCTATAAACATAAATTTGAATATTTTAAAGTGTGTATAGTCAAATTTATGAAGGTTTAAATTTTATTATGTATTTTCACATGTTCTGGAAGTAACTTGAGAAGACTAATTAAGCTTGTTTTGATGTTTTTTCAATACCTATTAATGAATTGGATATTAGGGAGTGTTTTAGACTCCTTGATGACCATATGTGTGCATTATGAAGTTTTGATCAGTCATATGCATTATGAACACAGCTTAAGAATTTGACTATATGTTAATTCATGGTGTCCTTATCAACAAGGTCATTATTTGAATAGAATTAACATAAACAAAGGTGAGTAGAGATGACTTTGATCATTTGAGTATGTTTAAGGGTTCATGTGGAGAGGACCCATAAAATTTAAAGTGGTCTTATGTTCTTTTTTTTTCTTGATAAAGTGTTGAATGGGTGAATAGGTCTCCATGAGACCCATAAGAGCTACAAGGGCCTAATTGAAAGGTGTAGCTACTTAAGGGTAACCCATAGATGCTATGGTCAACCTATGTTTATTATGTTGATCCATGTCTTTAGATGTGAGAAATGACTTAAGGATTAATGAATGCCTAATGTCTGACCAAGGAATTGATAAATTATGAATGCTCTATATATAATGAAACTAAAGATGATGGTTTCTAGATTTGTGAGAGGCTGGTAGGTGTGGTTTTGATTGAAGGGTTGAGAGGTGAAGGAGAGTAAGTGTGCCCAATGTATGGGTTGATGATTAGAGTATATTGAGGTTTGTATGTATGACCATTTGGTCATGTTGTTTATGTGGTGACAAAGTTGTTGCTAAGAAGGTGAAGAGTTATAATCAGAGGTCCATCATTAGCTATTGAATACATTGGTTCAAAGGTGGATTTATTCATAAGTGTTTTTATGGTTACTAAACATCTAGGGGTTTGTAGCCTCCTTGAAAGGTGAAACTTTCTAAAGGTCTAGTTGTTATGGCTGTTTATCTAGATAGGTGTAGAAGCTCCTTGTGGGATTTCAATCTCACTAAAATAAGGGATGGTAGTTCATTAATCAGTTACTACAAGTATAAATTGGTTTTGGTTATTATAAGATAGTATTCCAATTACAGTTTTCAATGGGTTTTCTCCCTAGGAGGGTTTCCCACAAATGTCATGTGTTATGTTCTTGATCTTGTATTATCTCTCTTGTTCATTACTATGAATGATGTGTATGCTTCATGAATGCTTGTGGTAATTTATTAAGATTTTGTAAGGATTAAAATTGTAGTTGGAATATCTAGGTCTCACTAATTCACACCCCCCTATGATTTTACCTCTAGCAAGTGTAAATTTTGAAAGAAGACTAGGGAAGAACTCTTTCTAAATAAGGAATCAAATTTTTATCATAGTATGGAATACATTTCATCTAATTAAAAAAAAATCACATATAAGAGTTGGAGGTTTTGAAGGTTTTCCTATGATGTTAGTTGGTGATAAAATGTTGTTGATTATATTTTGTATATTTTTTTTGATGTTCATTAAAGGTGTAAAAAGAGACATGTAGCATTATTAATGTTCCCATTTTCTTTGGGACACTACACATGTAAAAATGTAATAGACGTTCTAAATATTAAAGTTGTATAGCTCATTTCAGTTTATACCCACACCGGAGTAGAGCTTCATTTGACAATAAGGGTTATATGTGAGGTAATCTAAGTATTGTCTCCTTGTATATTTATAAATCACACTTGAAAGACTATTTTGGTAACTATTCTAAAGAATTCAAGGTTAAAATATGTGAATAGGATCATCTAAGGATAAACAAATAAAATTGTTCACTAACACATAAGTACCTAATGGAATTATTTATGAAGGTAGTGAAACAAATAAGCAAGGCTATATTTAACTATTCATGGTAGTACATCTGAGATTGATAAGCTAGTTAACCCTTGAGATCATTGTCCTACAAGAAAGAACCCAATTTATGTTGAGAAAATAATTATAGGGTTTAAGAAAAAATTTTAGGGTTCACAAGATTTTGTGGTTCCTAAAAATCCAAGGCTACAACCTTTCTAAAACAAGTGCATTTATCTACTCAAAGGGAAAGTATATTTATTGATTTTAGTACTATATATCATCATATTATAAAAGCTAGTGGTAGTGGTTATGAGTAAAACCCAAACCAAGGTAAGTAACCAAAAAAGCCTTGTACTAAAGGCCCACTTATGGGAGGAAATTTAGGCCAATAAAAATGTGCTAATGTGACAATCCTCTTCACCATTAGGGGATCCATTTTTTTGAAAAGACACGAAAAAATAATACCTTACTTTAGTTTAGGGGATAGAACAATCATTAAGTGTAGGAGTGGTACCTAATTCCACTTCACCAAGAACAATCTCCCTTGTGCTCCCATATTCTCCACATATCATGTTTTGTACACATTCTAATCCACCTAGGTAATCTATACCACCTAGTTCACTAGCTAATGTAGATACGTAAATGGTTATTATAGTAATGTGTCATTTTAATGGATGTCAACCTTACTATAAAAATGAAAGAATATAGTAGATGTATAACTATAGACTTTTATGCCTTGGAAAATATTCTCATGACTCCTCCCCCTAAGAAAGTGAATACCATCTTTTAATTGGTCACATATCTATTAGGTGCTCAGTTCATTGATATTACAGAGCCAAATGCTAAGAAGAATGAGGGAAAGATGGCATTATATTATTACACCCTAATGAGAGTTGATAGGGGTGAAATCACTCATGAAATTGATGTGTATAATATTCAAGTGACTAATGAAATAAATATTAATAAACCTAAATAGAATAAACTGATGTAAGAATAATTAAAAGATCAATTTCAATAAATCGTAAGGTATGTGAATTATCTATTTATTTTAGTGGAATCCCATGCTAGTGACCAAGTTGAATCCCATGTAGAAGTCCTCGATATAAGAAAATAATTTATTTCAGCCATATATAAATATAATAGTTACAGGAAGACCCTTGAGGCCTAGCAGAATAGTTGTTTATTAATGGCTTAAAGTAGATTGACTAGACAATGAAGCTCTATGAAATATTATTTTAGAACAAAACAAAGTTGATAAATATATTAAGTGCCATCAAGAGGAAATCAAATAATGGAAAAATACGTTGCATGAAGGCATCCTTGTTAAAATAGGAATATATGATATAAAAAAAATGACACATCATTTGATTGGTTACAATGTTTCCTACATAAGATGGAAGTGGTGAAGCAATCAATGGATCATTTGAAGGGTCAATCTAAATTTGGAAGAAACAATATATCGAAATTATTTTCTAGATTAGGGAACTTTCATTGTGTAATGGAAGATAATTAAGGAGGTGTTTTTCAAATAATGTACATTAAATATATCCATTATGAACATACTTAATGAAATACATGTTTCATTTGAAATAATGAATGTACAATGGAAACATATTTCAAAAAAATCCTCATACAATAATGCTAATATCATATAAATGGCTCATCCATCAAAAGGGTATGGCAATTCCAAAGGGGAATTCAATTGTTAAGATAATTAAGAAATTTAGAATATATAAATCATCCCTTTAAAAGAAATATAAATCAATACCTCCTCCAACTATAGGCCCATCTACCATGAAGACTTTTTAGAAGACATTTTTGTCTTATTCTACTTTTGTCTTTCCTAAAAATCTGAATTTTCTCTTTTAGAAAACAACATTAATTTGTAATGTGAATAAGACGAAATTCAGAAGACAAAAGGTCAGCCCATTTCTTTTTAAACTCTATAAATAAGAGAAATAGATATTATACAAGGGTTGTTTGATGCTCATTATAAATTTTATTAAGAGGAAAGGACAAAGAGACTTTGTGTTCATTTTTACAAAGAGGAAAACAAGAAAAATTCTAGAACTTTGTGTTTAGTGTTTTCTTTGTTGATGTATGTTTTTCTCATGTTGATGCATATCCTTCAACTCTCAAGAAGTACATGTTTTATTTTCAAACTATAATATTACTTTTAGGATTCCTTCTAAAAGGATGAAATTTGTATTTGTTCATTTATGCATGACCCTTGGTCTTCCTTACTTTTTATTTTTCTTTTAAAGGTTAAAAATATTAAACCCAACACTCAATTCAACTTGTAAATATTGTAAATAGATTTATTTCTATTTTTCTTATTTTTAATAAAGTGAATATCCCATTGGAATAGAGGATAAACTTTTCATCTCCTTCATTATTTCAAAATAAAATGTGTCCAAGTACCAAATATTTCACCAACACGTAAGCACCCTATTTTATATTTCTGAAACATTCACCTTGTTGAGAATCCCATGCTATCAAATATTTTAAGATTAAAATTATTGACTAACATAATTACTAATAACACCCCAATAGATTTAACCAAACAAAATCACCTAAGGTAAATCTTGTGCCCACTGAGGTTGGTCCACAAGTATTTTATTAATCAAAATAAAATAAGTACATAAAAAGGGTGCCAATAAGGCGTTAACTCATTTACATTGAAAAACATATATTTATAAGTTTGCATCACATATCAATAAAAACCAACTAACATATTAACCAACTCACATAGGAATTCCACCCAAAAGGTAGTTCTTATTATTTAACACAAAACATAAAAGTAACCAAATAAAACTAAGTTTATTTATTTATGGGGGTGTCTTTATAAAAAGAAGCATGCCCCATTTACATTTATTATTTAAAATAAACTTACCAAAATCTTAAGCTAAGTTAAGACTTTGGAATAATTCATAACAAACCCCCCCATGATCCAAAGTCAATTCTCTGGACACATGCCAAGCATTTTTATAATATTTTCAAATTTGATTCTGTCAAGGGGTTTTGTGAAAATGCCAGTTATCTAATCAGTAGATGGGCAATATATTGGATCAAGTGATTTATTTGCCATAAAAATTCATAGATAATAATATTTGACATCCATATGTTTTATTTTGGCATGAAATACTATATTCTTGGACATCTTGATTGCACTCAGATTATCAATGTATAATTATTTAGGAGTAATTTGAGAAATCTGGGGATCTTCAATAATGCATCATAAGTAAATAATTTATATTGAAGCATCTCATGTTGTAATGTACTCTGAATCTATTGATGAATTTACCAATGTATCTTATTTCTTACAACACCAAGTAATGGTAGTTGAACCCATATGTATAGTGTGTCCTATTGTGGATGCTTTATCATCAACACATCCACCAAAATCTACATCATAATACCCAACAAGTTTAAATTTATTTTTGTGATGGTATGTTTTTTTTCCCTAAAGGTAATGAAGTACTCTTTTTGTTGCATGTTAATTAATTTATCTAAGCTCATGCATAAACCTAGATAAAATTCCAATTGAAAATGATATATCAAGCCTGATAGTCATCAAATATATCAAACCTCCCACTAACTATCTATATTTGGTGCCATGAAAAAAGGCACTACCATCATCCTTAGATAATTTCAAGTTACTTTCCATGGGGGTGAGGGTAGTTTTGTAGTCACTCATGCCAAACCTATTTAATAACTCATAAATATACTTAGTTTGTGAAATAAAAATACTATGTTCTTTCTGGGTTACTTCTATGCCAAGATAGTAGTGAAGAAGTCCAAGATATATCATCTCAAACCCATCTTTTGATTCCTTTTTCATAGACTTGTTATGGTTTTCATCATTGCCTGTGATAAACAAGTTATCGACATAGAGAACAAGAATCACCAATTTCTTATCTTACACTCAAAAATAGAGAGTATCATTAGATTAACTATGTTGAAAGCTAATTATCTTCAAGTATGAATCCATTTTCTCATATCAAGCCCTGGGTACTTATTTGAGCCCATACAAATCTTTTATCAATTTACACACTTTGTGTTTAGTACCCACTTTCTCAAAACCTTGAGGTTGTTTCATGTATACTTCTTCTTATAAATCACCATTCAAAAAATCACTTTTAACATCCATATGATGTACTTTCCAATCATTCTATGCAGCTAAGGCAAGTACCATATGAATGGTATGTCATTTGGTAGTTGGTGCAAATGTTTCCTCATAGTCAATCCCTTCTTGTTGTGCATATCCTTTCGCAACAAGTCTTGCCTCATGTTTATCAATGGAGCCATCTAATTTATACTTAGTCCTATAAACCCATTTGCATCTTATGGGTTGAACATATGGACAAGGATCAACTTAAACCCAAGTATTATTGTTAAGTATTGCATCATACTCACTTTGCATTACCTGTTGCCAAACTAGTTCAGTAGAAGCCTCCTCAAAAGTATATGGCTCAATGGAAGAAGTAACAACCATTGCATAGTTAACTTGTTTACGAGAACTCCTAAGACCTGTTAGACTAGCTTCATCTATTTTCAAGTCAAAAAATGAACTT
The DNA here is from genome assembly GCA_037957365.1 of Torreya grandis. NCBI lineage: Eukaryota > Viridiplantae > Streptophyta > Pinopsida > Cupressales > Taxaceae > Torreya > Torreya grandis. Next base: position 2,151,067 of record JARHVA010002288.1, on the reverse strand, counting down.
TGAGCCCATTTTGGATACTTATTCAAATTAGAATCACCAGAATTCTCATCATGTGCACCATTTAAAGAAAGACTTAGAGAATTTTCAACATTTTCTAAGTCATCAACCTCTAAATTAGTAGATGAAGGAGATGAAATTGAAGGGATATTAGTCTCATACCACAACCTTAGAGAATTTCCCTCATTATTCAATCCATTGTCACATCTTGCAATATTCCTCTCTAACCTATCAAATTGAGATTAAATCTCTATAGTGTTCATAGTACCAAATTCATCAAATATTACATCCCAACTCACTATGAATTTTCCTGTATCCTGTGCAAGAAAATGATACCCCTTTTTATTTTTTGAATATCCAAGAAAGATACATTTTTGACTTCATGGTTCTAACTTAGTTCTATGTTTAGTGGGAACTAAATCAAAATAAAGGCATCCAAAAATTTTCAAGTGTTTAACTTTTGGTTTAAACACATACCAAGCCTCATATGGAGTTTATCCCAAAAGTGCAACTATGGGGGACCTATTTCCCAAATACATTGTAGTACCAATGAATTCGACCCAAAACTTATCATAGAGTTATTTATAGTGCAACATAGCTCATGTTGTGCCCTATAAAGTTCTATTCATTCATTCAGATACTCCATTTTGCTATGGAGTGTAAGCATTACTATTTTTTTTATGAATGCCATGTTCTTGACAATAATCAAAAAACTCATTCAAAATATACTCACCACCATTATCTAAATGAAGAGTGGCTAAGTTTGAACTTGTTTCTTTTTTAACTAAGTGTAACCAATCAACAAAATTAGTGAAAATTTTTTATTTGTTTTTCATGAAAAACACCTAAGTCATCCTAGAAAAATCATCAATAAACAACACAAAATATCTACACCCTCCAATGGATAACTTTCTCATGTCACATACATCACTATGAACTCACTATAGACATATGTTAGCTCTTTATGAAGAATTCGTAGGAAAATTTCCTCGATTCTATTTGACTAAAACACATGATTCACAAAGAACACTATCTTTGTGAAAAGTGGCCAACCCAATCACCATACCATATCTTTAAAAGTCAAATAAAGATTGAACATTCAAATGTCCATAGGAAAGAAGCCATAACCACTGTATAGACATAGTAATTGTACCTATTTCAATAACTATTATAATTTCCACTATGGGAGGAAGTAGTTTACAATGAAATCTAACCAAATTTCCATCCTCATATCATGTATACATGGTTTTATATCCATCCTTGACTGAATTGATATAATTGAGCCCATTTTCAAGCACAATTTGAGAACCTTTCTTTTGAATAGTTACCAAGGAAAGATGTTTTTATAATGTGATAACATACCAAACATTCTCCAAGTATTTAATAGATCCATTTCGAAGGAGAATCTGAATTGACCTAAGACCTTAAAAAGTATGCAAAGACTTATTTGCCAAGGATACTAGAGAGAGAGAGAAGTTTCTTTGAAATTCCAAAAGATGTTTCACCTAGATGTCATGTTTTTGGTTTCTCTTGTATCTAAAACCCATACATCTGTGAGCTCATCTCTAGCCTCATATTCCATATAATCAATGTTCCCTAAAGCAATGAATGTAGATTCATGACCAACATTGCTAGATTAATCATAGTCATGGTCAACATATTGAGTAGAGTTAGACTTAGTCACTTTTTGTGGCCTCTAAATTTTGTCAAAAGGAATCCTACACTGAGAGGCAATATGACCAAATTTCCCACATCTATGACATTGAGTGTTTGATCTAGCTCAACCTCTTGCCTCTATAAGAGTTGTGACCATGCCCTCTATCAATCATCTCATTTGAATGAGAATGGATATATTATTATTGATTTGAATAACCTCTACCTCAGTTTTGATATTTTCCCCCTCTATAACCTCGACCCCCTCTATAATGGTTCCCTCTATTATTTTGTTGACTAGAAAAAGATGAACTAGGCTTAGATTCTGAAATATGGGCTTCCTTAGTTTTCCTAGGTAAAGAGAGGTCATGTTGAATAATAAAATCAACCAATTTATCAAAAGTGATGCCTATGATCTTGTCAAAGACATGCAACATTTTTACAAAGTTCTTATAGGATCCAGGTAGTCCTTTCAATGCAACAATAACTATGAGATCATCATCTAGTTTTTTGAACCCAATCTTAGTGTACTTAGTAACAATATTCTTCAACTTAGACATGTATTCTCCCATATCCCCATCTTCCTTTAATGATAAATTAAACAATTGCATATGAATGTTTATCTTCTTATGCTTAGGGTTCTTATCATACAAATCAGATAAGGTTTTCCATGTAGTGTAACTATAAGGAAAATTTTTAATATGTATGTAAGTATCTTGAGTACAATAACACTTGATTAAATATATGGCCTTAGAATCACATAGATCAAAAACATCAATTTTATCTTGTTTTGTAGCCAATGTAGGATTTTCATTATTTACAATATCTCATAGCTCATTAAAAAATAATGAAGCTTCCATCTAACGTTTCTAATCAGAATAATTAGAAATCATTAATCTATCACCATCTGAAAGTAAATTTTGAATTTTTGGCATCTTAAAATGAAACTAAGTGTGAAAAATGAAATAACAACACGCTCACAATAACACTCTACACAAAATAATGCTTTTATGGTGGTTTTCACTTAACCTCCATGTAGAGAAAAAAAAAGAGATTTTTTATGGGTTTTGCACTTAACCTCACCAAAAATAAAAGATTTAAACCAATTACACCCTTATTTTACCAAATACACCCTTATTTCACCAATTTCACCCTTATTTCACCAATTATACCCAACTATTGTTTTTCTCCCACTAAATTTTTTTTTCACATGACTGATGTTCTTTACAATATTCAAAACATGTAAAAGATTCCAAAAAATGCAATAGTCTTCCAAAAATTAAATTCCCAAATATAAAATTTCACCAAAAGAAAGATTTGAACGTTGGACCTCTAACTTCCAAGGGTTTTTACAAAATCATGATTTCAAATTACTTTATGAGCCTTTACAAGTCATATAATGAGCAATTTATTTTTAAAGTTGACTTTTGCTCTTTGGAAAATTTAAATAAAAAATACTTTCCAAGTAAAAATTAATTCATTCGTAAAAATTTTGGAAAAAGTAAAAATCTCTTTGATTCGTGGACCCCTCAAACCATAAATTCTTTGATCAAGCTTTATCAAACTTTGAAAAATGAAAAATATTATTTTTAGTTGTGTTTCAATACCATGTTATATCCAAGGACAGTATTAGAGCCAACATACCCCTATTTTTTTAAAAATGGGGCCCTTAATATGGTCTAGGACCTTGATCTTATCAATCTTTTGATGATCCTATTTTATTTGTAGAATTTGAATATCATCCATCATAATGACAAGCATGTTTTGGTTACAATTAAGTTTCAAGGTGCATAATGCTTCTAACTATTTACCTTATGTTATGAGAAATGTAGATTACATGAAGGTCTTAGTTTTTACTAGGCTAAAATCTAGCCATTTGATCCTGATGGTCTTTGGTTTGTAAAACCCTAATACCAAACCTCTCAACAAAACCCTAAGTTCAAAACCCTTGAATTTAAATTCAAATGTTGGTAGGAATAGTTTGGCTAGAGAATTTAAATTCCATACTTTTGACTTAAACTTAATTTTATATTAATACTTAGTCATGTTCATTAATGAAACCAACCCTTAAAGTAAAATTAAGCCTAAGTCCTCATATGTCCTTTTAAAAATGTGTCCTTGATTTTCTTAACCTCATTAGAAATGTTTCACATATCCCCTTTGTTTTCCTTGTTAGGGTCCCTGTAATTAAACATTTTAACATAAGCTTTGATCCTAAAATTGCCCCTCATATTTATTAATACAAGTGGGGACTTACAACCTAAACTTAGGCTAAACCTTTTATTTAATCCATAAATACTGACTTAATGTATGTGTTTTTTCAGAGATCTAACAATCCTCACACGCAATGGAAATCATTCATTGAAATGTTAAAACCTTGTGAATCTTGGTGAAGTGGCCAAGTGTCAAAATTACATCCAAAATATCTGACGATCCTCACCTCACCATGGGACATGATCTAACGATGCAAGTCGAGGGTTAAAAATTCAAAACCCCATGAGGATGCCAAGTGGCAACCACTTAAACCAAACTACACTAGCAAAGGTCCCACTTATTAAAGATAGCCAATTGTGTTCAACACCTATGATATTGATCCAATGACCATTGCTCCTCTTGATCTAATGAAATAGATTAAGTCCCTAATCTTGGGAAGCAACACGAAGATGCCATGTAGAACTCTCATATTTGACCACAAGAACTTCACAGACTTAAATTTGATGCTCTCTCTCATGTCATTTGACAACTATGAGGATGTCTATGATGGTATCGAGATCATGAAATTTAAATTAGTCTAACTTTTTGCCTAGACAAAGGTGGCATGTTTCAAGTATTTTAGTGGGTTTTATATTAATATTTTAGATAAACTTAGGGTTATGCATTTAACATAAGATTTTATTGAACCCTCAGGGATGACTTAAACCTATTTCATCTTATAGGATCCAACATCCCTCAATTAGTTGTACCAATTTGATCTAATGGTACAAGATCGTGGAATGAAACCCCAAAGGCCTAAGAGTCAGACACATGGAAAAATCTTAGAGATTGAAGATCAATGGCATGAAAATATGTCAGGTGGCATAATTATGAGGCTTAATGCTCATAATGACCAAGGAGATAAAAGGCCCAAGATTTATATCAAAGGCTTGCACTGAATCTTTGGATCTTGATCCAATATGCGAAGTAAAAGGAAAAATTTAAATACTAATGGCTAGTTATCCTTCAAATAATTATGAAAATTGCTATGAAAAGAAGCTGAATAGAGGCCACATAGGATCCATGTGGGCAAAACATGATAGAGCTTGGATTTTATCCACCTAGAAATGAAAAGGTATAAAAAAAAGTCTCAATTAGATCTTAAGACATGAACGAGCCTAAAATCCCAATTACCTCCACCATTAAAGCTCCTAGAAAACCTAAGGCTTGCATAAAAAGGGAAATTGTGGGTAGTTGAATCATAATTGAAGCTTGTTAATTAGTGTCAAGTTCAAAATGGGTAATCCAAATAATTTTATTAAGGTGGTGTTAATCATTTTTAGAGAATTGAAAAACAACGGCAGCAGGCAGACAAAAATGGTGGGAAGAGGCTAAACTCTACTTATCTATGGACCACTTGAGTAGAGTTTTTAAGGATATAGAGTTGGACACCATGGCATTAAATAATGGTTGTAAGAATTGGTCCAAGATTTTCTTCAACATTGACAAGATGTATCCCCTTACCTAGAATGAGAGAAGGATTGAAGCAATCAACCTCAAGTACAAAGACCTGGTAGCCATGCAATTGACAGGTCTTCACCATGCAACTGCCATACCAGAGGTACTTTATTGTATTGATGTGTTTGTTCCTCTTTTGGTAGAGTACATAATATATGGGGATTGGATTGTTAGGGATGACAATCCAAAAGAGTAGCCTATGTTTCCCCTATAGCCTTTGAGGGATACTAAAAACTCCCATGATCTCATGTGGATTTGCCCACTATTAAGAATTGGACCACATATAATGGCATAGATACCATCCTTAGACCTTGGATCAATCAAGGAAATCATGTTTTCAAAGATTTCCAAGGTATAATTCTAATTTCCCAATTTAGGAAAGGGATTAGGGTTGTCATGACCTTGTTGAATAGGATTTTTGGGGCTGCCACAACTACTTATTTTAACCCCACCTAGGTTTCCTATGTATGTTTCATAATAAAGCAACAACTCACCCCTCCTATTGGGGAAATGATAGGTATCCACATAGCTCAACAATTTATAGTGATCAAGAGGAAGACCAGCAAGCAGTTTTTCATGATTTCTTACCTTCTTGATGACTTGCTTGCCTCAACCAAGTTCCCCCATATCAAAAATTGGTCTCCTAGTAGTAGAGTCATAGTTTTTCATCACTACTCTAAGCTACATATTTTCAAGTATAGAGAACATATGTAGTTCATCTATGATGACATCTACCCCTCTTTGGTTGAGGCTATCATTGGCTCTCCCATGCCTAGGATGTACCCCCTAATCAAGAGATATGTGGAAATGAGGGGGGATGTATGAGATATGTGGAAATGATGGGGGATGTATGGTACTACCTTAACTACATGAAAATAAGGATTGAGTGAACCATGTCCTCACCCTTTAGATTACATGTCTATGTGCCACCCAAGCTTATCGAATAAGAGATCACCTTCTAACTCACCAATGGGATTTATGGAGTGTGTAAAGAAAAGAAGAAAATCCCTCTCCACCCTTTTCCTATAATAATTTGGAGGATTGCATTGAATGATTAGAAGTAGGTGGATGTTATGTCTAGGCATAGAGGAGACTTTGTTTTCCAAAAAGATGAAGTCAGATTATGAGACCCTAAAGGGGCAGTGAAGAATCATTTACAAGATAAGAATATGCCCAAATAGGGATATGAACATCAGCCTAGGTTTTTTTACCACATTTATACCAAGTCAAATAGTTTTGAGGAAGTATTGGCAAGGTTGAAAGAATATAATGCCAATCTAGAGCATAGATTGACACATGAATAGAAGCCAACTAGAAACATTTGGAAAATGCACCCACTCTAGTACCATTTGTTTCCTTCCACCTCTAGAGCACCCTAGGAAACCCCTTAGACACCATTGCCTTAAACACAAGACCCTCACAAGAAACAGCTTGAAGAGAGACTAGGTAAAGTTGCATCATCCTTAGGCCCTCCACAACAACCACCATATTTAGTGGAGAATGTATACATGGTAGCTCTTAAGCCATATGAAATAATTGAAGAGGTTTTCAAGGCTCTTGAGGAAGCCTATGGTTCAAATAAGGAATAAATAGATGATGACTCTGGCACCCAAGCAGGGCAAGTCACAAATGTTCGTGAACAAATGGAAGGGACTAAGAAAGATAAAGGAAAATAACATGAGTTGGACTTAGCCACATTTTTTATTCAAAGAAAGAGGAAGGTTGAGTTGGCCCTTGTCTTTACCAGTTCCAAAAGGCTAAAACTCCCCTTTGTACATCTAACCCAGGAGATAAACTTGTTTAGTGATGACTTCCCCATTCATGGCCTAGCCATTCTAGATTGGTTCCTTTATGGGAAGTTACAAAAAAATCCTGCCATGGCCCATTCATGGGAATTAACACCAAGTATCAACATTGATGAGGACCTCAAACCCTAGATTACAGAGATAATGAAATAGCAAGAAGAAAGGAGAATAGTGTAGGCAAAAGGACCTAGTGGTAAGATAATGGATGCTCTAGGAGTTTCTAGTGACACCAAAGTTGAAATCCCAGAATCCACCCAGCTAACTAAGCCCACCACTACAATCTAATTCAATCCAAATACCATAACCCTAGAGAAAATCACCATAATGAAGTTTGTGGTGAGTATAGAAGAGTTCACCTTTCAAAAGGTAGAACCTTTTACAAGCCTAACTCTAGTAAGAGTACAAGTATTTGAAGAACATCCCATACATTATGAGGATGTGGAGAGCTTGGTTGGATCCCAATTAGCTCAATAAATTATGTGAATTAGAGGGATGAAATAGAAAACTACCAATTTAGAAAAGGAGAAATGGGGCTTGAAAGCCCAAGCCATCCTCTTTGTGCCTAAGGATATGATGATGGTTTTTAAATGAGTATTTTTTTGACATGTTTGAATCCTTAAAGGATATAAAGCTCAAAGATGATGCCTTATTACAAGAATCTCAAGTAGCTAAAGCCTTGGTAATCCAATGGTAGACTTTAAAAGACCAAATTGTTGAGCTCATCAATATTCAAGTTAAAAGGTAGATCCCAAGTTTCATAACTATTAGCCTAGGACACTTGAATGCAATTTTGGGAATTGTGGTGGTCAAGGTGAAAAAGTTGAGAACATGGCACAATGATGTGAATGAGCTAGTAAAGGAAGATGAATCCTTGATAGGCAAGATTGAAAAACTCCTTGGAACCATATTGGCAAAGCCTTCGCAACCCATTGATATTGGGTTAATTGATGATGAAGAGTTCAAGTAGAGGGACAATGTTTCCATCTAAGAAATGAAAGAGAAGAGTCAAGGTCAATCTGGTAGTGATAACCATAAAATCTTGGCTATCATCCTCAATTCAAGGTAGTGGATTGCAGAAGCCAAAAGTATCAAAAAGGCCATGCAAAGAAATGATAAGGAGTTCAATAAGTTGTCAAACCTAGAGGAAGGATGTTTGATGTCACTTGTAGTATATTTAATATTCATCAACAAACAACATACTAAGGCCAAAAGCATCCTTTAACAGAGGCAGCCAGAGGGCCCACCACCAGCCTAATAGAACATTTTATATGTTGTAATTCTACATACTTTTGTAAAATAGAGTATTCTATTGTATAAGTATATGACAGTTTGTTAACATATAATTTTATGTCAGTCCAACGTAGAAGGTCATATGTATAATAGAATTTTCATACAAGGACAACTATCCTTAACTTACACATATGTATCTTGAGAGCTGACTAGTACACTACCTATGTTTTCTATAAATAGGCAGTGTTACCAATGATATACTTACATCAACTAATATAGATAAGAATTTCTACAAAGATTATACATCTTCTTGTGTTGATAGTTATTAGTTTTTCTCTCAATTGCTAGTTTGGATCTTGAATTTGAATGGTTTTTTTAGATCCTAAACTACGCTTTCTCGTTTACAGGTTTGTTAATCTATGTTATGTTAGATTAGTTGAAAGATCATGAGTTGCTTCACTTCAACTTGTTCTACATCAAAGATGAACATCAGCTATTTCAATGTAGTAACAAAATATTAAAAGTACACTTAGTTCTTACTTGTAATTTCAATTCACCCTCAAAATTTGGCTTGATTCATAATGAAAATTGAGCATTAACTATTTTACATTGCAAATTGGTTTAGATGAATGTTTAGGAAATGGAAACCTTGTCATGATATTTGAGATAAAGACTTGTAATCACACTTGCTTCTTTTCTTCCCTACCCTTTCCTCTTTTATTTTTTTTACAAGGATCTTCACCATAGCTTATATTTCACTGTCAATATCCATTTATATTATCATAACATTTAACTCTAGCTAAGAATTTTCCAAGAGTAAGCAAGGCCAAACCAAGGTGGCTCCCAACCACCAAATAATATAAATATTGTGGAACAATCTACTTTGCTTGTTGTTATTTCACCACAAGCATCATGATTGACAAATACTTATAACTCATGCTCTAAATTTTAGGAATTCCAAAATGAGTAGTGTTTTCTAAACACTAGAAGCACATGTGGTAAATTAGAAGCATCAATAGGAGAAGCTTAATTGGCACTAAAAAGAGGGCATTCTTGGTATTAATTAGTCAGAGTTGATGTTATCTTTATGCCTTTGGGTAGATCCTTGATCCCAAGTGTAAAGTGTTGGAATAATGAATATTTAAGCTTACCTAGGGATAATAGGGTAAGTTATTTATTACCTAGGGTTAATTTTATTTACCTAGGATAGTTTGTTTTATTGTTGAGATTCTCTCAATAATATTTTTGTTCGTAGTATTTGAAAACAAATAGTTTGTTTTCTCTATTTTTTAATCACAACAAATAGTTTGTTGTCATAAAACAACTATTTGTATTATATATACTTTACAATCTAATAAATTGTATGAGAGAATACAGAGAATTTTTAGGATTATCACCTACTTTTTAGGTGTGAGAGAAAAACATATTTTATTCTCTGGTATTATTTTTTCAAGTTTCTTGTTGTGGGTTCTTTCCCCTGGATTGATCCTGTGGATCCTGTGTATCTCCTGCTCATTCTTTCATAAAGATCAATGGTCTTGAAGGTTTCTGACATATCTTTGTGCTTTATTAAGATAGATATCATGGTTCTTTGGTAAATGATTGTCTAATTATGGTAAATATAGATTTCAATTTGGGGATCTATAACATTTGAAATTAGAACAACTTATTTTGACCAAAGAGCAAGTGATCTCTTACAAATTTTTATTTTTCTCCAGCTCAAACTTGTAAAGATCAACTATTTTTAGATAATAGGATATTTCCTTGGGCTATCTTAGTAGCAATTTGATGTCTTTTATCATTTTTTATGTATATTTTTGTAAAATTAGCTTAGTGTACATGTTTAATCCTTGCTTATTGTAAATATTAACTTGATGTACCATATTTCAAATAGGATTTCATGTCTCCAAACTAGAACTACCTAGAATTCACACTAGATCATGCTCAGAAATAAGAGAACCTTTGCTTCAACTATAAAGTCATCGGAGAACTAGGCATGATAAAGGTAGGCAAAGACTTTACACATCTTTACCTACTTCTCCTATTCAAGGTACCTTTGCATTCATACCACATCTAGGTATGGCTTGGTTAGAGAGTTACCCCATTAATGTACAAGGTGTAGTCTATGATTTATCATGGAGTTTTGAGAAGTATTTGCCCATATTTAGTTCCACTGGTGGTGTAAATGCAGAGGAACATGTTAAGTCTTTTAAGCTAATTTAATATTATTAAACATCATACATGAGGATGTATCATGTAGATTATTTCATTTTACTTTTAAAGATGCAGCATATGAATGGTTCCTCAATCTACCTAATGATTGCATTGCCTCCTAGAATGATTTTAACACCTTGTTCATTGACCAATTTGGTAAGATTATTAGTCCTTGAATCATTTATCACCATTCATAACCATCAAGAGGGATGCAAGTTAGTCTATAAGGTCTTTTAATGCCATATTCCAAAAAATGTATAGCATGACTATGGAACCCTACAAGCCTAGTGATGTCATAGCCCTAGACATCTATAAGGATGTACTAGATCCCATGAATTTTGTGTTCTTAAAGAGATCTATCCTAGTTATAGCTTCATTAGCCCAGGCCTATTTCGAGGTAGTAGTCATCAGTGACCAAATACAACCATGAGGTCAAATGGATTACTCCATTCCTAATGCTAACCCATAGATGCCTACTCTAAACCTTTTTCCCAATAATAACCAAAACACCCCTACTCTTAATGAACTCCTAACTTTGAATTTTTTCCCCACTAGTTATGCTACTCCCAAATAAAATTTGGGATTCCTATATCACCAAGTTACTAATGGACCTTCTACTGATGGTCAAAAATCTTTAATAACAACTCCTTATGCAAGAAAAAATAAAGGTCAAAAACTCTGATACCCCTAAAAATTAGAATAAATCTATTTTGAAGATGGTCCAAAAGCTTTGCACTAACTTTCTTCAGTTGTAAAATCATATTGGTAATACTTGTGAGATTTTTGGAAGGAACTTTACTTTCTAAAAGTTTAATAGACTTGGAAATAGGTTTCAAAATTATATATTCTACAACAACAAGGCTAATGAACCCTATGCTAGTAACAAGAAAATGGCCATCAATCGCACAAACATTTCTTTGACTAACTACTGCAAAGTGCATGCCACTACTAAACATGGTGAGATTGATTTCATTGAATTCTACAAGGCCTTTGAAGCATTTCAAGAAGAACTGGATACATTTGAAGTGGTTCCTAACAAGGATAGTGCTACAAATGCTTCTGGATCTAAATCTTCAAACCAAGTCCACATGGTAGAGACTTTCCAATTCCTTTTTCAAGAGGATAATGAACCTGAAAATATTCCTGAAGAAATTGAAGCATTTCAAAAATTCTTGAAGACATACCTTTTGAGGAATAGGAAGTAGAAGCAACCTCTAACCACTTCAACCTCTCTTAATGACTATGGGACCCCTCTTGATATTACTTCAAGGAATGACCCTAAGCCATCCAAAGGAAGTTATTCCAAACCTAGTGTTGATTCACCCAGTAAGATTGACTATACATTGTTGAAGACATGAAGATAATTAAGGCCAACATCACTTTGCATGAGTTGACCCAAATTACAGAGTAGAGACACTTGTTGTTAGAGTCTTTGTCTAAAAAACCTAGGAAGCCACCAAAGGTTGATAGTGCAAATGTAACCATGCAAATAGTCAAGGCAAAATCTCCCCCATTCTTACTCATAGTCAAGACATTTGGTAAAAACATCCACAATTGTCTCTTAGACTCTATGGCTTCAACCAATATCATGCCTATAGGAATATGTGAATAACTAAGAATAACTCCAATCAAGTCTGATAGGGTGGTTATCTGATTGGAAAAGTCAAAGATCAAAGTCATTGGAGAATTATTAAATGTACACATATAATTAGCCAATAAGCCCAGAGTGCAATAATTCATTAACATCCAAGTAGTGGACATCCCCAATGTATATGGATTACTTTTAAGTAGAGAATGGACCAAGGCCTTAAATGGATATATGTATATTGATTGTTCACATATATGGCTACCTTGTAAAGGTGTCCCAAATCATATAAGAGTGGAAAGAGAGTCAAGGATGAAGCACATGATAACTAAATACAATGTTATCAATGAAAGGGTAAACTTTCTTGATTTTGACTTAGGAGTTTTCACCCTAGAGACTACAAGGGTGGCCGATGTCAAAAACACTTAGGTTACACCTGGTTTATGGAAACTTTATGTTGATAGTGCCAGATACAAGTCTAGATCTGGATTTGGTATTGTCTTAATAGAATCTATTGATAAGCAATATCATGCATCTTATAGACTATAATTCTCATGCACCAATAACCTGGCTGAGTATGAAGTTCTCATCTTAGGATTGAAATTTGCTATTAAAAACAAGGTCAAAGAGCTACTTGTTTATGGGGATTCTAAACTTGTAGTCAACCAAGTAAGGATCAAATATCAATGCAAACTCTCATAGCTCAAGAGGTATAAATTTAGAGTCTGGGACCTAATAAAATCTTTTAAGGCATTCAGCGTCCTCTCTATCCCTAAAGAAGAAAACAAAATTGATAATGGGATGGCTTCTACTATAGCCAACCTCATGCCTAATCAAGATTCTCCTAACCTTAGTATTGAGTTAGTAACTTTCCCCTCAGCGCTAGATAATGTGAACCACTTCCAAGTATTCAATGATGACCAATAAATCTTATAATTCATGACCAACGAAGATCATATCATTAATGAAGATGATGAGAATGCTCCTAAAATGGAATTAATGGGGAAATTTTGCTTAAAAAAGGATGCCCTTTAGACTAATTAATGTAGGGGATAATTTTCAAAGGGCCATGGGCCATGCTTTCTAGGGTTTAGTTGGCAAATGTATAATAATCCACATGGATGACCTAATAGTATTCTCCAAAAATAGGGAAGATCATTTCACACACCTTCAGCAAGTATTTGAGAGGTGCAAAAGGTATGGTATCTCCCTCAACTCTAAGAAATCATCTTTTGTCTTACTAAAAGGAGTTGTTAGGTCATGCCATCACTAAGGATGGGATCTCTGTAGATCTTGAAAGGGTGGAAGTCATTTCAAAGATAGAGCTTCCAAATAGTTAGCAAGAACTTAAGTCATTTTTTGGAAAAATAAACTTTGTCAAGAAATTCATTTCAAGGTTTGCTAAGATTGTTAATCCGTTGAATGACATGCTTAAAAAATATGCCAATGTTACTTGGACTGAGGAATCCAAGAAAGTATTTAATAGTATCAAAGAAGTAATCAATCGAGCCCCAGTATTGATAAGTCCAAGATTTTTGAAGGACTTTTACTTGTATTCATTTGCTTCTGATCACACCATGGTAGCAGTCCTAACTCAAAAAGTTAATGGTAATGATCATCCAATAGATTTTATGAGTACCAATTTCAATAATGTTGAACTAAATTATTCCTTGATTGATAAGCAAGCATATACACTAGTGAAAGTGGTAAATAATTTTAGGCATTACATCCTAAGGAACAAAGTACATGCTATCTTGACATACCCTACCACAAAACATATGCTAAGCCAAAATGAATTGGGTGAGCATAAAGGTAAGTGGATATCAATCCTAATAGAATATGATATAGAGATGAAAATTGCTAAGCTAGTAAGGTATCAAGGCCTTGTCTAGATGATTTCCAACACCAGTCCCAAGCTACATATCATATAGGTTGAGCAATAGAACTTCATACCCAATGAGTGGTATGATTCATTGATGCACTTGTTGATTAATGTTGTTTGTCCTATAAGGATTATAGGGGAATAAAAGAGAGCCATAAGACTAAAATATTCTCATTATTTGATCAAAGATACTTACGATTGGTTACTATTGGACTACCATATTTAAGGATGCTCACAAACATGTAAGAGAGTGTCACTCTTGCCAAATATTTAGCACCAAAGAACTAAAGGAAAACATGCCTTTACTACAAATCATGGTTGATAAACCCTTTGTATAATGGGGGTTATATTTCATAGGAGTGATGAATCCCAATTATTCTGAAGGCCATAAGTATGTTCTGACTACCACAAACTATTACACAAGGTGGACTAAAGTTGTAGCCACTAAACACTGTAGGATAGAATAAGTGACCAACTTTTTAGAGGAAGACATAAGTACCAAATTTAGAACACTAATGTCCTTGGTGTGTGATAACAGATCTACATTTGTGTCCATAGAGATGATTGAATGGGCTTATGATAATGGTATTTCTCTAAATTTTTCTTCCAACCATTACCCCTAGGGAAATGGAGTTTCTAAATCTACCAACAAGAACCTGATCAAAGCAATCAAAAAATTTTTTGAAGACAAGCCTATGCCCTAACACAAGGTCCTTAAATATGCTTTATAGGTAGATAGGATCAAAACCAAACAAGCTTTAAAGTCATCACCATTCTTATTGGTGTATGTCTACGAACCTATCTTTCCTATCACCCTCAAGTTTCCCACATTCATATTTATGTAGGAGTACATGGAGAAAAGTCAAGAGATTGAAAACTCTAGGTCATTGGATATCATTTAGATGGAAGATGTAAGGGAGGAAGCCTTTGCTAACTTCAGAAAGCATCAAACCACATTTCAGAGATGGTTTGATAAAAGTTCAAGAGCGAAATTATTCAAACAAGGAGACCTAGTCCTTCTTTAGGACAAGGCATCTGAGCCTAAAGGCAAGCATGGGAAATTCACACCTATGTGGATTGGCCCATATCAGATTATTGACACACTTGGAAATAATACTTTCAAGGATCATAGTTCACATTGCCCACCAATGGGAAATATCTCAAGCATTACTTTGAGGTAGCCCCACCGAGGGTATTCATGGAATAAAATCTATAAGATTGTTTAAGTTAGGGTAGGTAGGCTAGTTAGTTTCCTTTGCTTCTCCTCTTTCTTGTCCTACTTGTATATATTTGTTTGATTTCTGTTATCTTTGGTTGTTTCTTATTACTTCCTTTTTTTTTTGTGATTTTGTTTCTGTTGTTGTTTTGATCCTTGACTCTATTAAGTCTTCTCAGACTAGTCTAGTGCTCAAAGTATCTTGTCTCCTTGAATCTCCAAGATCTAGGAATAGGGTATGAACCTTATAAATATGATGACCACAGCCTGAAACATGAGTTTAGTGTTATAGCATAGAAAAATTGGTAAGGACCAATGGAGAGATCCCTTGTCTTATTCAGACTTAAGACACCATTCAAACCTGAGTATGGTTTTAAGAAGAGTTGTGATTTTGAGATAAAAGTTTAGCTTATCAAGATAAAATCATGTTTACACTTAACAAGACATCCTTGCTTGGGACAATGGTCACAACCATAGGTTATTTTTTGAAATCAAGCACCTGACTAAAATCCTTAAACCTAGCTATCCTAGTTCCTAACCTTGTTTAAAGCATTAAACATATGTCATAAAAAACAAAAAATAAGAATTCAGTGCAAAATCTAAAGATTTTCAAGCATAGGTGATTCAGATAATCTCCATCGAGGATATGGATGCCTGGTTGGTAGTAGAACAAGGTCTTGAGTGGAGCCAAGGTATCTTTTTTGAGGCTATGGACACCTAACTAGAAGTAGATCAATGCCTAAGCCTCCTCTGAACTAAAAGCATAATCCCTCATGAATACCCAAGCAAGATATAAGCCAGTGCTAGTGATCAAAGACATGAAACCTAAAAGTTGTTCCTTGAATCCCATGGCAAATAGTAAGTGGAATCAAAGCACACACACAACATGACTATATTATGGTAACTAAGCCTAATATTGTAGGTTCCAAGCTTGTTTTAACCATGAATAAACCCTGATAATGGCATGGGTCTAATAGGGTAAGTGACCTAGTTATTTGTCTAAGCTAGAGTCTCTATGTTCTAACATTTAGCTATGTTTCCCCATAAGTCACCATTTTTTGGGGCCAACATACCCATATTTTTTGAAAATTGGGGCCCTTGAGATGTTCTGTGACTTGCTCTTATCAATCTTATGATGATCCTAATTTTTTTGTAGAATTTGAAGATCATCAATCATAATGACAAGCATTTTTTTTTATAATTAAGTTTCAAGGTGCCTAATGCTTATAACAGTTTACCCTATGTTGTGAGAAATGCAGGTTACATGAAGAAGGTCTTATTTTTTCCCAGGCTAAAAGCCCACTGTTTGATCTTGATAGTCTTTAGTTTGTAAAACCTTAATTATGAACCTCTCGATAAAACCTTAGTTTTGAAACCCTTGAATTTAAATTCAAATGTTGGTGAGAATAGTTTTGTGGGAGGATTTAAATTCCATACTTTAGACTTAAACTTAACTCTATATTAAGACTTGGTCACATTCATTAACACAACCAAACCTTAATGTAAAATTAAGCCGAAGTCCTCATATGTCCTTTTAAAAATGTGTCATTGCTTTTCCTAACCTCATTAAAAATGTTTCACAAGTCCCCTTTGTTTTCCTTTCTAGGGTCCCTTTAATTAAGCATTTTAACCTAAGCATTGATCCTAAAATTCCCCTTCATATTTATTAATACAAGCAGGGCCTTATGACCTAAACTTAAGATAAACCTTTTATTTCATCCATGGATTCTGACTTAATGTATGTGGTTTTTCATAGATCTAATGGTCCTCGCTAAAATGAAAATTATGATCAAATGACTTGAATCATTCATTAAAATTTCAAAACCTTGCGAAACTCCGTGAAGTGGCTAGGTGTCAACGTTACATCCAAACTATTTGATGATCCTTACTTCATTGTGGGACATGATCCAATGGCATAAGTCAAGGGTTGAAAAGTCAAATCCCCATGAAGATGCCAAGTGGAAACCACTTACATCGAACTATGCCAGTAAAGGTCCCACTTATTAAAGATATCCAATCATGTTCAACACCTTGGATCTTGATCCAATGGCCATTACTCCTCTTGATCCAATGAAGCATGTTGAGTTATTGATCTTGGGAAGCACCATGAGGATTCCATAGGGGACTCTTGCATTTGACCATAAGAACTTCATAAAATTAAATTTGGCACTCTCGCTCACATCATTTGAAAACTACAAGGACATCTATGATGGTAGTAAGACTGTCAAATTTAGCTTAGTTTAACTTTTTGCCTAGATAGAGGGGGCATGTTTCAAGTATTTTAATGGGTTTTGCATTAATAAATTGAATAAACTTAGGTTTATGCATTTAACCTAAGATTTTATTGAACCCTCAAGTATGACCTAAACTTATTGGATCTTATAGGATCCAATGACCCTTGCTTAGTCATACCAATTTGATCTAACGATGCAATATCATCAAATGAACCCTGAAGGCCCATGAGCTAGACACATGAAAAAATCTCAAAGATTGAAGATCAACAGTATGACAATATGCTAGGTGGCATAATTATGAGGCTTAATGCTCATAATGCCCAATGAGATAAAAGTCCCAAGATTTAGATCAATGGCTCACGCTAAATCTTTGGATCTTGATCCAATGATGTGAATCAAAAGGAAAAATTCAAAGATTAATGGCTAGTTATCCTTCATAAAATTATGAAAATTACCATGAAAAGAAGCTGAATAGAAGCCACATAAGATCCACATCGGCAAAATATGATAGATCTTGGATTTTATCCACATAGAAATACAAAGTTATAAAATCAAGTCTAAATCAAATCTTAAGACATGAATGAGCCTAAAATCCCAATCACATCCACCATTAAAGATCTCAAAAAACCTAAGACTTACATAAAAAGGGAAATTGTGGGTAGTCAAATCATAATTGAAAATTGTTAATCAATTCAAGGTGAAAAAGGGCAATCTAGAGACTTTTATTAAGGTGGTGCTAAGCATTTTTGGAGAATTGAAAAATAATGGCAGCAGGGAAATAATAATGGTGGGAAGATACCAAACTCTACTTATCTATAGACCACATGGTCATGGTTTTCAAGGATACAAAGTTGGACACTGGAATTAAAAAATGGATGAAAGCACTGGTATGAGATTTTCTTTACCATTAAAGAGATGTAGCCCCTTACCCAAAATGACAGAAGGATTAAAGAAATCAACCTCAAGTATAAAGACCTGGTAACCATGTAATTGGCAGGTCTCCACCATGCAACTATCAAACCAGAGGTACTTCATTGCATTGATGTGTTTATTCCTCTTTTGGTAGATTTTAGAATAGTTGAGGCTTGGATTATTAGGGATGGCACATCTAAAAGAGTAGCTTATGTTGCCCTTGTAACCTTTGAGGAATACTACAAACACCCATGATCCCATGTGTATTTTCCCATAATTAAGAATTCGACCACACATAATGACCTAGATATCATCTTTAAACCTTGGCTCAATCAGGAAAATCATGTTTTCAAAGATTTTCAAGGTAGAATTCCAATTACTCAATTTAGGGAAGGGATTAGGGTTATCATGACCTTGCTGAATAAGATTTTTGGGGCTACTGCAACCACTTATGTCAACCCCACCTAGGTTTCCTATGTATATTTCATAATAAAGCAACAACTCACCCCTCCCATTGGGGAAATGATAAGTATCCACCTAACTCGATAATTTACAGCCATTAAGAGGAAGACCAAAAAGCAGTTTTTCATGATGTCTTACTTGCTTGATGCCTTGCTTGCCTCAACCAAGTTCCCTCATATCAAAAAAGGGTCTCCTAGTAGTAGAATCATAGTTTCTCATCACTACTCCAAGCTACATATTTTCAAGTACAAAGACCATATGCATTTCATCTATAATGGCATCTACTCCTCTTTGGTCAAGGCTATCACTGGCTCTCCCATGCCTAGGATGCACCCACTGATTAAGAGATATGTTGAGATGATGGGGGATGTATGGTACTATCTTGAATGCATGGTAATAAAGATTAAGGGAACCATGTCCTCACCCTTCAGATTTTTTGTCTATGTGTCACTCAAGCCTATCAAACAAGAAATCACCTTCCAACTCATCAATGAGATTGATGGAGTGTGCAAAGAAAAGAAGAAGGACCTTCTCTACCCTTTTAATATAATAATTAAGACGACCACTTGGAATTATTGGAAGTAGGTGGATGTTATGTTTAGGCATAGAGGAGCCTTTATCTTCCAAAAGGATGAACTCAAATTTTTGGACCCTAGAGGGGAAGTGAAGAATCATTAACAAGACAAGAAGATGCCCAAATATGTATATGAGCATTAGCTTAGGATTTTTGACCACATTTATACCAAGGTAGATAGTTTTGAGGAATTACTGGCAAGTTTGAATGAATGTAATGCCAAGCTGGAGCAAAGATTGACACATGAACAAAATCCAACTGGTGATATTTGGCAAATGCACCCACTTTAGTACCATTTGCTACCTTTCACATCTAGAGCACCCTAGGGACACCCTCAAACATCATTGCCTCAACCATAAGAACCTAACAAGAAATAGATAGAAGAGAGACTAGGTGAAGCAGCATCATCCTCAGGCCCTCTACAACAAACACCATCTTCAGTGGAGCATGTGGACATGGTAACTCTTAAGCCATATGAGATAGTTGAGGAGGTTTCTAAGGCTCTTGAGGAAACCTATGGTTCAGATAAGAAAGAAATAGATGATGACCCTGGCACTCAAGAAGGGCAAGTCACAGAGGTTCCTAAATAAATGGAAGGGACTGATAAAGATAAAATAAAAGAACATGAGCTAGCCTTAGCCCCAATTTCCATTCAAAGAAAGAGGAAGGCTGAGTTGGCCCTTGTCTCTACCAGTTCCAAAAGACCAAAACTCCCCTTTCTACATCTGACCTAAGAGATAAACTTGTTTAGTGATGACTTCCCTATTCATGGCCTAACCATTCTAGATTGGTTCATTTATGGGAAGTTATAAAAAATTCCTACCATGGCCCATTCATGGGAATTAACACTAAATATCAACATTGACGAGGACCTCCAACCTTGGATTATGGAGATGATGAAAGAGAAAGAAGAAAGGAGTATAGTGGAGGCAAAAGAGCATGGTGGCAAGAGAATGGATGCTCCAAGAGAGTTTAGTGACACCAAAGTTGAAATCCTAGAATCCACACAACTGACTGAGCCCACCACTATAGTCCACTTCAATCTGGAATACCACATGCCTAGAGATGATCATGACAAGGAAGGTTTTGGTGGGTACAAAAGAGTTCACCTTTTAAAACGTGGAACTTTTTATAGGCCTAACTCTAATAGGAGGACAACCAATTGGAGAGAATCCCATCCATCAGAAGGATGTGGAGAACCTAGTTTGAGGCAATTTAGCTCAAGAAATTATAGGAATCAAAGGGATGAAACATAAAATTACCAATTTAGAAAAGGAAAAATGGGACTTGGAAGCCTAGGCCATCATCTCTATGCCTGAGGATATGATCAGGTTGTTGAATGAGTCTCTTTTTGACATGTTTTAAGCCTTGAAGGATATGAAGCTCAGAGTTGATGCCTTATTACAATAAGTTCAAGTAGTTAAAGCATTGGTGATCCAATGGTAGACTTTAGAAGACCAAATTGCTGAGCTCATCAATATTCAAGTTAAAAGTAGATCTTAGGTTTCAAAACTATTATCCTATGACAATTGAGTGTAATTTTTGGAATTATGGTAGATAAGGTGCAAAATTTGAGCATGTGGCACAATGATGTAAAGGAGCTAGTAAAGGAAGGTGAAGCCTTGATAGGCAGGATTGAAAAAATCCTTGGAACCATATTGGCCAAGCCTTCACAACCCACTTCTATTGGGTTAATTGATGATGAAGAGTTCAAGTAGAGGGCCAATCTAGTAGTGATAACCAAAAAAATTTAGATACCATCCTCAATTTAGGGGAGTAGATTGTAGAAGCTAGGAGTATCAAAGAGGCCATGCAAAGAAATGAGAAGGAGCTCAACAAGTTGGAAGACCTAGAGGAAGGATGTTTGATGTAGCCTATGGTATATTTGGAATTCATCATCAAACATCATGCTAAGGTTAAAATCATCCTTTAACAGAGGTAGTTAGAGGGCCCACCACTGACCCAATAGAACATTCTACATATTGTAATTCTACATATTTTTTTAAAATAGAGTATTTTATTATATAAGTATATGCTAATTTGTTAGCATATACATTTTAGGTAAGTCCAATGGAGAAGGTCATATGTATAATAGAATTTTTATACAAATACAGTTGTCCTTAATATACACATATGTATCTTGAGAGTTGATTGGTACACAACCTATGTTTTCTATAAATAGGCAGTGTTACCAGTTTGTAAATGGAGAGATTTTTGAGAAAAATTATATATTCATATCAATTAATATAGTTAAGGAATTCTACAAATATTGTCCATCTTGTTGTGTTGATAGTTAGTTTTTCTCTCAATTGCTAGTCTAGATCTTGAATATAAATGATTTCTTTAGATCTTAAAATATGCTTTCTCGTTTACAAGGTTGTTAATCTATGCTATGTTAGGTTAGTTGAAAGATCATGAGTTGATTCACTTCAACTTTTTCTACATAAAATATGCACATCAGTTATTTAGATGTAGTAACAAAATATTAAAAGTACACGTAGTTCTTACTTGTAATTTCAATTCACCCTCAAAATTTGCCCTGATTTGTAGTGCACATTGAGCATTAGCTATTTTACATTGCAAATTGGTTTAGATGTATGTTTAGGAAATTGAAACCTTGTCATGATATTTGAGATAAATACTTTCAATCACACTTGATTTTTTTTTGCCCTACCCTTTCCTCTTTTCTTTTTTTTACAATGATCTTCACCATAGCTTATATTTCATTGCCAATACCCATTTTGATTAGCATAACATAAAATTCTAGCTAAGGATTTGCCAAGAGTAAGCAAGACTGAACCAAGGTGGCTCCCAACCACCAAATAATATAAATAATGTGGAACAGTCTACTTTGCTCTATTGTTATTTCACTATAGGCATTATAATTGCCAAATAATTGTAACTTGTGCTTTGAATTCTAGAAATTTTAAAATGAGTAGTGTTTTATAAACACTAAAAGCACATTGGTACATTTAGAAGTATCAATAGACACCATGGCTGTAATAAGTAATTTTTGGAACTCTTTTCTTGATGTACCAGGCCTTACAAATCCATATAGGGCAAAATAATAGAGTTTCTAAGCAATTTTGAGAAAATTTAAACTACTAGAAAGGAATTTTCTGAAAAATGAAAGATGGCTGGAATTTTTGGACACTATGGGAGTTGTAAAAATTTAAAACCAAGCCATATAATTCATAATGTTATTTAAAAAGCTTTCAAGATAGTTTTGTATCAGATTTTTGGCATAAATGCTTAAAATTGATAGAGATTTATCCAGATTTATTTCATATTTTTCTACAACTCATGGAGGCCATACCACTTTGTTATAGGGGTTTTCAAAGCTAATAAATACATAAAAATGGCTTATTGGCTTGATTTTTAAAAATTAGAATCAAACAATCAACTTCTAAGTTCTAATAGGGAGAATCAAGCTTCAAAAAAAAGGAGGATGATAAAAATATTTGTGTTGCTTCTCAGACTAGCATACAAAATTAATTTCTCAATGTATTTTATTTCTCAAAGTCCTCCAATCATAAGCTTTAAAAAAAAATTGAAAATTTTCATATTTGAATAATTTTTCAAATATTAACTCCAAAGTATTTTAATAAGGGGCATACCTTATATTTGCCAAATCAAATTTCATGTGTGAGCCTTCTTTATCCAATCACATAGATTCTTTCATCTCTTCTTCTCGAGATCACCATGTTCTCTTTTACCTTACATTTTTCAAATATTTACCAAGTTACCAACCTCTGATACTCCTGATAACGCTTTAATAGATTTAACCAAACAAAAGCACCTAAGGTAAATCTTGTGCCCACTGAGGCATGTCCACAAGTATTTTATTAATCAAAATAAAATAAGTACATAGAAAGGGTGTTAATATGCTATTAACCTTTTTAAATTAAAATATATATATATATATAGGTTTTCATCACATATCGGTAAAAATCAACTAACCTATTAACCAACTCCTACTAGAATTCCACCCAAAAGGTAGTTCCTATTATTAACACAAAACATAAAACTAACCAAATAAAAATAAGTTAATCTATTTATGGGGTGTCTTTATAAAAATAAACATGCTCCATTTACATTTATTATTTAAAATAAACTTACCAAAATCCTAAGTTAAGACTTTGGAACAAGTCCTAACAATTAATCATGATATTTGTCCAAATACCAAATATTTCACCAACAAATAAACATCTTATTTTATATTTTTAAAACATTCAACTTGTTCAGAATCTCATACTATCGATTCTTTCAATATTAAAATTACTGACTAGCATAATTAATCATGATATTCCTCTTAATATATAATCCACTTAAAAAGTACTAAAATATTTTCCATAACTTATTATGCAATTGTAATTAATGTTATTCTTGTAATCACATTGCTTGCAAACCCATGAATATACTAATGCAAATGACTAGACCTTGCAATGCACTTAATTTGCAATCATAGTGTACATTCTTTCTAACACTCCTAATTGATCTTCATTAATACTACTTACTACTAATGCAAAATACTACTTATTACTAATGTAAGTTTTTTAAGTGACACAAGATTGTTTGTGAACTTGAATATTCCTACATCACCTCTTTGGAATGATAACCTTCTATTCATGTTTTTTTCAGTGTGTACGTGTTTTAAAAGTACAAATTATTAATGATCTAGATTTATGTTTTATATCTGGGTATTCTCTAACACATATTTTTTAGTTTTTTACTTCATTTGGTTTGGGATTTTTCAAAATATTTAAATTGGGATATTTGCAATGGACTATCTCCACTACACTACAACCAAAATTAAACTTATTCCCACATATATTTTCTCTTTATTATAAAAATTATTGATGAAAATTATGAGCTACTTACATCCAATTATGCTCATTTGAGAAGCTACTAAAAAATTTATGCACTACTTATGTCTAATTTATAAACCACTTGTTACTTCATGAGTTGATATCCTGTGGATACAAGAATTTTTTTTAGCTATTCTCATTATTGTACTTCTATGTAACATGTCGATAGATATCACCCTAGTAGAATTATACAATCACCCTTAAAGGATAGTTTAACCCCCTTACATTTGAGAGAGAGAGAGAGAGAGAGAGAGAGAGAGAGAGAGAGAGAGAGAGAGAGAGAGAGAGAGAGAGAGAGAGAGAGAGAGAGAATATTGTATTAAATAAAACCATTTGTTAATTAAGTTTTTTGTACATTGTATGTATTAAGGGGAATATATAAATAACTATTAGAATAAGTGCCACTTAGTGGTGTAGCACTTCACACTTATTAGTTCTGGTTGTCAAATCCTTGCATAGTGAAACTCATCCTTTACATAAATGTACATGAAACCATTTCAAAATTTTAAATGGTTCATCTTTCACAAGTAGTTATCATCTTTGTTGTGACTCTTCAGTTTTCAACATTTACACTCTACAAGTTTTCAAAACCATTATATATTTATCTAATGTTGACACTTAATACTAAATCAAAACATGAAACTAGTTGACATGTGTTGTGATGGTTGAATCATTGTGCATAATCATATATTCTAGCTCCAGTTTCACATGAAGTAAGATTCAATTATTTGTGCATAACCATGCAAAATTGTGCAACTTCTTCCTTGCACATATTCTACATGACTTCATAGCTTGATTGAAATTTTTGGATGATTAGAAGTATTTTTGGATCTCACAACATAAAAACAACAAGCTTTACTTAGGTGAACTTATAGATCAACATCCAAGCTTTCAAAAAAGGTATTATAACCCACTATTAGAGTATAACCAAAATAGTTATGTGCATTCTAATTCTACTTGTAACATCTAACTAGCTCAACTTGATTGACAACATCACAGTTAAAATTACTTGTACAATACTTCACTTGATTACCATAGTTCAAGGTAGCATATGATGACAAGGACCTCTATAGGTTGATCATCACACCAACCTATGTGTCATGATTTCAACATTAGCACAATCTCATTATGTATTTCTTAGCTTGATTGGTTCTCCTCAAGTTAGTACAAATCACTAAGGAAAGATTATGCACATGCACAATGCCACACAACACTCAAAACTATGTAGTTTTACACAAGCATCCAATTTACAATAATCGTGTCTTCTATAATTTTGTGCAAATGACTTACAACCCTCATAACACATACAATCTTGCACAATTTCACAATGCATCACTCACCTATCATACAACCTTGTGTTAACTTAGCTTGTCAAAATTATAGCTTCTATAATGTCGTGCATTATTTGCAGTTCCTAAAATAGCATGCACTACTTCATAATCTCATATCACTTCTGTATATGTGTTTCTTACTTTCTATCATACCACATGTTTTTGTAGCTCTACATAGGGCCTCTACATCTGCATTTGCTTATCAATATAATATTTCCACTTAGCATGTTGAGTGGCATTACCCACACTTGCACCATGTTAGAGCAATGCACACTAGAAGTTCAACTTCCACATATTTTGGAATTCCAAACATCACTCACATAGAAGATGAACTACTATTTTAATTATCATTAGTTTTAATAAATTTCTTGTAATCATATATTATAATTTTTCTAATATAAAGAGGATTCCATTTTCCCCTTAATCATATATGTCCACAATATCTTGAATACCTTCATTCCTTGAGTATCTTATATTAGTCATCCATCTCTCTCACATGTCAGCATGTTCAATATGTCTAACATTTTAATAGTCATCTCCCAATCTAGATGAATTAGTTAGGATTTTTCATCCCCATTTCTAATCACATAAGACTACTAGCCTCATCTTTCTAGTCACTTGTATGTTAGACATATCAACAAGGATGTGTTCCCCTTATGATCATAGGGGATTATTCTCTGATTTGATCTTTGCATTTTACACATATTTTATTTTTGTATTATTTCATTTGAATAGAAGTGGCACTATTCTACAAATCTTATGCATTGAATGTGTAATGGTTGTTATGCATCTGTTTCTTAGATTCCATGTCATGTTCTATAATCTGTAACTCTATTTGAATAGATATGTCAAGTTTAAATAGTTTTAGTTCCCTGACTTGTTCATGGAAAGTGTAATAATTTACACATAATAGGGTAAAGGTACAAAAATCCTTGTACCCTAACTTTAGAGTTATATAGTTTTGTCACTGTATCACATTAGACTTAACAAAATTACTCATTTTAGTATGTTGTCTTAATTACTTATAACTAAGGTTTGAAGGTATAACTCATTATACATATTATGACGTAAATGATTTTATCATGAGATGTTAAAAAATGCACTTTTTAAACCTATGATCAAAACTTAACCTTTTAAGTAACTTTTTATGACCCTAAAAGTACCAATAGTTGAACATGAAAAAACTATTCATCAATTACAAATACATATATTCGTATTTTAAAAAATTTGTTTAACATACCCTACTCACTATCCAATAAAAATTAATACAACCCTAATGTTTTTCAAGTAGGCCTAATTAATAAAAAGCACTCAAAGTGATTCATTTTGGGTTTGCTTTAGGTAGAGTTATGTTTCATCCAAAATGCAACAATGACTACCATCCTCCTCATAAAACCCTACAAATCTCCCAAAAATTGAATCAATTATGCATATTACTAAAAAAATGTATCAAAATGTAGGAAGTGAGCAAGAGGATGGATTGAAGGCCATAAGAATAAAAGTGGTGAAAAAATTAAAAAATAGAGTAAGAACACCGTTGGCCATATCAAATCAATAATTATCTTTCTGTACTAGCCTGCCAATGAATTCTTACCAATGATGGACAAGGTATGAGCAAGCCTTTTTTATTTTCCTTGAAAACACTTTATACCTTATGGGAAGATGCTAAATCATATTTATCCTAGTAGTGTGCCAAATTTTCATTTTGTCAATCATTCATGTTGTAAGGTTCTTCCTTTTTATTTAAAGACATCTAAGTTTTTAACATGTTAGCTTCAGCGAATTTGAGAAAGTGGATTTATTTCTCCCTTGCCCACCACATACAAAAATCAGATTTTAAACTCTCAAGCATTATCACTAAAAGGCTTCTTTGTTTAAAATAAATTTACAAAGGATTGTTTGTATTGTATCATAACTTGTAAAAAATTATGTACAATGTAAATGGACCATATTGGAAGGACCTTAGGCTCTTTATTAGAGTCTTTTAAAATTTTGTTAGTGTGCAAGTTAACACTTATTATTCAATTGACCTTTTAATAAAATTTTGTGTTCTTTCCAAGATTTCATCATTTTAGTATTCTAATGATGTTTTCCTTTATGTAAATTCTTGCATCATTGGTGGAGAAGACAAAGACAATCCATGGAACCATGGTTGAAAACAACAAGTTATGTGTTTATGTCCATTATCACCATGTTGAACAAAAGATAGGTTTTGGCATGTAATGTTTTGTATGCAATGAATTGATAATAATAAATAAGCATTAGATTGTATGATGAAAGGATGTTCCTAGTACATGTGAACTTGTGAACTGACATTTATCTTTTAAATTAGATCCATTAAACTTATGATGAAAGGAAGTTCTTAGTGCATGTGAATAGACATTCATATTTTAAATTAGATCCATTAGACCATTTATGATTTATAAATTTATTTTGAAGCATAGTTGGAATGCACTTGAAGATCAAATATAGAGTGTCATCAAAGATTATCCTGGATTTCACTCAACTGAAGGAAAAATGCTTTTAAGCTAAGATGATTGTACAATTGAATATGATTTTAATGTAAGATGATTGTACAAATGAAGATGATTTTAAGGTAAGATGCTCTCAAGTTAAAATTTTGACTTTTTTTTGCCTTGAAATAAAAGTCTTGAAACCAATGGTTGAATATATGTATAAGTGATATCCTGATGGCTTTTAATAGTACAAAGTGATACATTTTAATGGAATATTACATGTTGTTATTAGATATGCTAAAGAATATATTCAATTTATTAGGTACTACAAAATAGAGGTCAAGGTTATGGGATTCTCATCTTCAAAATTCTCAAAGTAATAAGCGCATGATTTTCTCTTAAGGAACCATTTCAAGTACATATAATATACTATGTGAAAAAGATAGGACTATTTTTTATGAAATTTGTTGCCTTTTTTATCACTTAATGTGAAAGTAGCATTGTCTATTGATTTTTTTTGAATGATATATAGTTTTTAAAACTCTTTATTAGTCCCAAAGGGAGGGACTATTAACTTTCATAAAACATTAAATGTTGAATATTGTTTGTTGTTTTACCTATCTAGATGCTTATGTTTTTCGTGCATAGAAATATACAATACTTTTTTGAAGTTAAGATGCAAGAATTTTAAACATTAAAATTTAATATTATTTGTATTCTACACTAATTGGTGTGTGTTTTTTTCATTTTATAACCTTCCATGATTTGAGGCAAGATTAATTATTTTAGACTGCCATTTTATGGAGGGATGATCCACCTAGCCCCTTGTCATGTTGGTTAGTTTTAAACATGATAGGTAAAAGATGGGCAGTGCATGTGTTGGCTATTTTTATTATAATCTCCAACACACAAGTATTTTGTATTTAGTTTTTACTACTCTAAATTCATTTAATCGAGCTAACAAAAAGTGTCTCTAAAGGCATTGTAGAAGAAGGATTTCTGCTTGAGCCTCCACACAATAGAATTCTTAGAGACATAGGATTTAGTTGGTGTAAGGCCTTAGGTGGTGGAATAAAAATCACCATACTTGTTTTACATTTTGAACATACTGTAGACCCAGTTCAGGTCCAAGAGGTGGTTCATGCAGTTCAAATCAACTATCCTCAGTTGAGGTCTAAGCTTGTATGGATTCATGGAAATCTAGCATTTTTTGTGAGTCCACACCCATATATATAAACCCAAGTTGTGGGCTCTATGACAAATTGTGAAATTTGTCTTAGATTTCAATCCCAAATGAAAGTAACACATCTAGTGAAGACTCTATTATTGATGGGATTAGTATTAAAAGTGAAGGTTATTATTCAAATACATATTCTCAGAATTTGCTATGTTTGGTGGAGCATGAACTGAATACTAATCCATGGTCTAAGACTTTTGATTTACAAATACCAAAGGATATGTTCATTTCTAAATTTTATCATCTTCCCCAAGGCTCTTCATCCTTGGTTGTATTGAGGATCCATACTTCTATTTGTGATAGGGCTTATGTAGCTAAAATTATGATAGAGATGTTTCATATTATTTATGAGAAAACATTTGGGCACCCACCTTCCAAAGAGCATTCTCTTCACAAATAGAATTTTGTGAATTTAATGAAGAAGGGGTGAATTATATGGCTATAGAAGATGCAATTACCAAAGGCTAATAATCCCTTCTAGGCTCATGGGGTTGATTTTTTGGGATACTCTTTGGGGTCCAAGAAACACTCAAATTTGTCATTTGAGGATCCTTAATCTCCTCATCATTCTGAGTTTATTCATCTATGCTTGAGCTCAGAAGAGACAAATCTGATTTAGAATATATTTAGACTACCTTTGGTATTATATATTCAATCATTATTAGGTGTTATGATGAGAGAAAATATATGATTCCCATTTTGCTTTAGAATAATGACAAAGAAAACTGTCACACTAGCTTGTTGCCTAGATGAGAGCTATGATGTCTACTAGGAAAGCAGTCCATGAGGTCTCTAATTTGTGTGTGTTAATGAAAAATGTAATAGCCAGTTGTTAAACAAGATTTGTTTTTAAATAAATAAAACATATGAAATGTTAATTAAATCTTAGAATAGGGTTACATGGGAGTTATCTTCGGAAAGATTCCAATTGAGCCTTTGCCTTTCCAAGCATCCAAGAGTAAACATCTTTATTAATAATCTTGGATTTTTCTTTCATAATCACTATCAATTCTTGCCTAATGTCTTCAAAATTCCATAGGTTGAGTGATGAGGGGTCTTTGTGATGTGTAGCCTTATATCTTGATTTCCATAAAAAAACATATAGTTGGCATTATCAACCACCATCTACTAAAGAATTTGTAACTATCCTTCATCATCCAAGGTTATCTAAGTACATGACCCGTCCCAAAGAGTGCATCACTAAGAATTAAATTAAATTTATCTTGAAAACAATCCCGAAAGGATTGGTTGGGCTTCTCCAAAAAAAATGTTAGCAACAGTTCCTTCTTTACCACATCGCCTATGTGTAGAATCCAGTTGTTTTGTACAAAAACATTACAAAAATTAAAAAAATATGTTGTATAGATGTCAAGAAATTTATATGTTCCATTATATATCTATCAAATTTGATGTCAAGGAATGGCCATGACAAGTATATAAAATGAAAGGAACTAAAATGTTTGGATTTTTAATAGAAACAGGGCTTAAAGTTGTTGTTCTAAAGGAGCTTGGTAATCAGTCAGAAAATTATGCAGTCACCACATTAGTTGATTGCATAAACCTTGTAGATAACTCTCTGTCTGACCATATTATTTGTAAGGATTTTTTATTCCAACTATTTTCTAATAGTCATTTTTTTTTGTTGAGAATTAGTGTTGCTTCAAATTTTGTTTCAACAATATCCTACACTTATTGGGTTCTATATTTATAATCCATTTCATAGATTGATACAAGTATCTATTAAGATTTATATTCTAATTTTGTCTTTATGGTTACATATCTTCTCTATTATCTAGTTGATTTGCTTAGAAAGTTACAATTGCATAATATTTCATCATTTCCATGGGTATAGAGATAATCTGTTGTGAATAAAACATGTATATTTTGTGTGTTGTGAATCTTCTTCATTTTTTGTTGTTAATGTCTTCCCTCTGTTGTATCTCTGTAACTCAATGATGGAAAAGGATGAACCTCTAAATTAAGCATAGTTATAGACCAAGAGATTTTAGTGCATAAAAAGCAGCTACATAGGACTAACCTTACAATTGATTTTTGATAATCCATCAAAAGAGTTGCAATCTTAAGGTTTGTGTTGATTATCACCATTCACCTTCATCAATTATAGTGAAATGTTATTTTGATATTTATAATTTCATTTTGAGAACATCTAACAGGTGACAATAGAATCATATTGAGTACCAAAAGTTTAGATGCAACGATTGAAATCAATATTCAAAGTAAGTCATATTAGATTTATGTCCTTACAGCTATGATTCAAAGCACAAACTCAGATGTCTATTGCAAACATTTGCAAGAAGATTCCATTTGATACAACATATTTTGTAATGGAATCCATTCCAATATTGATAAATATTCTTTAATATAATGACTGCAAGGTGATTTCTTTTTAAGGTATGCATTTTTTGTATTTCAGTTACTAGTGTAACAACAAGAATAATATCATATTGCTTCTTTTCTATGATTTTTTTTTTTGAAATTTTTAAAATAATTCTCTTCAGCTTCTTTTACATAAATCTTTGGATTGGCAGGTGCTAGAACATGCATCTATTTTCTTGACTTGAATTTCACAATCATTTGCATCTTCTTCTAGAAAGTTGGATAAACTCTATATATGAATATGCAATGCAAACAAAATATTATCTAGACTGGACATAGCCTTTTCCATCATGATATGCCCTTTTCACAATAGACTAGTCCCTTGAAAAGAATTCTATCTGGTTTGAGAACTGAAGGTGAGACAGGTCATCAGATTGAGGAACTCACTCACCTATGTCAAATATTATCAATTATGATTGAGAATTCATTGAGCAGTTTCTTAGTGGATCCATTGGTTTTAGTGATAGTAGTTCTACTCAACATTGACTCACCTTTGTGAAATGCTTCTTTAAGATTGTGCATCTATGGTACATTATGGTGTAGTTCCTTCTTTTTGTACTCATTTGCTAACGATTGAGAATATGAATTTGGCAAAACACAGTACTATATCATTTGCAAATGAATTCAATCTAAATATTAAGAATTTTTTGAAAAAACAATATTGAATTTTACGATATAATTTACTTGCATGCTTTTCAACTTATTTATCTTAATTGACCTGCATGGTGTTTAAATTATTTGTATTATATTTGTTTTCTATTCAAAATCATGATTTCAACTTTCAGCTAACCTACCCTACAGGAACTTGGCACTTCATGCCCCTTGTTATCTTTAAGTAATCTTTTTAGTAGAAATATTTGACGTATGATAATTTTGTATATATTGCTCTTCTACGTTATGAGTTTTTTTAATTTGCTTCGTGAAATGGAAGCAACAAATGTTGAAGGGGGTTCATCTCTTTAAAATGTAAATGGTCATCCTGGGTGTAATATAGAAGTTTGGATCTTGGAATGGATGGTGTACATAGAGATCCCCGTAATAAGGTGGGGGGGAGGGGGTGGGGGTTTTAAAGTTATAATTAATACCATCATCTATGTGTAATATGTCATCATTTTGTATTTCGGATTAAATTTTTTGATAAATCTGTCAAGTTGTTTTTATAATTGAGAAATGCTTCAGTTCCATCAACCTCACCAAGTTATGATAAATTAGTTCACCTCTTTGTATTCAGAGATGTTAAATTTTTAAAAGAAAAAAAGAATGGCATTCCCATTTGCTAGACCAATGATGATATGCCTAATTTTGTCTTGAAAAATATTTAATTTTTTTTTAAAAGAATCTAAAATGCATTGTTCAGAATTCCTCTACAATATTAATGGTATATAATTATTATTTTAGTGTCTTTTGAATGGGGATTGTAATGCATATTGTTTAAATTTTACCATGGCAAACAAAATGATCAAGGTGGTTGATAAGCTGTGAGTTTGGAGAAGTTATAATAATAGCCTATACAAATTGTAATATAGTGACACTTTCAAAAAGTTTTAATTATAAGCTATGCAAATTTGCAATAAATTGTGAGCCATTGTTTTTCTTGTTCAAAGACAAAAATGTTTCCCTATGTATTTTGGCATAACAAATTCTCACTCAATGTTGATATAATAATGCTCCCATAATAATTTATAAAGAAGTTAACTTCTACTTAGTCACAAATACCAAACAAAGTAGTTAGAAGCCATTTCTTAAAAAACTAAAATACTTATTATGATGATAAAAGCTTTTGACTAAATTGATACAATGTGGGATTTGTAGTTTCTTTGTTGTTGCTAACATTCACAACTTCTGCCCAAACTAGGCTAAAGATTTAAGGGATGTTTAAAATAGAGCAAAAGAAAATTCTAAATCATCTGGATGTTTGTCATTCACATGCTACACTCCTTAACTGTAGGGTGTCCTTAAGTTTTTAGAAATCAGTTTTCATGTACAATGACAATGTGGCACGTGGATATTGTATTTTAATTATATATAAAAATATTTGTCTATTAGTAATTATACTGGATTAATAGTCTTACAAGAGTAGTACATTTTAGATAATACTTATCATTTGTGTTAGTAGGATGAGGCGATGTTAAAGGAAAGTAATAATTATTATTATTATTATTATTATTATTATTATTATTATTATTATTATTATTATTATTATTATTATTATTATTATTATTATTATTATTATTATTATTATTATTATTATTATTTTAACATCCACGAGACTAAAAATAGCCTATGGGACGGCAAGACAACTCAAGCATATTTAAGTAGCACTGTTCGCTTCTTGTGTAGGCTGATGATGAGCCCCCCTAATTGCTCAATGTACTCTTTGTTGAATAGGTTATGCCAAGAACTATCACATACAGTATCCGCAAATTTATCTCTGCTATCCTTGTAGGCCTCACATTCTAGAATAAAGTGTTGTTCAATTTCCACTTTCCCAGAATTGCAAAATCTGCAAATTCTCTCTTCCCAAGCCTCCTTTGGCCTCTTCCAATGCCCGGTCTCACAACAAAGTTGGTGAGAGTTGGTTCTCAGCTGAGCAATAAGAATTTTAGCCCTCCAAGAAATGTTGGCTCCTATGTACACTTTTTGGAGTTGATCACAAGTGGGGTTGAACTCATTTATATAATATAGTTTTTTCCTCCCCATCTCGCTTCCCCAATTTCTCTTGTAGAATTTCTCCATAACAAAGACGTTTATTTCTTTATTATTTGTGGGGCACATATTGAATGTAATATTCCATTTACTCATCCATTTGATGTTTTGTTGCATCCATGTCCTTTTTCGCTTACATAGTGTGTCCCTAAAAATAACTTTAGGCCATCTATCCTCTTCCATTTTTTTGATTCTTTTTAAATAGCTTAAAAGGCGAACCATAGCAAGTGCCTCGATAAGAATAGCCCCCATTTCACTTAGCATGATGTCATATGGAACAGTGCTTTTGATTTTAAACTTGCTTGTAATCAAGGGCTTTTGGATTCCTTCAAAATGTTTCCATTGTGCTATAGTAGTGCTGTTGGCCCATAATTCACACCCGTAAAGAACAACTGGCAGCACAAGAAGACCAAACAAGGTTTGAATAGTTTTCCAATCCCACAACTCCGCTTCACGGCACTTATTCTAAAGAGCATAGAAAGCCTTCCACCCACCTAATGCCTTTTATACTTGCAGTTAGACCAGCTTAGATTTTTGTTGAAATCGATGCCAAGGTATTTATAATCCGCAACCTCTTCGAGAAGACTTCCATTGTAACAAAATTCATGTTGATGCTTTTTTTTATTATTAGAGAAAATCATAACCTTAGTCTTGTTGATATTGACCTGCATCCCCACCATTCTACAAAAGCGCTCAAGAGAAGATAGAAGGTCTTGCAAACCACAGGTAGATTTGGAAATTAAAATGAGATCATCCGCATATAAGAGCAGCTTTATAACAAATTCACCTGGCTGAATCCTTCACCCTTTTGTATGTTTAACCACTCTTCCAGTTTGTCAATATATAAACCAAATAAAGTAGGAGACAAAGGGCAGCCCTGTTTGACCTTGATATTGCTCCTAAAACATTCTAAAATTCCATCTGAAGTTATGATTTTCACTTTCACCTCTTCGTACATCCTATGAACAGTAGCTCTGAGATGCCTAGGAATCCCCAATTCTTCCATCCTCAACCAAAGCTTGTCTCTTTAAATGGTATCAAAAGCATTTTTGAATTCAACAAAGCAACAAAAAACCTCTTCCTTTTTCTCCCACTCTTTTTCAATAATGTGTCTCAGAGTGACACAGTGATCCACTGTCGAGTGCTTTGGCCTAAAACCAGCTTGCCCTTTAGCACATTTATGGTTTTCTTCTACCCATTTATTGATCTTAGTTTCTATCATGCTGCCAAAAAGTTTAACAAAGAGGGGATTAATCATTATAGTCTTGTAGTTGGAGGGATTGTTAACATCACCACTCTTAAAAAGTGGTATTGCAAGGCTGATTGTCCAATCTTTTGAAAACCCTTCTTGGCAGATTTTGTTAAAGATTTCAATGATGTGCGGTGTAAGAGTTTTCATGCCCCACTTCAAATATTCGGCTTGAAGTGAAACAAGATCTTTTTCTTTACCTCCACCCAACTTCTTAATCCCTGTCTCTATCTCTTGCACAGTGAAAATGTTTGTAGTATCGTTGACCAAAGGTGGCTGTCCCACTCCACCCTCTTGTTCATAAATTTTCTTAGCATATTCAAACCATTGGGTGGCAGTAATATTATTTTTAGTTTGCTTTCTCCTTGGTTGGAGTTCTTTCCAAAAATGTTTGGGGTTATTTCTGCCCAAGAAAATTAGCTCCTCTCTCCTTGTGAACATAAAATCAGTTTTTTTCTTCTTTAGGATCTGTTTGTAGGCCTTAATGTCAAGGTTAGTTTTATTCGACTCCCTTAGGTTTCTCCTAGCCCTCTTGCATTCTTTGTCAAACCATGCATTGGTTGGAAAACAATTAGTTTCAGATTTTCTATTTTTTGCTCTCTTGCATTTTGAAAGAGCCTCGTGAATCATATTTGATAAGTCATGACTGTTAACACCATGCTTATACATAGGGTGTCCCATACAAAGTTCCTCAAGAGTAGCTCTGAAAGTGTTACTGTTTTTTGAAGTTAACAAAATTCTACCCTGAGAAGGTGGGTGTTGAGGGCCTTGGATTTTTGCCCCAAGCCACCTATCCTTTGCCCAATACAAATTTATGTACAATGGTCTATGATCTGATTTTAGATCCCAAATGTGCTCTCCAATTTCAACTTCTTTAATATTTTTATACAAATTTTGCGAACAAATTACATAATCTACCACACTTGCCCCATTGTATGTGTTGCAAGTGAAATTGCCCGACTTAGCCCATCTAGCCAAACCATTACAGATTATTAGATCAAATGTGCCACATAGAGTGATCAATTCTTCCCCAAAATGATTGCAACCTTTAGCATCTTCAGATATTCTTTTCCATTGCTGATTTCTCTCTTCTGTGAGCCAAATAGGGTTATCATTTACTTCGGAGCTGAAAATACTTGCTTGCCAATTTTCTGTCCTAGCATTGAAATGTCCAACAAGAAGAACAACCCCACGCTACGAAAAAATAGCAACATCTTTCTTTAACGCAGCATAGGGGTCATTGTGATCTAAGCCACACTTTTTATAAGTTTTAGATACTTGTGGAGCAAAGTAACAAGCTATGATCCTGAGAAGAGTGTTATTTTCCACGATTTTGAACCATATAAATTATTTATTAGAATCAATCTTTTCCAGCTGAATGGCACGACCTTCTCTTTCTTTTACTAGAACCATTATACCTCCATGACCTTTACCATTTCTCTCTACCTCATTCCACACTGCCATCTTCCAGTAGCCTTCAAACAATGGGGTCTTACATCCCTCATGCTAATGTGTCTCTATGAGACAAATAATGTCTTTGCCTTCCGCAATAGGTCCTAACCCAGGCCCATGTCTCCACAGATAACCTCTGCAATTCCAACAAACTAAACTTAAGGATGCATGGGTTAAGCTTGATTGTTATTTGTTTTGATGTGAAAGACTCGAAGTTGAGTTTTTATCGCTAAGCATGATTGCGGATCTTGTGGTATCACTGCATGTTAAGGTGTTTGTTGTCGCACCTTTGTTGCCTTCTTGCTGCCCTTCATTATAGCGGTGGCCAAAATGAGCAATAATTGCTTTTCCCTTGAACATCCAAGCTCTTTTGCCTTCATTTCTAGCTGTTTTGAACATCCAAGTTGCATTCGATATTGTGGTCAAAAAGTAGGATCAAGGGACGTTAAAATAAGTTGCATCCAACATTGTTGTCGAAGAGATTAAACAAAACATATTTTTTCAATTCATTTTGGAATGTTGAGAATTTTCAACTCGGATGTATGGCCATAAAAAAAACAAATCAATTTTATGGTAACTAACCTTTTTGAATATTTTTTACGAAAATCGATCTTTTTGAAATTTAATAGGGACACTGAACGGATAAAGTATAAGACTTATTTGAGGCACTGTACTTAAGGTTAACATGGTTTTCAAGTATTGATTATTTATCATGGCTTTTCAAAAATATATAATAAAAGTATAAAATATATGTTACAATTTGTTAAGTGGGATGTAATTCAATAAGTAATCGTACATAATATAATATTTATTTATTAAGACTTTTACTGTTATAATGAAAGTTTGATATTTTTTTAGATTTTTATATGATTTTTTTATATGTATGTATTGATTTCTTTTTTTGATTCACTTGTATGTTTTTTTCTAAATGTATTAATGTACATATGTATATATAAATCATAAAAATTTAAATTATAACTTTTTTGGCACACAAATGTCATGACTCAACTTCGGTTGCATTGTAGGTGCTCATTTTAAGTTATTATTAAAATATGTTGCACCAAATTCTGATTGACACTTGACTGATTGATGCAGTGTTATGCTCTGTTACCATGTTCATTAGTTATGGTTAGGACATTGACCATTTATTGTATATGTGATTCTAATTCAATTAATATGATTTAGTCATTATGATTAACTGGGATGGTTTTGGTGTATACTACAGTGGATGATTATGTTTAAATTATACATGTTATATCTAATAGTATGTTTATATCATAATTATATTGATATTCGATATTTATACTTAGACAAATACTGTTGATATTTATACTTGAACAAATACTGTTGATATTTTATTTCGTGATTATAAGAACAAGTCGATGAGTTAAACTCGAGGTGGCCTTTGGCAGCTAAGATAATAATAATAAAAGATTAACTAACATTGGATTTGACCCCGATAGATAATAAATATTAAATAAAGAGATTTAATTTAATTTAATTTAACCTAATTTAATTTAGATATTATTGTCCACAAAAAACTAAGAATAATCTATGGAACAAAAAAGACAATACATTAACCAGTACATAAATGGAGTCCCAGAAGCATCTCCAAAAACATGATGGCTCTCCTCCCAACTCCTCAATCCAGCTGTTTCTTGGAATTTTGTTTATCTTTTTGAATCCTGACTCTTGGCTCGACCCATCCCAAGAAGAATGTTTTAAATTGGGAGGGACTCGAGGGTGAATGCAAATGGCCTGGTCGGGTAGCGACGGTGGTAGGAGAAGGACAAAAGGTAGGAGGGCAGAAAAACAGGGGCTCTCTCTCTCCCTCTCTTTCTTCCAGCGTGGCCTGCGTTTCCTGCAAGTGAGCGATTTGGTGGCTTGATATAGATTTGGTTTTGTGTAAATGGAGGAGGTGAAAAGGAAATGGTGGTTTTGTTGGCTGGGCTCGTGAGGGTCGAGGAGCAGGCAGGCAGGCATAGAAAGAAAAGACAAGAACCAGCCTCCTCATCACGGCGACCTGAAAAACACCAGGTAAGCTTTTGGTTTTTTTTGAATGCAAACCGACTATTCTCAACTTGTGTAATTTTCGAACCCCTGGAAAAATCAAAATGGACATTGAAGGTCCACTATGAAGTCTGCAGACTTCATAGCGGACCCCCAATACAAGGCATCAATGGTTTTCCTCGTGGGTTCCATTATTTGAACAGTGCTCGTGTTTTATTGATGTGGAACCTGTTTGTTATCATTTTCGATGAGGCTTCTCCTTGTGGGTTTTTGCCTGCATTTTAATTTAAATTGATGAAGGAAACTGTTGTAGGTTTAATTTTGGGAATCTTAAGTTCTATTTAAATCAGGGGATATCAAATGGTGGTTTTCTCTGTATTGAAACCCTAAAAAGGGCAAAGCTGTGTATATCAAGGCACTCTCCTTCGACCCTGGAGGTTTTTGTGAGTTTATCATGAGGGGATGCTTGCATTTAAATGCTATCCGGGTTACTTATATCTTGACTGTGTAAAATATATTATTTTCCCCCTTTAAACCCTTAATGGGTGAATTAAAATGCGGGGAGAAATGATTCGGGATATAACCATAGACCTGGTCTTTTTATTGTAATTGGACGATGTTATTGAACTGACCCTTCCAGTGCACTAGTAATAAACTCAAACCTCTGAGCGGCTTATTCGGTAGGGGTATGGCTCAAGCTGCAGGCCAATTCGATCTCACCTCCATTACAAACCAGCGGCTCACTTTATGATTTGGTAAAGTTGTTATGTAGTGTTTTCTGGTTGGGAACTGGGACCTGCGAACTGTCACTCAAGGGTTTCTTTTGGCCCAATTTGTTGTGTCTGGGCACTTGCTCAATTGTGTACATCTACATTATGCATTGGATTGTTTTTCTCATGACCGCGAATGTTGGATTAACCCCATCGTTTTGCTATTCAGTCGATTAACGTACATCGATATATTCACGCATATATTCAATTATGAGCCTTGCATGAAGCAATGGAAAGTGAATAGTCAATTTTAGATACATGTGAAGCTAGAAACTAAGGGTTCTGTGGTTTTTGTCATGTTTAAAATAAAAAAGGCAAAACATTTGTACAACCAATAGGTGGTTGATCTTGATTTATTGAATAAGTATAATGCTTGGTGTAATGAGATTTTAAGTGCAACTGCTCATTGTATGTATTGGTATGATGATTTGGGTGCATTCATAGTGGTTCATGTCAATGTTCAGCTTCAAATGCTTAAATTCTAAACCTGAGAGACCTCTTGTCATACTCAATCCTTCTCATTTGGTTTATGGACCTTACTACTAGATCTCACTGATTGGGTGAATGCTAACCACTTATTATTGTTATGTTAGTATTGATATTATTCACACCAACATTAAGGTTATTTGGAACTGTTTTCTTCGCATATATTCAATTATGAGCCTTCATTATTGCATGAAGCAATGGAAAGTGAATAGTCAATTTTAGATATATGTGATTATCTTGTTGCCTTAATTAAGAGGTAGATATTAACTATCATTGCAAGTGTTTACTATAATCATGGAGCTTTTTATGTATTGGAAATAATGCAATTGTTCATGTTTTTGTATAGGCTAGTTATTAATGTATTATGTGGATTTGGTGTCATTATTATGCTTTCTTGTTAAGCTAAATTATGTGAGGCCTTGTGCTCATTTTTGAAATGTCGAATCATACAAATAAATATGTTGTGATTGTTGTAGATTCCCGAATGCATGTGAAGTTGGGTTGAACTCTTTGACTGGTTATCTTGTTTATCATTATGGAACTAATAGTTATCTTACCTTTTTGATGAGCATGGTCAGTATGTTGTTCCATTCTCTTGATTTGTTTCTCCTAAATAGACATTAGATTGTTAATCTTGGGACTCCACATAATTTACACTTGATATGACAACTGGTTGCCCACTAAGATTGAGCCAATAGCTAGTCATGTTCATGCAGATTAGTGAGTGGTCAAGTAGTAGAATTTGTTAAGTCTTAAACTCGTGTCAAGAAATGCAGTATGGTGCAAGGATACTAAGACAAAGATTATAACATATAATATATCGATAGTTAGCATCACCTTAATGGCTTAAATTACACCTGGTCTTCCTTTAATTCAAAGCATGGATTATTTCAAGTTTAATTATGATTAAGTTTTTTTGTTCTATTATCGAAACATTACATATTTGATGGTATAGCATGGCTTTTGGTTGAAGTTACAAGCTAATGTGTGTTAACTATTCTTGACAAATTGTTATTTTGGATGCATGGTTAGCCATCTTGAGACCCTATACAATCAACATGTGATGTGGCAACTAGTTATATGTGAGTATAACCCCAGAGCTAACCAAGTCCATAAATATTGCTAATGGCCTAATAACATAATTGGTAATTTAATAAGTTATTGTTCACATGGTTGGTTAATTTATTACTCATTTTTAAGTAAAGGAATTGGAAGAACCATTTAGTGCAAGAACCCTAATGTTAGGGATTTATTTATATAATCCCGACCTGGTAGTACTATTTTTGGTGGTCCATTCTACCCTTGGTATTCATTTTATATTGGGTGATAGCCCCAAATGGAAGAGTGCTTATTCATATAAAGGGATTATTAGGAGTGTTATGTTCATTATTAGTGGTAAGAATTGTTACATGATTGATCATTAAACAATAGATGTTGACAAAAATTAATGTGACTTACCTAATTTGAATGGCAAACAATTCTCATATAACAGAGTTATTTATTAGATTGTGACATTCGTCAAGTGAAGGAATACTGGTGCAAAGACCCCTAAGGATTTTGGATCATGTTATAATGAGCTAATGGGGGTAGTACCAGAATTGGCCCTTGTTGGTGGGAGTTTTAAAGGATTATAGTATCTTATAAAGCCTATGTTGCATCATCTTGGTAGTGGTGTAGTGACGGCGACTTGTGGACCTTAAATTATTTTTAATGCTTACCTAATCAAAGGTTAGTATAATGATTCTTTTGTTAATCATTTCAGACCTTTCATGTGTAGTGTTGTACTTCTCTATTATCAAATTTACATGCTTAACAAAGGGACAAGAAGCTAATCTTTGATATGCTTAATCATGTCCTTATGCTTCTAATGTCATCTTCCTAGACTGATTGGTATATTAGTTAAATTATCACGGACATCCTAAGCTTGAATGAATCACTCTAGTCTCTCAAACCATAAAACCATAACTGCATTGGGTAATCAAATACTTAGGTAGGGTTGACGATCCCTAGGTGGTTTGATAGGGAAGATGAGTGCCCTCTATAAGGTTCAGAGGTTATCAATGTGGACTCACACACTAATACACCTCAAACGATATACCAATCTATTGGCAACATTATTCTCTATGGAATCCTCTAGAGGTGAGGGTAATTGAAATCTTAATCTAAATAAGAACAAATCTTTCATTTACAATGATGATAGAAATAATATAATTCTTAAACTAAATGAAATTAGGGACAATTTCATTTACAAGTAGGAAGAGGTGCTCCAAAAGATGCCTTGATGAGGTTGACACAAATGTTAAGGATTTCAAAAGATTTTTCAGCCTACCTTTTTTGGGAAAAGAAGTGGGTAATACAATAGATGTATAGTTGGTGCATGCACAAAAGTATACTAATTTGTGTGGCATAATGACTAATGTGTAAGACAAGGTGTCAGTCTACTAGTGAACCAAAGTTGTTATTTTATGGTGGACATACCTCTATTTATAGGAGGATACCATTCTTTGACTTTCATGGAGATGAATTCTACAAGATAGTCTTAACAAAGGTGAATCAGTACCGATTTAAGGAATAAGAGTTAGCTAGTTCCCAAATGATGAAGAATGAAAACATGACTATTTCTGGAACAACAAACCAGGGCCAAGGATTTCCACCCATCATCAAATAAATTCAAGTAATCAGATCAAAATCATAGGCACCCTAGATACAACATGGGTGTTGTTAGGTTCCAAGATCAATTTCAAAACTAAATTGGTCAATAAGAACTAGCCACAGGGATGATTATTATTCCTCTAACTCCACAAGGAATTAATATATACTGGGAATGGTTGGAATAACTAGACTTGACCTTGGCATCCTTATAACCAAGGTGGACCTAATTTCAGTGCCATTGGATTTCTATGATCTCATGGAATGGAAGGGTTACAACAGTCAAGCAGTGTTGGACTATTTTGGTAATAGGTGCCATGCACGGATGGTCTGGAAGGACTACAAGGTGCAAGGCATTCGAAGAGCTTCAATATGAGAAGCACTTTCAGCTCCATAGTGAAAGTGATAGTTTTGTGTATTATAATATCGAGAGGTTGAAAAATCCATGCATTTCATTGAAGTCACTATTTGAGGGAAATTTATAATTTTCACAATAATGGTTTCTATTCACCCCAACCTTGGTTGAGATGACCCTTCCCAAATCAAGTTACGTTAGGGAAAGCATTACCTACTGACTGTTGACCTATATGGGTGATTCAATAGGAGGCTATTGATAATTGCGTCACTCTTATAAATAGATAAATAATGTTCATATCATGTTGTCAACTTGTATAGGCAAGTTGACATCAAATGCTCATAACATTATGACCTAAGGGAAGACCAAGGGTTTAACATAAACCATGAGGGATGAATGGGTTTAAGGCAACTATTTCACTTGGTAAGAC
The DNA here is from genome assembly GCA_037957365.1 of Torreya grandis. Taxonomy (NCBI): domain Eukaryota; kingdom Viridiplantae; phylum Streptophyta; class Pinopsida; order Cupressales; family Taxaceae; genus Torreya; species Torreya grandis. Next base: position 2,107,196 of record JARHVA010002288.1, on the reverse strand, counting down.
ATAAAGCTGTGGATTCCTCTTTCTAAACAAGTATCATAAACCATCTAATCCATGAGACATAAACATTATTAGTAACCTCTTGAATTCATGGATATAGAACTATGGGCTTTGTTGAACACACTTTTCCTTAGGGAAAACAGTGATACTAAACTTGAGATCCCTTCATGCTAAGTGTTGTATTTGATCATAGGTTCAATTAACCATCACCAAAATTCAGAAAGAAGTTGGAGCTTGTTACTTTTGGGATTATCATTTGCTTGGTTGGGAAGAACTTGATAATATCTTAGTAGGAATGCTAAAGCATGTTATGATGTCCCTATTTTATAACAACCTAAAGAAACATGTTGGTAGGTTAATAGGGTTGTCAATACCTGTTATTGCAGTATTTTCATCCCTGTTGTGCTTAATAATTTGTTCTAGGAGCCGTGTTGGAATGTGTATAAATGTTTCTTACCACTAGGCAACCGTAAAAATTAGGATGGCATGTTTGCTGTCATCATTCCTAGTAAGGAGAAGTCAGTACGGTTGATGCTTTTAACCTAAATCACTGAAAACACCATTGTGGTGTTATCTACTTATGCCTTGGAAATGCTAAAGAGTGAGCTAAACATAGTACTAGGATGTTATTTTTTTATTGTGAACTAGATATTTTGATTTGTTGATCAATTGTCATTTGATAAAAGGCTCAAATGCAAAAAAAATGTATTGATACAACCCTCTTTTGATGAGTGGTATTGATCTGAGTAAAATGTATCAACAAGAATATGTTGTTAATGCTTGGGCAAGGTTGGTTACAAGATGGATTTGCCTTGGGTGGCATGAAGATAAGCCTTAAAGGGATAATAATGGATTGTTGTGTGTGTGTGAATAGTTGATTGTGTTGGATGCATATGCTAGATTTGGTTGAATGATTACAAACATGATGTGATCTAAAATGGATCTGAGTGTTTATGAAGAACAATTAGACCTATGAGCTAGAATATTATGCAAATCAACAAGACTGTACTCACTGAAGCACAAACACATGTGATTCTTAGTGCCAATGTGTTATGAACGAGGTAAAGTTATGTTTTACCAAAAAGGAGTATTGTAGAATGATTTTTTTTTAAATTATAAAGCATGACTGGAATGTATGTTGATGCTTGGAAAAAAAATCAATGTAAAGTCTGGATCTAGTGGTATGAAATCCTATGTACCCACTTAATTCTTTGCAAGAGTGATTAAAGTTGGGTGAACACCCTCAGATGACGGATAAAAAGATGTTGGGATTGGGATTCCTGGACTATCATGTGTGCAAACAAGTAATGGAGAACATGTTGTAAGCCTTGGGGTTGCATGTGATGCATGAAATGGCTCCCTTCGATGTTCAATGTGGTTAGTGTGGGATACTACACTAACCCATGAATGATAAAGGTTGAAAGAGAAGTAACCATAACAATATGGATTTATATTTTTTTAATGGAATTATTGGATGGGTGTCATCAAGTTTATGCGTAAGACATAACCCTCATAGTAGAGATTTTCATTTTTAACCTAGAAATGTGGTTGCAATCTAGTTGGATTGAACTATTGTAACTATTGACCTCAAGTTATAGGTCTGTGTGTGATGACACAAAAGTGAATAATGACCCTAAAAAGGTTTTTATATTCAAATTGCTAACCTGAATTAAGCAAATGGTTGTAATCCTCATTTGGAAGTACAAGTAGCACTTATGTTGGAAATTATGATAAGGTAATTTTAAACTGCAAAAACTTGAAACACTACATTTTTAGAGTGTCTTAATTGAACCACCACACAAGTGGCTATAAATGGTTAATTTAGAGATGCTGAGCTGAAATTTAACAACTTTCACTGATACATTTTGTTAAGGTAAGAACATATTTGGTTGGTAAACCTACCTATAATTTTTTAATGATTCTTTGTTGTGACCAATGGCCTTGTAAGGCATGTGATTAGGAAATTTACAATGAAGTTGGGATACTTGTGAACTATGATGTTGAAAAAAGATGCATGTCACACCGTGTATTAACCATCCTAGTGTTGTAAATGACACACAAGTTAAGAAAGGCATTACTTATTGCCCTGATTTAAAAGAAAGACATGGTTGTCTGAATGGTCAACTAAAATGCCAACAAGGTAACGTTGAGCATTGCCACCATTGATGATTTGGAAAATGTTATGAAATAATGCTACTTGGTAAGTAGAACATCTTGCAGGCAATATTTGTTCCTTGTCTATTTGATAAGTCATTGGGATGACTCCTCTTGAAGAGGGGGAGGATGTCATGCCCTGACTAAGGCCACATTGATGGAAATCTTGGACACACTCATCCAAGTTACATATTCATCTACTTTGTTATTCCACTTGAACCAATAATCTTTAAATTCAGTGCTTCATGTCTTCTTGTTGATTATATAGTCTATTACCATCTCTATCTCTTCCCTTAGCTTCTTAATAAAAATATTCTTCAATCCACAACTAAAGAATTATAACTTGCATCCTTGTCACTTTCTTGTCCCTCATAGTAAGGGTAAAAGCATACTACATTGAAGTTAGCAGACATATTAATCTCATCTGTTAGCTCTATCTCATAGACATATGATGCAATCTTAAAATTTTACATGGACAAAACTTCTTCCACTTAAGCTTGATTTGGAAAATGTTCTTTTCACAAATGAACTAAAAACAAGCCACTCACTTGGGATTCTTATTCTCTCCTCTTGTGATTCACAAGTCATTTGTATTCCATGACACTCTTCTCCAAATTTTAATATATTTATTCATTCACTTCATATACTCATCAAAATCATATCCCAAGGTCAAAGCATAATAGTGTGTCCCACTTTTTGATAAAAAGAGCTCACATACACTTTCAATCTACCTTCAAATATCTTGAGTTTGGGTCATTGATATTAATGAAACATATGTCTATTAGCTTATATATACAAAGTTGTCGTGCAAATATATTTTTCTAATTTTTTAAAAAATTGTTTAGTATTTTTTAGGATTTTTTTTTTTGAATTTTTTTTTGTCCACCTAGTGGAACACAATATTATTATTTGACCCCCCATTTTTTGGGATTATTTCCTATCAAGAATCTCAAAAAAAATTAGAGGATTCTATTCAATACATTTGTTTTCCCATCCATTTATTAATGACAAGATGAAATGAAACCCAACCTCATGCCCAACTTTCTCCACAAAGTTCTCTAAAAGTAACCCAAAAAAATTGTATCTCTAATTGAAAATATGCTCTTTGGCAATCCATACAACCTTACTATCTCTTTGAAATATAAATTAACAATGTTCATGGCATAACTTGTCTTCTTTCATGCAATGAAGTTTTACACTTTTGAGAACTTATCAATAACAACAAAGATAGAGTCATCCTTTTTTTTGTCCTTGGAAACCCAAGAAAACAATCCATGCTTATGTCTTCCCACAAACTTTTTGGTATTTTCAATGGCCAATAAAAACCTACATTTTGATTTTTTTCGTTTAGCATGTTGGAAAACTCTACAAACTTGCAAAAACCTCTTCACATACACAATTATTCTAGGCCAATAGTAGATTTCACTTAGTTACGACAATGTTTTGTCCTTGCCAAAATGATCGGCTAGTCATCCACTATGATTTTATCTTATTAAATTCTCCTTTATTTATCCTTGAGGTATACATAATTGTTGTCCTTCGAACAAAAATCCATCCTACAAAAAGAATTCTATCCGTGGCATTCTATCCATGCAGGTTGGGTGCTTGCACATTGTCCAAGCTTCCCTAAAACCCAAATAATCCTCATACTAATATTTCATTGAGTCAAACCAACTACCTATAATCTCATCTCATTCAACCAAAGGCATCTCCTACTTAATACATATATTACTCCTTTTGAAGGTCTAACTCATTATACATTTTACGATATAAATGAATTTATCATGAGATATTATAAAATATACTTTTTAAACCTATGATCAAAACTTAACCTTTCATGTACCTTTTCATGTCCCAAAAAGCACCAATAGTTGAACATGAAAAACTATTCATCAATTACAAATACATATATTCATATTTTTAAAAAAAATCATTTAGCATACCCTGCTCACCCTATAAAAAATAGTACAACCCTAATGTTTTTCAAGCATGCCTAACTATATCATAAAAAACCCTAAAAGTTATTCATTTTGGGTTCACTTTAGGTAGAGTTATGATCCATTCAAAATGAAACAATAACTACCATGATCCTCACAAAACCCTACAAGTTTCCCAAAAACTCAAACATTTGTGCATATTACTCAAAAATGTATCCAAATGTAGGAAGGAAGCAAGAGGATGGATTGAAGGCCACAGGAAGAAAAGTGGTGAAAAAATAAAAAAAATAGAGGAACAGGGCTTGCCATATCAAAGCAAAAATGTTCTTCTATACCACCCTGCCAATGAATTCTTACCAATGATGGACAAAGTATGAGCAAGCCTTTTTCTTATTTTCCTTGACAACACTTTATGCCCTATGGGAAGGCGCTAAATGAAATGAATCCTAGTAGTGTGTCAAATTTTCATCTTGTCAATGATTTGTGTTGCAAGGTTCACCCCATTTATTTAAATAAGAGACCTAGTGAGCCTAATGAAGGGTCAAGATGAGTTTCCAAGGTGATAGAGCATATATGAGCATGGATTGAGGTTTTAAAGGGTATGTCAAGGATGTTGACCAAACAAAAGGTCATGGATTGGAGGAGAAATCAAGAAATCACATTTGGAGGTCTTTTGTATATGCAAAATAAAGAGATGAGATCCCAAGAAAGAAGTTTAGGTGCTCATTGGCACATATAAAATTTGCATGGTGTCCTGAACCTTTTGGGAGAGATGTAAAATGGTCCTAAAAATGCTTTATAATCATTAGGAGATGGTTTCAAGGATATATTTGTATGAACAAATGTTAAGAAGATAAACTGGTCTAAAACCCCCTCAAAACCCTTATAGTGACCCGATTGGAGAGATATTACTAGAAATGGCCTAGAATGGATTGATAAGGCAAGTTTGATGTTTGGATCTTGTAGAGGGATCCATCAAGTATCTCTAGGTCATAGTGGTTTATCAGGGCAATGAGTGGAAGCTATAGAAAAATGCTTATTTCTAAATAATTTGATGTTATAAGCAAGGTTGACTAGGTCAATGCATGCAAGTGGATGGAGTTTTAAGGTCAAGACTTGTTCTTAATTTCCATGGCTAGTTTGGAAAGTTACAACATCTATTTCAATAATTTTGGTCACCCAAGTTGACCTATCGCTAACAGTGCTAACAATGAAGAAAGTGAGAAAAACCAAGCAAGAGTGATGTTTAAGGACAAGTTACAATAGATTAGGGATGAATCCATTTGTTTTGGGTCTTTTTTCAATACCTATACCCCATGCCCATGTTGGTTATATTCTTTTAAATTCATTACAAATGGTGAAAATAGTGCTCTCAAGATGGCTTGTCTAAGTGGAGATGGACATTGAAAGAGTAGGGTTCGAAGTTTGACTAATTTGTTCTATATTTTTCATTTGACCTTTCTTTATTTGTGATTGGATTTGAGATAAATATGTCTTAGGGTAATCCAAATTTATTTTAATTTCAAGGAAGTTCCCCCATAGGTGTTAAGAATCATTATCACCATGATTGGTTCTTAAGCCAGAATGATTGCTCTAGGTGTGCTAGGTGAAGTGAAGGGTTTGAGACTCTATGACAAGATTAATTATATATAATGAACTTTTTGATTTTTTTTAAGACCTAAATGAATTATTCATGCCTTGTGTAAGATGGATAGATAGATTAAGTTTTTAAAACATGAAAATACAAAATAGCTTGTCATATTGTGTGAGGAATGTGAGAGAGTGGCTTGAGAAATTGGTCTGTAAGACCAATAATTGACACTAGAGGTTGATATATATCTATTGGAGAATGATATATAATACTCACAAAAAATATTCATATTAAGTATAAGTCATGTAAGTTCCATTGCAAGTGCTAAATATAATGTTCTTCAAGAATGTGTTTGCAGGGTGTCTGATAGTTTTCTATATGTGGGTAAGAAATATGATTTTGAGGTATTTTGGACTGAGATGGAGAATCCAATGCATATGAAGTTGTACTATAGGTCTCTAAGGTCCATATTAATTTGTGTCTTCATGATAATTGCATATGTAGTTGTTGATGATCAAATGATTTTGATTGTACTTTGGTAGTGTTTGACCATTTTGAGTGGTCATGTTGCAAGAGTTGGTTTGAGCTTTTTTGGCCTATTTGGTGATGTCAAATGGACATGGTGATGCTTTTGAGGTCATGAAATATCTATTAATGTGATTTTTTCATGTGTTTACTTTGAAAAGTTTATTTTATGCTTTAGTTCTATGAGACAGACTTTTAGGTAGTGAGAAGGCCTAATGGCGAGTAGGCCTAATAGCTTGGTTCAAGTGGTGAGTTAAATGTATAGGTGGCATGGAGCTATGAGGAAGTCATCATGGGTATATTTAATAATTTTTTCAATCATTGGTGGATTATAAAGGTGTTTCAAGTGACTCCAAGTGTAATGTGTGCTTATGACAGACCTAATTGCATTAGGTCTCCTTTAAGGCCTAATGGGGGTTTGGCTCTTAAGGGGTATGACCGACCTATGGAGTGGTTATCTCACTTGTGTAACATGTTTATGGACCTATTTTAAGAGTAATCCAAGTGTTTTAAGGTTCTTGGTAGACCAAGATGGGTGAAAGCAATTTTTTGGTATAAAAGTAAGGTCTAATTGGCCTATTTGAGTAAGAGAGTTGGGAATATAAGCAAATAAAAAATCTCAATGAAGGAGTAGAGGTAGGTCATTTATACCTTCATGAAGAGGAATAGGATCAGTCATGAACATCAACTATATATTTTGAAAGTAGATGATAAGGTCAATTGACCTAATGAGCCTAGAAGAGAGATGTTGAGCGAGGAAGCCTAGGAGGCTATTTGAGAATGGTAGAAGGTTGAAGTGAGCTGAATGAGGTGAGATACTATTAGTAACTTCATCAGAGGAGTGTTCTTGATGTATGATAGTGTTTCATTTGTAGATTTATAAAAGAGAGAGAGCTAAATAAGAGATCACCATCAGTTGAGAGAGTAACAAGGTGTCTTGGGGTGATTAAGCTTGCCTTGGCTGGGTTGGTGCTTGGTCAAGATGGAGTTGGAGAAGCCTTGAAAGTTGGATATTGCATAAGTATCCTTCAAGTAGCTAGGTTGGTGCCAAGTCACTTATGGGGTTGGAGCCTCTTTGCATGTTGGAGCTTGCTAAAGGACTAGTTGGGATGGTGCCTAACTAGTGAGGGGTTGGTGTTCCTTGTGGGGTTGGTGCCTCACTAAATGTTATTTCATTGCTTATCATATAGTATTCTAACTGGTATAACAGTGGGTTTTATTTCCCATGAGGGTTTCCCACATAGCTATTGTGTTCATGTGTTATGATTTTGCTTCATACTTGTTTGCATGGTTGATTGTTTATTGTTATATCTCTATTCTAGTTTGAATAATTAAAGAATGATGAATGGAATTGAATGAAATGTTTTCACACTGAGTCACCTACATGCACCCTTCCCCCCACTCCCCTCAAGGGTTGTGCTTCCAATAGTTTTTACTAGAGTCACTTGGTGAGTTTCTTTCCAATTTCTTTTGAAATTGTATTTCAGTTCATGGGGCTTTCTAAGTTTTTTGTGCTATTGAGTGGATTGTTTAAGTTACAAGTAATCTAGACAGTTGCTTATGTTGTGCAAGGCCTACCTCTTCTCACACACTACTCATTCTTTGCAAGATTAACAAGTTAATGGTGTGCTACCTTTGTATATATGAGATGATCATAGAGCTAAAGATGCTTTTAATGTCAAATACTCTCAAGATAAAATTTTGAATTTGTTTCACCTTGGAATCAAAAGATTGAAACCTGTGCTTGAATATATGTATAAGTGATATCCAATGGATTTTAATAATACAAAGTGATATGTTTTAATGGAATATTGCATGTTTTTATCAAACACAGTGAAGAATATATTTGATTTGTTAGGTACTACAAGACAGAGGTCAAGGTTATGCGATTCTGATCTCCAAAGCCCCCAAAGTAACAAGCACAAGCTTTTCTCTTGAGGAACCATATGAGGTATATACAATATACCATGTGAAAAGGATAGGACTCTGGTTTTGTATGAAATTTATTGCCTTTTTATCACTTAATGTGAAATTAGCATTGTCTATTGAATCCTTTTGAATGATGTATAGTATTTAAAACTCTTTATTATATTTATGTACACCTGTTTGTAAAAATCTTTGACGTATGATAATTTTTTGTGTGTTGCTCTTCTAGATTATGAGTTTTTTGGTTTGCCTCATGAAATGGAAGTAGTAAATGTCAAAGGGGGTTCAATTGTCTAAATTGTAAATGGTCATTCTGGATTTGATATAGGAGTTTGGATATTGGAATGGATAGTGTGCATAGAGAGTCCCTTAATTAAAGGTGGGTTTAAAGTTATAACTGATACCATCATCTATGTGTAACATGTCATCATTTTGTATTTCTGATTAAAGTTTCTAATAATTCTGCCAGATTGTTTTTATAGTTGAGGAATGCTTTGATTCCATTAACCTGGCAAGTTGTGTGAATTATTTCACCACTTTGTATTTAGAGATGCTAAATATTTAAAAGGAAAAAAAGAATGGCATTCCCATTTGCTAGACCAATGGTGATATGCCTAATTTTATCTCAGAAAATATTCTTTTTTTTTTAAAAGAAATCTAAAAGGCATTGTTCAAAATTCCTCTACAATATGAATGATATATAATTATTGTTTTGGTGTCTTTTGAATGCAAATTGCAATACATATTGTTTAAAGTTTACCATAGCAAGAAAAATGATCAAGGTGGTTGATAAGCTACGAATTTAGAGAAGTTATAATAATGGCCTACACAAATTGCAATAAACTGACACTTTCATAAAAGTTTTAATAATGGCCCATGAAAATTGCAATAAGCTTTGAGCCATTGCTTTTCTTGTTTAGAGACAAAAATGTTGCCCTCTGTGTTTTGGCATAACAACTTCTCACTCAATGTTGATATAATAATAATGCTACCATAATAACTTATGCATGTGTTGCTTTGCATCCCTTCCTACTAGAAAATATTATAAAGAAGTCAACTTCTACTTAGTCACAAATACCAAACAAAGTAGTTTGAAGCCATTGCTTAAAACACACAAATAATTATTATGATGATAAATTCTTTCACCGTCCTCTAGACCAAATTGATATGTAGGAGTGAACAATGTGGGATTTTTAGTTTCTTTGTTGTTGTTAACCTTCACAACTTTTGCCTAAACTATGCTAAATATTTAAGGGATGTTTAAAACAAAACAAATTAATTTATAAATCATTTAGAAATTTGGGCTTTTGAGCAATAATGACCCTAAAGGACCTTATAAAGCATAGTATAACTGAATATTTCTACATCTGGGAATAGTTATTTGTCATTCACATGTGGCACTACCTAATTGCAGCATGTCCTTTAGTTTTTAGAAATTACTTTTCATGTGAAGTGGCAATGTTGCATTTAAATATTACATTTTGATTATATATATACAATTTTGGCCTTTATTAATTGTTGGAGGTTCTAGGTTGCACCCTAGCTAAGCAAAGGATTTTTCACGTCCTCTACCCAAACTAGTCCAACATGGGAATGACCCTAGGTTGTGGGTTGCCTAATGTTGGGTCAAACCTCTAAGATTTTTAATGAGGCTAGCTCCTCTGATATGACAATTTGAATTCCTCTTCTTGAAACTTGATCTATTGGGATGAAAAGGGGAGAGAATGCATGAATGAAAACCTAATTTAAGTGTGGTGATGCACAAATGTTCAATGATCCACTATCATCTTAGACACTTTATGACTACTAATGAATATAATGGGGACAAAGATTGATCAGGTTCTATGACAGAGGTCCAAACATGAGTGTTTTGTACGAAGGTTGAAAAGAGACCTACAACTTGAAGGACATGTAGAGATAGGTCTATGTAAGACACTATGGACTTATGACACTTCAAGAGAAACCTCGCTAGCTAACACTTCAAACAACCTGCAAGGAACTCACAGTCTTAAATCAAGGTACATGAAAGACCTATAGATGATGAACAAACAACATACATTTTATAAATTAGACCTCAACAAATCACAGTTAGCATTAAACTAGAATTTGAACTTGTCTTATATTGCTTCAAAAGAGTTTACAAAGTGATTTTAGCAAATGTTTGCTATACCCAGTCGAGGGATACAAATCAAGAGCTTCCATCTAGCATTTATATGAAGAAAGAAGTCTAGGGAGAGAAATTAGAACTGAAGGGGTCATTAATGAGCCCAATTTCACTTAGAACCACCACCGTAATCCTTCTTGAGCCTTTCTAATGCATTAATGTCACTATATCTTTCTCTGTCATGATGGAGAATGGGAAGACCAAGGTTAGCTACAGGAAGCAATCCCCACCATTGTATGAATCTCTCTCAATCTCATCAGAATTAATGCCCTTCATGGTCTTCCTCTTTTCACATTACCATGCAGCTACTTGAGCTTGCTCATGATGTTCTTTCTGGCATTCCTTGTACAGTCACCATTCTACCATTGCTTTTATATCCTGAATGTAGATCTTCTATGGATGAAAACCAATCATTCCATTAGTTTTCATAAAGCTATGATTACAAACGTAGATCCATGGGCTAAGATCTCTTGAACCTAAATGAGACATGAAACTTATGTCTATAAGTTCTCAAAAAGTTTTATAGAGCTTTAATGGCATTAGATAGCTTTGCAAGGTCTGCTCCCAATTATCAATATTATGTTTGATCTTGCATTTATGTCATTTACCTATTTGGGGTGGCAAGACCCTTCATCCAACATGTTTGCTTTTATGGCATCCTCTGGTTTAACCTTGGTTGAATTTTATCTCCACCAAATTTCTTGGCTTTTGAATTTTAACATCGACCGTCAATCTTGATTTGAGATCTCCACATTTTGCCAATTGTCAGCTCTTTATTTGTCTCATAGGATCCTACCATCAGCTCTTGGACTTTTTGACCTCATGCACACCATAGATATGCTTTGGTAATATTTGTATGCTCACCTTTGATCTTCTATAAAGTTAATGTCCTTGTGCTACTTGGCAGCTTCTCATTAGCCTTTGAGATCCATTGACTTGTTGAATCCTTTCTCACTATTAGATCTTTGTGTACAAATTAATACACACTGTTCATTTTCCTAGACCCACTGGCATCTGTTAGTCGACACTTGTCATTGGATCTCTACTTAGGTACTCTCTTTCCACTTATCATCAACACGTTCATGCTAACTTTTTGACTTGATGTTCACCGTTGATCTTCAATGTATGATTGAACTTGTGTTGTTAGATCTTGGGACCCACTGATACTGCCAGATTGCCCACTCACCATTGGATCTTGACCTTAGCTCTCAAGATTTAGAAAATTTTCACTCTTGTGTTAAACCTTGGGACATTTAAATTCTAATGGCTACTTCACAAAGCTAAAACTTGATGTTCATGCACTTATTTCATTTTGCAAGTTTAACTTTGAAGCCCTATATTTTGAGATAACAAGCTCATCAAGACATGAAATTTTTAGAGGATGATCTTGGCATGAATAAATTCATTTCCTTGCAATCTTTTGGCTTGAGAAGGCTTCCTGAACAAACTTATTAAATGCACAATCAAGCTGACCAGTCCATTTCTGCATGACGTCCTTGTGACAGTCTAGTTCTTTTGGACTTGTGCAAGAATTTTCAAGGCTTAAAATGATTTTTTGAGACCTATGAAACCTAATTTATTTCCATGAAGGCTTGAAACACCATGATAACCTGTTGGATCTTCTTTTCTTGCAAATCTAGACATGTTTGAAGACTTATTTCTCATAGATCATCAAATTGCACTTTAAGCTTGCTTAAAGTGTTTCAAAAGCTTTGTAAGCAATATGAGATATTTGGACCACTCATTCCATCTAGAACTTTGTTCAGTTCATCCACTCAAGTAGAAGCTTGTCATGTGGGTCAAAATGGTCAACATTTCTGGCAACTTAGCTAGGCTGACTAGCCTATTGGTCATGGAACCTAGAATTTGATCAAGCTTTCTCATGATAACTAGACAAACAAAGCATCATTTTTAAAAGGATTCTGACTGACTCCTGGAAACAGCTTGAAGTAAAGTGACACACACACAAACAACAAGAAAGCAACAAAACACACTAGATAGTAGAAAAACTACAAACAGAGTAATGTACAAAAGCACCTAGAGGTAAATATAGATCTATCTACCTATGTACAAATATCATGAAGTAACATTAGTAGCATAATTTAATATGCCTCCCATTGATAGGGATGGGAAGGCTCTCTCCATTAACCTATCAAAATCAAAGTCATTGCTCTCTTTGCAACCTGTGTTAACATAAGGTCCACTCCAAAGACTATTAAACTTGGAGTGTTTTCCTAGTTTCACATGGTCCTCATACCATTTGAGGACTATGTCACCTTACTGGAATGTTTTTGAGAAATCTCTTTTGTCAAATGACCTCTTCACTTGGTTTTGATTTGACCACATAATGTGCATAGTAGTATCTCTTGCCTCCTTCCAGCTGTCTTAACTCATTCAGCCTTACATGCATGGCATCATCCTCTGGGAGCTCAAGTCGATGTGCAAGCTCTAATGCAAGAAGTTCAAGAAATATAGGAAGTTTGGCTTGTTTCCCATAGAAAATAAGGTATGGGAAGTGTTTATTAGCTTTCTTAGGTGTCACTCTGTCTGCCCATAGGGCAGTGCTTAATCTAGTATGCCACTCCCTTTGACTATCCTCCATAGTTCTCTTGATAATCCTCGACAAGTTCTTATTGGTGGACTTGGCTAGTCCACTAACCTATGGGTAATAGTTCAAGGATGACTTGAGATAAATTCCATGTGAAATATCCCACTCACATACCTTATTACTATTGAAGGCCAATGCATTATTAGAAATAATTGTAGAATGTACACCAAATCTGGTCACAAACTATCATAAAAGTCCAAAATTGAATTTTCATTAGCTTCCTTGAGTGAAATTGCTTCAACCCACCTTGTAAAATAGTTTGTATTTGTAATGATCCATTTATGTCCTTTACTTGAATGGGATTGTATCATCCCTATGAAATTTAAGCCTCATTTCATGAAAGGTTGTTATACTTGTATGGGTTGCAAGGGAAGGGTAGCTAGCTTCTGCTTACCAACAAACATTGTACATTTTGGGCATTTATTTACCCAAGAGTGTGCATCTTTGAACATTGTGGGACAAAAGTACCCATTTCTAATAATTTTGGATGATGTGGTCTTGGCAGCAAAATACCCACCAGGTGGACCATCATGGAACTGCTCAAGCAACTTGTCTATTTGGCATGATTCCACACACCTCAAAAGCATGCCTCTTATGTCTCTCTTGAAAAGTAGTCCTTCTATCAGTTCATAAGGTATAATTTGAAACATGAATTACTTTATCTTGGCTCTATCTAGTCCCATAAGACATTGCCTTGACTCAATAAATCTGACTATATCATGTGTCCAACTTAAAGGTGTGTTGTCTGCAGCTCCCTGTTGGCTGTCATAGACTACCAACAAATAATCTTTATCTTGATTTACTTCTGATGCAAGGTGTTCACATAACCCTCTTCCCCTTACAAGCTTTGTGACTATGACTTCAAGGTCATACTCCATGCATTTTATCACCCATCCGGCTCTTTTCTCATTGAGGTCTTTGTTGAGTATAAACTCTTTAATACTTGGGTGCACCACCATGAGTATGATCTTACTAGTAAAAACCATGTGTCCAAATTTCTTCAAGCCTCTCACTAATGCAAGCATATGTTTCTATACAAAGCTATACTTATCCTCATACCCATCTAAGACATGACTAAAAAAAGCAATAGGTTGTTCCAAACCCTGTTCATTCCATTGCATCAACATGGCAAAGATTGCATCTAATGTAGAGAAGGCATATAAGTAGAATTTCTTGTTAAAATCAGGATTAAGAAGAGTAGGGTCATGAGAGATGGCCTCCTTTAAGGCCTCAAAACTCCTCTTACCTTATTTGGTCCATGTAAAATCCTTGCCTTTTCTTAACATGTGATTAAGAGGCTTGACCAACTCTGTAAAGACTAGGATAAACCTTATAAAAATAATCTTTCCTAAGAAGCTCTGTAGACCCTTCTTATGTTTGGGCAAGGGTAAGGATAAGATGGACTCAATTCTTTTAGGATTTATGGAAAGACCATCCTTAGACACCACATGCCCTAATAACCTGCCATCATAAACACCAAATATACATTTTTTTGATTTAATGACACACCAAACTCCCTACATCTGTCAAATAATAACCTCAAATGAGCTATGTAATCATCTGGGTCTTTTGAGAAAATAGTATTTTCATATTAGATAGATGAACACCATGTCATTGATCAAACCTTCAAAAACAACATCCATTGCCCTATGGAAGTTACTCCAGCATTGGATAGTCTAAAGGGCATTTTCATATATGCATAAGTGCCCCACTTTGTGGTGAAGTTTGTCTTATGCCTATCTTCTTCTTTGACCATGATCTGATTATAACTAGAGTAGCCATCAAGCAATGAGAATTTTTGAGAACCTACCACCTTTTGAAGAATCTAATCCATTGAGGGCAGTGGGTAATGATCTTTTAAGGACACCTTATTGAGGTCCCTAAAGTCAACACATAAACATGTTTCCCCATTCTTATTCCTCACTGGCACAAGGTTTGACATCCATGAAGAATGTTTAATGGGTAATATTATTTTTGATACAATCAACTTAAAAAACTCTCTTCTCATCAATTCCTCCACTTTTGGGTTGACTGGGCTTTGTTTCTACCTGACTAGTTTTGCATTGCTTTCTAGTTCAATGGTATGTTTTTAAATTTTAAGATCAAAACCCTTCAAATCTTTTTGTTCACATGCAAATACATCGAACAACTCTTGGCGTAAGGCAACAAATGCATCTCTCTCTTATGTTGCATTAATATTTCCTAACTTCAACAATTTGTCCTTGAAGATCTCTATCTTTTCATAATATTCTTCCTTGGCTGAGATGCATGCCTTGCCTCTTCCCTCTTGGTCATCTTCATTTAAAATGATTTCTAATATCACAAGCCCCCTAGACAACTTTTTAGATTTCATCTACAGTTTCTGGTCATCATATTGATGTTGGAATTTACCCTGACTCTTATGGCAGAATTATGCCTCTTGCATCAGACATATAATTTGGTCATCATTATTAAACACCTACCAACTCACCTCATTGTCAGGTATAGCTGGCCTACATATGATCTTGATCTTGTCTCGGCTCTAGTTGCCTTTGACTCCTTTTACAAACCTCATACTGAGCTCCAATGGATGCAAGCATATCTGCATGTTGATTTGCCTTTCTTGGTATGGATTGTATATTGAATGCTAGGAAGTCCTCTATGACATCCCATACATGATGCTTGTAAGCTTTCAAATGGTGGTTCTTGACTACACTTATTCCTTTCACTTGTTGTACAACAAGCTCACTATCACCCTTGACTTGAAGAAGTTTGACACCTCTTCTCCTTGCCTCTTGCAAACCATGTAAAAAAGATTCATATTCAATGGTGTTTGAAATGCAACTAAATTGAAATATTGCAGCGGAATAGTACTTCTGATCTAAGGGTGAAACCAGGATGGCTCCATCTCTACTCCACCATTATTTGACCTTGATTTATCAAAGAATAAAGTCCATAGACCATCTTCCCCTTGATTGGTGTTAGTTAGGCAAGGTATAGCAACACCTTCCTCATGCATGCAACACAACCCTAAATCTACTTCTTCAATATTGCTATAGGGGTCAAATCCATGATTGTCAGCTACCCATTCAACCAAGTACATGTATACAATGCCTTTAAGATGGTCATGAGGTTCTTGTTCACTAACATTTTCATCCTCTTAAAATATGGTACAGTTGACATTTACAAGGTTAGGCATGTAGGGCTCTAGGTGGAACCTAGAGATAGGTTCTAACCTAACAGTGACCTTAGTCTCACATCTAGGCCTAAACACCATGTATGACCAGCCAGAAGTTAAATAGCCTCCAATTTTTGTAGTAAAGTTCCTAGATAGGCATAGGAAAAAATATGGGGGTAGGTGTACAACCATTACATCTTGAGTGATGACATAATATGGGCAAGATGCCAATGTGATCTTAAGATCTTTCAATATACCCACTATTTTGGTGGGGGAACCATCCAACTAGGGAACGCCTTTTTCATTAGGCACATACTTAAGATCAAGCTTATCTGCTATGGATTTAGGCATAATTGAGGTTGAAGCACCTAAATCTCTCATACAATTATGCACTAAACAATCCCCTATGATGACTGAAAAATAAAATGGAGGGGGTTTGACAACCTTAGGGGGATGGACAACATTATGAACTTGATCTTAACTAGGAACTTGAACTTGACTAGGCTGACTACTATTTGTAAAAACAATGTTGACCTTATCAACTATCTCATTCACATGAGAAGGCTTGAGGAGCTCTTGCTGACGAATCTCTTTCTATCCCAAAAAAGAAAAAGCATCATACATAGACATAGTGACATTAGCCTTTTTCACATGATCCATAATATTGAAAGGAAGACTAGTACCTTTTAACTGCACCTTGGAAGTAGAAGTGTTACTTGGCACTTGAGTGACATGAGGAACAAAATGAGACTTATACTAATGCCCATGATGTTGAGATATTTGCTGATTTATAGGAGTTTTAGTAGCTACATTTGAAGTGATAGGTTGTTAAGTGACATGTGGGGGTGTTGAAGAAGCCTTAGGCTACCCCAAATTGTCATCCAACATCCTCCTCTTAACTGTTGTATGGACTGTAACTGGTTCATCTACTCTTTAAGTAGTCTGCCCCGTGTTCACTACTACATGCTCAAATATATGCTCTCCTTATTGAAATTTTATGCATGCGGTGTCAGCTAGTGCCTTACCCATGCTTGCTTGCTATTGAATCTGAGCTTCTAATGGTGTTAAGGAAGGCATATTACCCTGATTCATTGGAGGGCCTTATGGTGGAGTGGGCATTAAGTCATGGCCTTGAAATGAAGGGACATCATGCCAACTAGGATCCTGATACATTTTTCCACTTATATTGATTACCATCTCATTGGACTACCCTCACGATTGCCATTAACCCTCTTGTGCAAGGTTGTTTTGTATAGGGACCAAGGCTCTTGAGCTACTTGCAACTATGGGATTGCAACTATTATAAGATCTACCTTGAGTAATTTGGCCTTGGGCTTGTTGAATTGATGGATAAGGGGGTATATTATAGGATTGAGTAGGGTATTGGGCTTGGAAGGGACCTTGGTATAGCCTATATGAAGTCTGTTGTTGTCTCTCTAGAGTCACTAGCTTGTTGTTTTGTGCCTTCAACAAGATCTCAATCTTTGCAAATTTATCCACTTGACTATCATCAAGCTGGGCTTGATTATTTGGAGAGGGCAATGGAGAAATGGTAGGTGGGGTTGGTTGAAGCTAAAAAAAAAGTGGCATGAGAGGTCTTGGCATGATTTTCCCTGCCTATATCAAGCAATGTTGTGCTCTTATAGCTACTCATAAGCCCCAGGTAGAGTTGCCCACCCATAGATTGGATCATGACTATAATGTCTAATTTCAATGCTCTCAGATAGTAAAGAAAATCATAATTGGGTGTGGGCTTAATGATGACAGGGATCCTATCCCAAGTCTTTTGGAATCTATAGTTGAAATCAACCACAGATTCTTGGGGTGCCCTCTAGATTGAGGTAAGTTGTTCAACAAGTGACACATGGTCACTTATATTCTCAAAATGTTTACATAGGAACTCACCAAACTCATCCCAGGTATTGATTGAGGTAGGATCTATACCTCTATACCATTATAGGGCTTTGCCTTTCAAGGATGTGGCTAGTAGTCTCATGGCTACATTCTCTTGTGTAATGTTATGTACTAAGCAAAGGTTTGAAATGTCAGCAATGTGATCTACAGGGGTGGTGGAGTTTTCCCCTATGAACTATGGTAGACTCTTCAAGGAGGCAACAGGGATGTCATCATGTTTTTGAAGGTTAAGGGGGCTGCCACCATTGAAGGGTACAAAATCTTGCATTTTGGGCCTTGTCATTCATAGTGGGGGTTGCACTACTTAAAACATCAGGGTGACCAGGAGATGAATATTTATTTTGGAGATAAGGACCTATCTTATTGAATCTTGCTCTTTTATATGAATTAGAAGGTAGCTCAATGAATTCAAAAGGGATACCTTTACTAACTGATCTTCTAGTAATCGTTGGCATGAGAGGGTTATCTGAATGATGTTATGAACTCTATAACTTGGAGGATCATCAACTTTTGATGGTGGTGGGCACTTCCTCTAATGCAAATACTTCCTCACAACTCTAGACTTTAGATATGCAAAAGAGAATGTGTCCCACCAAGCATGCCAAAAAAATTTGGAGGTTTTAGGTTACACCCTAGCTAAGCAAATGATTGTTCAGGTTCTCTACCCAAACCTAGTGTAACACGGGAATGACCTACGTTGTGGGTTACCTAATGTTGGGTTAGACCTTTAGGATTTTTAATGAGGCTAGCTCCTCTGATATGATAATTTGAATCTCTCTTCTTGAAACTTGATCTATTAGGATGAAAAGGGGAGAGAATGCATGAATGAAAACCTACTTTAAGTGTGGTGATGTACCAATGTTCAATGATCCACTATCAGCTTAGATAATTTATGACTACTAGTGAATACAATGGGGACAAGGATTGATCAGGTTATGTAACAAATTTCCAAACATGAGTGATTTGTATGAAGGTTGAAAAGAGATCTTCTACTTGAAGAATAGGCAGAGATAGGTCTATGTAAGACACTATGGACTTATGAAACTTCAAGAGAAAGATCACTAGCTAATACTTCACACAACTTACAATGAACTCATAGTCTTAAAATAAGGTACATGAAGGACTTACATATGATGAACATAGAACATACATTCTGTTAATCAAAATTCAACAGAGCACACTTAGCATTAAATCAGAATATGAACTTGTCTTATATTGCTTCAAAAGAGTTTACAAACTGATTTTAGCAGAGGTTTGTTATACCCAGTCAAGGGATACAAATCAAGATCTCCAAGATAGCATTTATAGGAAGAAAGAAGGCCAGGGAGAGAAATTGGCATTGAAGGGGTCATTAATGAGCCCAATTCCACTTAGGACAACCATCATCGCAATCCTTATTGAGCCTTGAATGTCATTGTATCTTTCTCTGTCATGATGGAGAATGGAAAGATCAAGATTAGCTGCAAGAAGCAATCCCCACCATTGTATGAATCTCTCTCAAGCTCCTCAGAATTAATGCCCTTCATGGACTTCCTCTTTTCACGTTATCATGTAGCTACTTGAGCTCACTCATGATGTTCTTTCTGACATTCTTTGCATAGTCACCATTATGCTATTGCTTCTATACCTTGAATGTAGAGCTTCTATGGATGAAAACCAATCATCCCATTGGTTTTCATAGAGATGTGATTTCAAATGTAGATCTGTGGGCTAAGATATCTTAAACCTAATCGAGACATGAAACTTATGTCTATAAGCTCTCAAAAATCTTTACAGAGCTTTAATGGCATTAGATGACTTTGCAGGGTCTGTTCCTAGTTATCCAGATTTCATTTGATCTTGTGTTTATGTCATTCACCTATTTGGGGTAGGGATACCCTTCATCTAATGTGTCTTTTTCCATAGTTTCCTTTCGTTCAACCTTGGTCAAATTTTCTCTTAATCAAAGTTCCTAGATTTCAACTTTTAACATTGACCATCGATCCTGATTTGAGCTCTCCACATTTTGCCAATTGTTAGCTCTTTATGTGTCCTATAGGACCCTGTTGTTAGCTCTTGGACTCTTTAACCTCATGTGCACCATATATCTACTTTGGTATATCTTCACGTTCATCATTGATCTTCTATCAATTTAACACACTTATGCCACTTGGAAGCTTCTCATTAGCCTTTGAGATCCATTCACTTTTTGACTTCTCACTCACCATTAGATCTCTGTGTATGAATGAATATGCACCGTTGATCCTTAGACCCATTAGCATCTATCAGTTGATGCTCATTGTTGGATCTCTGCTCAGGTAACCAAGATATTGCCACTTGTCATCAACATGTTCATGCTAACTTTTTGACTTGATGCTCACCGTTGATCTTCAATGTACAATTGAACACGTGTCATTAGATCTTGGGACCCACTAACACTGCCAGATTGCCTACTCATTGTTGGATCTTGACCTTAGCTCCCAATATTTGGACACTTGTTACTCTCATGTTAAACTTTAGGACATTTAAATTCCAACGGCTACTTCACAAAGCTAAAACTTGACATCCATGTGCCTATTTCATTTTGCAAATCTAACTTTGAAGATCTATATCTTGAGATAGTAAGCTCATCAAGACATGAAATTTGCAAAGGATGATCTTGGCATGAAGAACTTCATGTCCATGCAATATTTTGGCCTAAAAAGGCTTCCTAAGCAAACTTATTAAATGAATAATCAAGTTGATCAGTCTATTTCTACATGACATCCTCATGATGGTCTGGTTCTTTTGGACTTGTGCATGAATTTTCAAGGCTCAAAATGAGTTTTTGAGACTTGTAAAACCTGCTTTATGTCCATGGAGGCTTGAAACACCATGAGAACCTACTGGATCTTCTTCCCTTGTAACTTTAGGCTTGTGTCAAGACTTGTTTCTCAAATATCAATAAATTGCACTTTAAGCTTGCTTAAAGTGTTTCAAAAGCTTTGTAAGCAATATGAGATCTTTGGACCACTCATTCGATCCAAAACTTCATTCATTTCATCCACTTAAGCAGAAGCTTGGCATATGGGCCAAAATGGTCAACAGTAACTATATCAAATTAATAATCCTACACGAGTAGTATATTTCAGATAATATTTTATAAGAGAAAAAGGAAATAAAACATAAAACACAATAGTTAATATTTCGAGATCTTTTCCTTGACAACTTATGATTGTTGAGTAGAACTTGGTTGTTATGGAATGTGGATGATGTTTGATAAAAAAAAAATGCATTGGATATTATTTTGAGCTAGTTAATTTAAGGATATTGATAAGTAATATTTTCAAAATTCCATGATGAAAGTTTTGGATAAAATTAGGTTTCTTTAGAGTTTTTAATATGAGAATAATTGTCAATTTCTAGATGGATTAGAACATATATAGTTAATGCTCTGAAAATGAATTACAGTTGCATTTGATCAATAATTAAGCTATGAATATTTTATGTTTTGTTCCATGATGTTTGGTGCACCTATCTGTGCAAAATATCATGGCATTAGATTATTAATCTTTCATGGGATTTTATTTTGAATGTGTTTTCATCATCATCATCATCATCATCATCATCATCATCATCATCATCATCATCATCATCATCATCATCATCATCTTTTAGTCTTTTACCCCCAATGATCTCCACGAATAAATCATTTTACCCAAATAGTAATTTTCCTCGTGATATTGGTTTTCACCAAAATGGTATTTTTCAACGTGATTTATTTATGGATAGCAAATAAACTGGAATTCACATAGAATTAGGTGGTATAAACTTTGAATCATTTTTGTTGCTTTGCCCTATGGACAAGGTTTAGCCCAACACAACAAAACTGACATGATTCTAGATATAGTTGCTATTCAAATGAAAAATTAAATAGAGAGCACATACTAAATGTATCGCAGTTCTTTTATACAATTGAAGATTAACTGCCATGGAGATTCTCCATAAGCTATTGTCTACAAACCATACAAGAAATCCATGGTTGCATTGATTAAAATATTTTAGAGCAGTCTAAAAGATTTTAGAGCTTTATTATTCATTTTTTTCTAGAGATTATAGAAATGGTCAACTCCACGGAGTTTTTTTTTGCCAAATTTCACGAGTTTAAAATGCCTTAACATTCAACAGATATAATATCACAAGTTTTTAAAATGTCTTGAGAGTAAATTTACATTTACATTTTACTTAATATTATAATAGTATAAAAATATTGCTTAATATATTTTTACATGGATCATGATATTTAATATATATTTTAAACATTTATAATAGTATTAAAAAAAAGTTGAACATTTTATTTTAATAGTTAAATATAAACGATCATATAAAAATAAGTACAATGTAAAAATTGAACATTTTGTTCTAATAAACAAATATATAAGTATATATGTGTACTAAAAGTTATACATATATGTACAAATCAATTTTTTATTAATGGATGTTGATGTTTAATTTTTGCAACTTATCACCTTAATTAAATAGTTAAATATATATCTTTAATCTTTAATGTTTTATTATTAACGTTAAAGGGGGGGATTTTTTTGAACTAGGGTCCCCAAACCTTATGGGAAGATCCAATACAAAGGAGACAGAAGGCTAACCAAGCTAAATAGAGAAACAGGGACACCACAGTCCAAATTTAACTACAAAACAACCTCGAAATAGTCCAATAGCTACATAAAAATTACACTACTCCAGAGTTTTAGATACATCTTCCCAGCATGCTTTCTTTTTCTTGAGATTCATATCTATTTGTATCAATAAACTTGCATGATCTATATTGTGTTGGATACTACTACTTTGTCCTTTTTTGCCCTTACCTTTTCCAACATAGCTAGAATCAAACAATTCTTTGAGATGAGCCCTAAGATTTTCCATGTTTTGAATACCTTCATTCATTGTAGCCTTGCTACAATTGATTAGGAAACTTATCTTGTTTTTGTAAATTCTCATTGGCATGCTCAAGGAAGTACACTCTGAAGTTTAGCCGCTGAATTTGGTTGTCCATTTTCTTTGCCAAAGTTTTAGACAGAGTTTCATTCTCCTACTGAAATACATTCAACTTACTCTTTAGAATCATCATTCAAAATACATTCATTTAACTTAATCTTTAATGTTTTAAATACATTCAATTTTGAATTGTATATATTATTAAATACATTTATTATTATCAAATGGCTCTCATATACATTACTACGACCAGGTGATGGTTATAAGAAAGTTACATCCAACATTGTGGCCGGCAAGATTAAACCAAAAATGACCAAAACGTCCCGTATTTTTCAATTCAATTTGGATTGTTGAATGTTCAACTAGGATGCATTCACCACTAAAAAAACATATGAACGCTGATAAGACAATATAATACGAGCATTATAATTGAGGTGGACAATATGATATGTATTTTCCAATTCATTTTCGAATGTTGAATTTTCAACTAGAACGTACGGCCATAAAAGGAACAAATCAATTTTATGGTAACTCACTTTTTTGAATTTTTTTTAAAAAGGAAATTGATCTTTTTCAAATTTAATATGGAAACTAAATTGATAAAGTCAAGGATTTATTTTAAAGATTGTACTTGAGATTAGTATTGTTTTCAAGTATCGATTATTTATCATGGTTCTCAATAATGTAAAATATTGATTATAATATATTAAGTAGAATGTAATTTGATCTAGTAGAATTGCATGATGTAGTATTTATCTATTAAAAATTTTAGTATTATAATGAAAGTCCACTATCTTCTTAAAATTTTATATGACTTATCTATATGTACGCATTGATTGTTTTTTCTTCTTCACTTATATACTTGTTCTAAATGTACTTATGTATATATAAATTGTATGAATTTAAATTAGGACCCTTTTGGCACATAAAGGTGAAAAAGGCAACAACATCGAACCATGGGATACAAGCGCTCTTAAATACACATACACAACACACTCCCATAGAAACTTACATTGTACATTATTAGACACCTGAAACATATATTGTACAATTCTATGGGGACAAATAGAAACTTAGATGATGAAGAGAGAAATAGGGAGCAAAAAGAAAGGGTCGCACATGACCGAAAAGACAAAAAACACAAAAAATGAGTCAATAAAGACTAATTTGGACTAATAAGAAGGAAGTGCACATGTGCCCTAAAATAATACAATTTGATGACTAATAAATATCCCTAGACCATTTTTAAGTATCTACATAATAACCCACTTTTAAATGTGTGTATGTGTGCATGTGCATGTGTGCATACATATAAAAGTAAAACAAGTAGAGGGGAGATACAAAAAGCCACTCCCATAGCTCTTTTAGAACCTCCAATGCTAGTTGACAAATCATAACTTTGGCTAAACTTTGAGGTGTTTTAGACATATTTAGGGTTTGCTTCTTGTCACTCAGGGTTGAATAGGAAAGAATAGAGTAATGCATTTGAATGTGCAAGTGATTGATATATGCTTGATGGGTGCTTACTAGATAGGGAATATGTTTAAACTAATTGCGTATTTATGTGGGACTTTTTGAGTACTTTATCATGTCACTCAAATGTGAAACATACGAGCTGACCTATAAGAAAAATTTAATTTTGTAAAATCATTGTTGCTTGGTGCAGGATGACTCCATCAGGTTTGGACAAGTCTAGAACTATGAAAAAGTCCAAGTCTGATGATTTTATTTAGAAGGAAATAATACTAATCTAATAATTTGAAGATAGTCTGAATATAATTTTGAACATGTTAGACACAGAGTAAAGAATTTTTGTATGTGATTAATAATAAATCAGATAGATCGGATCTATGAAAAACATACAGATATGAGAGAAAGATGGATAAAAACTATATATATACAAAATCATGTAAAATGAAAATAAATCAAAATTAACTTTACCAATTATTCAATACCAAACTTTAGTATCTACACTAAAATTATAGTCATAAAAAGTTATATATTTTGGACATTCAAAGATTTCTATAATGTAATGGAACTTTACACTTTACATGAATAGTTTAAATAGATTTAAGTTCTAATATTATTTCATATTTTCTGAATATTTGTTTTATTTTTAATGTAAAATGTTTAACATGATATTCTATTTTGTAAGATAAATATTATTTAAAATTTTTTATACACTATTAAAACCGAATTTGTCAATTTATCCTTCGGAACCGGGATGTGTAAAGTCAGGGTACCAATAAAACACAAATAGAAAGGTAGTTAAACAACTAGGTAAACCGTTAACAAAAAAAATTCCAAGCCTCTTGTCAGCTACTCTGCAACTGGCCCAAGGTAGGAAATTCTCGGCCCCCTGTCAGCCACTCATGTTTGATGTTATCCAATTGACGTGACACCTGCTTCATGTTGGAGCGTTTTTCAGAGGAATCTTCTGAACACCACAAACCAATTTGAAACAATGAGCTCAAAATTCGGAATTCATTGTAATTGGTGAGCAACAGCCGGGGGAACCTTCGATTTAGATAGGTTGATTTCACCCACATATGCAGGGTCAAATCCCCTTTAAACATGTCATTGGTGGGACTCTTTCATGTGAGAATTTGAAGTAACAAAATGCCAAAGCTATACACATCTCCTCGAGTGGAAACGCTTCCTCCAAACCCATACTCTCTAATAATTCAATCAGGTAGATCAATGCAACTATTATACACATGAATATCTGAATTTCAAAATAAGGAAAATGTAACGGCTTGCAAACCATACATGGTGCAATGTAGCCCACGGAACCTTTTATACTAATAGAATCAAAGAGTGGAGGCGTTCCATCCATTATTCTAGCTATCTCGAAACCTATTAGATATGCTATAATGTCTTGGTTTAAAAGCTCGTTACTTGGTTTTATATCACAATGCACTATCTACACATCATGATGAAGGTATTCAATGGCATGCACGTTACTTGGTTTTATATCTATAGCTATATTTAATCGTTCTTTCAATGCCAGTTCACAACTTTCATCGTCATCAGTGGAACAGGTGGTTATAACTTTAGCCACGTTTCAATGTCGAATCCTTCTCAGTGCTCTACAGTCTGCTTCGAACTTCTTGTCGGCATCAAAATTGAAAACCTTCACAACAACTATCCTGCCATTCCACAAAATTCCTCTGTAGACTGCTCTAGAGTTACTCTCTCCCAACAAGTTGGTCTCATTGAACGTATATGTTACTCTGACAATCTCTTCATATGGGATATGTCTAAACATAAAGATTTCGAACCTATGTTCATACAAGATCCTTATCTCCAACCTCCTTATCCACAAAAATCCCCGAAGGAAAACAAACGCAGTAACACCAAATGTTCCAGCTGTCACTGCTCGCACTACTTTTGTAGATTCTAAACCAATGTCATATGCTTGATCTCACAGACTATGAACAAAAGTTAATAATAGAAAGACAAACAAAGAATCAACATTAAAAAATAGAGCATCACACCAAAAAATCAAATAACAGGGCATGGCAAATAATACACAGATTTGTATTTTGTGTAGAGTGTAAATAACAGTCTTTATTGATGTATATATATAAAAAAACTATGCTAAAGATAGAATGGATAACAAAAAAAATAACAAAGCATGCACTTGGCATGCATTCTTTGCTACGTGGGAAGACTGAGAGTTTGATGGCAAAGAAGAGTTTGTTCACTACTCTTTAAACTAGTAGTTTAAAAATAGAACTGAGCATGTTTTTTAAATGAACTGCAGCATCACTTTTCAACATACTCCCCCTTAATGCTGAGAGGGCTTACAATCTAATCTCTGAGTGTCAAAAATTGATCTGTTGCAACTGCTTTCATGAAGATATCTGCGAACTGTTCTTTAGTGTTGATGTATTTCAATTCTACTACCTTCATCTACACTAAATTTCGGATAAAATGATGCTTTAAATCAAAAAAAATTGTCCTACTGTGATGGACTGGATTCTTGGCCAATTTAATAGCATTAATGTTATCACAAAAAATAACTGTGGGCTGAACTTGAATCTCTCCAATTTCTTCAAGAAGTTTTCTAAGCCATAATGCTTGTGTACCTACTAAAGTGACTGCAACATACTCTACCTCTGTAGAAGAAAGGGAAACTATACTTTGCTTCTTTGAGTTCCAAGTAATCAAACCAGAACCAAAAGAAAAACAATTCCCAGTGTTGACTTTTGGTCATCCAAACTACCTCCCCAATCAAAATCACTAAAACCAACAAAATTGAACCTTTTATAAGTGTACTAATGAATACCAAAATCTAGAGTGCCTTTCACATACCTCAAAATTCTCTTGGTTGCCTTCATATGTATTCCTGATGGCTCTGCCATGTACCTTGAAACAAGTGAAACTGAATAAGCAATATCAAGTCTTGTATGAGTTAGAAACATTAAGCTTCCAACAATACTTCTATAAGATGTCTCATCAACTCTTTTAGCACCATCATCTCTACACAACACAACTCCATGAGCAACTGGAGTGAAGATTGGTTTACAATCAACCATATCAAATTTTTTCAACATATCTTTAGCATACCTTGTTTGACAAATAAAAATTTTAGTCTCCCTTTGATAAACCTCCATTTCTAAAAAATATTTCATGAAGCCTAAATCTTTCATCTCAAATTCATTCATCATGGAAACTTTGAATTCATCCTTCATCATAGAATTGCTACCCATATACAACAAGTCATCAACGTACAAACTTACAATTAGAATATCATTACCTTCTTGTTTGTAGTAAAGGGTAGGTTCACTCTTACTTCTTTGAAAGCCACTTTCTTGAAAATATCCATCAATCCTAGCATACCATGCTCTTGGTGCTTGTTTGAGGCCATATAAAGCCTTGTTTAACTTGTAGACATGATGTTCTTTTCCTTGCACTTCAAAACCTTGTGGTTGTTCCACATATATGTCTTCTTCTAAGTACCCATTTAAGAAGACACTTTTCACATCCATATGATGGATGCTCCAATTCTTTTGAGCTGCTAATGAAATCAGCTTTCTAATGGTTTCTTGTCTTGCTACTGGTGCAAATGTCTCTTCATAATCAATGTCATACTTTTGTGTGAAGCCTTTAACAACTAATCTCGCCTTATGTCTTTCAACACTTCCATCACTATTACACTTAGTCTTGTAGACCCATTTGGTGCCAATCTTCTTCTTGTCACGTGGAAGCTTTGTAAGCTCCCAAGTGTCATTTCTGTGAATAGAATCCATCTCTTTTTGCATTGCTTGCATCCAAACTTCATTAGTATATTCATCTTCAAAACATGATGGTTCAAAATCAGCCTTGGTAAGTAAAGGAAAATTCAGTGTCTCACCTCTTGGATTTTCTTCATGTGCTTGATTTGAACTCCTTTGATAAATGTCACTCAATCTTCTTACCTTCTTTGTAGAACTAGGACTTGAATCTGGGCTTACACTTGGAATTGAACAACTAGATGAGGGGTTACTTGGTGGATTTGTAGCACTTGGAATAGAAATATTAGTGGGCTGCCCATGATCAATATTATCCATAATAACTTCATTTAAAACAGATTTTGACTTCTCCATATGGCCTTTTTGATGACCATAAACTCCCCCTTCATCAAAAATCACATCTCTTGGCACAATAAGCCTATTAGTGAGAGGATTATATAACTTGTAAGCCTTACTTTCCTCACTATATCCAACAAAAACACATGACTCACTTTTGGGATCTAACTTTTGCCTCTTTTGACTAGGAACATGAACATAGGTTAAGCAACTAAAAACTTTAAAATAATTAACATTTGATTTTTTCTCATACCAGGCTTCATATGGAGTCATCATGTCAAGTGTACTAGTGGGACTCCGATTGAGAATATATACTATTGTAGCAACTACATCTCTCCAAAAAGAATTGCTTAATCCCTTTGTTTGTAGCATGCTTCGTACCATATCCACCACTGTACGATTCTTCCTTTTAGCTTCACCATTTTGTTGAGGTGTGTATGCAGTGGTGAGTTGTCTTCTAATGCCATGCATATCACAATAACCTTGAAAGGCTTTTGAACAAAATTTTCCTCCACGATCAGTCTTTAAGCATTTGATTTTGCACCCTTTGTCATTTTCTACAAGGGCTCTAAACCTCTTGAATGTCTCAAGAGCTTCACCTTTGGTCTTCAAAAAATAAACCCAACACTGTCGTGAATAATCATCAATAAAAGTAATGAAATATGATGACTTACCCAAACTCTTTATCTGCATAGGACCACAAATGTCTTAATGAACTAAATGGAGTGGATAATGGGCCCACCATGCATTGCCTTTTGGGAATTTCTCTCTTGCATCTTTTATTTTGGCACATCTTTCATAAACTTCTTTGTGCTCTTCAACCTTAGGCAAACCAAAAACTAGTGCTTTTGATGTTAGAATCTTCAAACTATGAAAATTCAAATGCCCATACTTGAGATGCCACAACCAACTTGTATCCTCATATGCCATATTGACAAGGTTCTTGTTATGTTCACCAAATTTCAATGGAAACATCTTATTCTTTGTCTTAGGCACAACTGTTACCACCCTATTTCCTTGATTCTTATCATAAATTATACATTGTTGATTTTCAAATACAACTTTATAATTCTTCTCACATAATTGTCCAACACTCAACAAATTATGCTTTAACTTTGGAGTGTAATAAATGTCTTTAACACTCTTCATACCTTCTTTTGTATGGACTTCCATAGCTCCTTTTGCAGCAACTTTCAATGATTTGTCATCACCAAGCTTGATCTTGGATTTAAAACTTTCATCCATTATAGAAAAAAGTTTTTCATTCCTTGACATGTGGTTAGAACACCCTGAATCTAAATACCAAACATCTTTAGAAACATTTTCAGCTTTGTCATAAGATAAAAATAAATTATCTGGAAGATTCTCATCACCTTCTTGAGCATAATGAACACTTTTATCATTATTACTTTCTTTTAATCTACACTCATAATTAAAGTGGCCATCCCTATTACAATGATAACACTGGATTTTTTTTTATCAAATCGGCCTCTACCTCTTCCTCTGAAACCACCTCTTCCTCGAAAACCACCTCTGCCTTTATTTCCTCTTGAGTAATTCTGATTTTGGCCTCTACCTTGGCCTTGATTACTTTTGATGCTATTATTAGCATCTTCATTTTTTGTGATTTGTAATTTGGAGGAAAACATTTTCTCATCATTTTCCCCAAATGAATCTCTCAATCTTTCTTCATGAGACATCAAAGATCCAACTAGATGATCAAATTGAAGGGTAGACAAATTCTTGCTTTCTTCTATGATTATGGCAACATGGTTCCACCTTAGTGTGAGATTCCTCAACACCTTTTTGATCACAACTTCATTGTTCACAATTTCACCAAGTGTAGCCATCTTATTGACCACATTTTTTACTCTGACACAATAGGTACTCACACTTTCAGCTTCTTGCATCTTCAAATTCTCGAATTTTCTCTTCAATGTCTGTAACTTGACAACTTTGACTTGATCACTCTCTTGGTAAGCTTCTCTTAGAGTATTTCAAGCATCCTCTGTTGTCTTTGCTCCTGCAATTTATGGAAATAGGCTCTTATCTAGAGCTATTTGAATATGAAATAAGGCTTGAGCATTCTTCTTCTTAGCCTCTTTCTTCGCTGTTTTATCATTTGCTGTGAGGGCATTCCAATCCGCTGGCTCTGCATACCCTGATTCAATAATCTTCCACAAATCATTTCATATCAAAAAAGTCATCATTTTGATACACCAATAATCATACTCATTTCCATCAAATTCTAGAATGGGCAAGGAGTTAGAATTTGACATGATAAATTTTTGGCAAAATTCTAACTACTAAATCTTTAACCCAAAAGAAAAAAAACTTGACTCTGATACCAAATGGAGATTCTAAACCAATGTCATATGCTTGATCTCACAGGTTATGAACAAAAATTAACAGTAGAAAGACAAACAAAGAATCAACATAAAAAAAGCAGAGCATAACACCAAAAAATCAAATAACAAAGCACGGCAAATAATACACAGATTTGTATTTTGTGCAGACTATAAATAACAGTCTTTATTGATGTATATATAAAAAAAAAAACTATGCTAAAAACAATACGTTGCATCTAAAGATAGAATGGATAACAAAAAAATAACAAAGCATGCACTTGACATGCATTCTTTGCTACGTGGGAAGACTGGCAGTTTGATGGCAAAGAAGAGTTTGTTCACTGCTCTTTAAACTAGTAGTTTAAAAATAGAACTGAGTATGTTTTTTAAACGAACTGCAGCATCACTTTTCAACAACTTTTCTGATTCTCAAGGGTGGAGATACCATATGACTGTTTTGACTTCCACATGCAGACAGGAAGGATACATTTGACCCGAACAAGCCAACATTTCCAACTAGGGATATGACTGCAGTACCATTTGCAAAAGATCTTCCTTCATCCTCGTGTACTGCTAGACAATTGAAAGTCAAATTTAAAGGAATGAAGGGATTTCAACATTTTGAAAGACAGTGATATTGTACCTGACAAGGAGTTGGAAGAAAGATCCAGATATCTCAGATTTTGTAATTTACCGAGTGAATTTGGAAGTGAGCCTTCCAAAGTATTTCTTTTTAAGTACAATTACTGCAATGCCGTGCAGTTTCCAAGGGTCTCTGGAATCACACCATTCAACCTGTTGTGGGAAATGTCTACTGCTTTAGCCCTCACAAGTTTACCAACCTCGAGGCATGGAACCCTCTAGATAATTGAATGACAAGTTCAAATAAAATCGTATATGAGAGAGATCCGCAACTTCTTGTGGTATGCTTCCAATCAGAGAATTGTGATTTTTTGCAGTAGCCTAAACTGACCGGTATCATATCTGCTAAGTGGTTGTGATGACAAAAAAGCCTTTCCAAGCGTTGCAAGTTGCCGATGGATCGAGGAATTCTCCCTGAAAGCTTGTTATGGCTAATCTTCAACAGACGCAGATGTTTGAGCTGACCAAATTCATCAGGGATAGTTCTAACAAACTGGTTTTTTTGGAGAAACAGCCGTTCCAGATTTTGAAGCCTTCTCAACGATGGAATTGTGCCGCTTAAGTGGTTTACACTAAAATCAAGAATGGCTAAATTAGTAAGATTGCCAATTTGATGGGGTATTTGTCCTTATAGCACGTTGTGCCCCAGATCCAAGTGTATCAGTCCTGAGAGGCTTCCCAAAGAGAAGGGAATGGCATAAATGAATTCATTATTACTCCTCATAATCAACTATTATCGAGCAATGCAGCGTGCAATATTGAGTAATGCAACTAAATTATTCTATTTTTAATTAAATCTATTGCTTTCAATTTTTTAGATTTTTATAATTTTGTTTCAATTTTTTTACATAAAAAATCCCGGATAAAATGATATTATTGTTTCACCTAAAAAAAATTCTATGGTGCCGTTTCCAAAAGAATTGTGGTGTATACAAATGCTCATTATTTTTAATTGTAGTGTTTGTCTTGGCCACTTAGTAATTGCTGCTTCTCTACTATAATTTCTTCTTCCATACATTTTTTTCATTCAAAGTATATAGGAAATGAAAGGCATTATAAAGGGTAGTTTTAATTCTAATTTAGATAAGAAATAAAATGATATGGAAAAAATAATAAGTTGAGATTGTTGAGTTTCGCATTTAGTTATCTTATAATAATTGTATTTATTTAAAAATTGAAGTATTAAATTATATATAATTTTATAAATTATAAAAAAAATAATAAGTTATAATATTGTTTTAGATAATAATTGAAAAGTAGAGAAACAATTAAATCATCTTAAATTTTTCATTTGAGAGACAGAGGTAACCATCAAATTCTAAACCTACCTTGAATGACACAAACTAATGTGTAACAATGAAATCATAATTTAAATTTTACCGTAATCAATGAACAACCATTAGTCAATTTGGAAAGGCTGATTTCACTCACTTATATAAGGTCAAATCCTCCTTAAAAATGTGATTAGTGGAGCTCTTCTAATGAGAATTTTCAATAACAAAATATCATAGCTATACACATCTCCTCAAGTGAAAATGCTTCCACTAAATCCATACCCTACAATAAATCAATCAAGTCAATCAATATAACTCTATATACACTTGAATATCTGAATTTGAAAATAAGAAAACCATGTCTTACAAACCACACCTAGTGCAATGTATCCCACAAAACCTTTTAAATTAATAGTATTTCCAAATTAACCTAGGAATCTAAAACCTATTAGATAAGTTATCTTGTTCTAAAAGTAAATTGCTAGGCTTGATATATGTACATAACACTCATAGTAAAGGTATTCCAATGGCATGCACCAAGTGTATAGCTATGTTTAAATTGTAGGCAGAATATGTGGTTATAATTTTATAGCCAAGTTGTCTTGTTCTAAAAGCAAATTGCTTGGTTTAATATCTGCACATAACACTCATAGTAAAGGTATTAAATGGCATGCACTAAGTGTATAGCTATGTTTAAGTTGTAGGCAGAATATGTGGTTATAATTTTAGCCACATTTTGATATAGAATCCTTCTCACTATTTTACATTTTACTTTGAAATTCTCGTGGACATTTTTTCTTTAAACTAAAAAACAATCATAATAAAACTACTGCAATCACTCAAAATTCCTTTGTAGACTACTCTACATTTACCTTATGTCAACAAGTTACTCTGATTGAACATATATTGTACTTGACAATGTCTTGATATGAGATATGTGAATATAATGATGCAAATATAACTAATTCTTATATATATATATATATATATATATATATATATATATATATATATATATATATATATATATATATATATATATATATATATATATATATATATATATATATATATAAGAGATTAGGGTTATAGAGAAAAAATACTATTGGTAGAAATTTTTGAATTTGGGAGTGCATACTATCTCTTAAATATTAGGTAAGAACATAAAAATTAATTCATTTTAAAATTTAATATTTTTTAAATTTATTAAAAAAAATTAAATGTAAGAAAAATTATAATTTAAATTAATTTAAAATAAAAAATTAAAATACATTTAAAAAACACAATATTAAATATAATATAAATATATTATACATATTAAATTAAAAAAAATCAATTGTAAGACATTATGGGTTCAAAACCCATTTCAATTATTAGTGCATATTCACCAGATATACTCCATTCTATGTATCTAAATTAGTGATGATGAAGAACTTCCTAAACTTGTTGAGCTTGACATATCTGATTGAGAGGCTTGGGATCCTGAACTAGCAACTCCATACATGTAGTGTCAAACAGAGCAGAAATAAAGAAAAAATATGAAAATAATCAAATATGAGATGAAATAGATTGCTATGGCAATCATAAAACAAGATTTTATAAATCTTCTTGATCTATGTTACAAGACTGTGCCCAAGGGTTCTTTAAATAGATTTTGAAATCAAAAATAATTGAATAACAAACTAAAGATTAACTACAATCTTTGCATGCAAACTAAGACTAAACTAATTCTCTAACTGCTTGAACAAATTGAATGTTAACTGCTGAGCATGCAGACTGCGTACATGAGAAGGTGTGAACAGAAGAGGGAGGTGGAATAGGTAGTTAACAATAAGTGGAGAAATTATCTCCAGTCTCTAAGACTCCCCCTTAATTTCTACCACTAACTACTTCAACATTTACAATACCTAAATTTTGTCTTAGATAATCAAAGGTCTCACTTGCTAATGCGTTCATGAATATATCTGCCAATTGGTCTTCAAATTTGCAAAACTCCAAATGGATTTTTCCATTGTTCACTAACTCTCTGATAAAATGAAATCTTGTATCAATGTGCTTGCTCCTCTTATGAAAAACATGATTTTTTGATAATGCAATTGCTGATTTGTTGTCACAAAAGATTGGTGTTCACTCCTTTTGTGCTTGTAATAAATCTGTCAATACTCTCCTCATCCAAGTTGCTTGACATGCTTCTGATGTGGCTGCTACATACTCTGCTTTAGCTAATGAAAGTGTCATTATAGGTTGCTTTTTGGATGCCTATTTGACCACACCTGTTCCTAAAAGAAAGGCATGTCCAGAAGTACTCTTCATGTCATCAATGCTATCTACAAAATCACTATCGGTATAACCAATCAAACTAAAATCATTAGTTGTGGAATATAAAATTCCATATTCTGTTATTCCTGCCACATATCTCAATATCTTCTTTCCAACTTACCAATGTGAATCTTTTGGTGACTCCATGAATCTAGAGATTAAGCTAACCCCATACATGATATCTGGTCTTGTAGCTGTAAGATACATCAAACTACCAACTAGTCTTTCAAATGTTGTAGAATCAACATTAGACCCTTTGTCTTCTTTGCTAATTTTGGTCCTTGTAGCAACTGGTGTAGGTGTTGGTTTATAATTCAGCATCTTAAACCTCCTTAACACATCCTTTGCATATTTAGTTTGACAAATAAAAATTCCCTTCTCTGATTGTATAACTTCTATGCCCAAAAAGTACTTCATTAATCCCAAATTTGTCATTTCAAATTCTTTCTTCATTGCTGATTTAAATGTGTCTACAGAATAATTTTTAGTGAAAATCAAATCATCAACATACAAACACACAATCAAAATCTGACCTTCTTTGTTGATTTTTATGTACAATGTAGGCTCACTATTGCTTCTGTTGAATCCAATGTTTGTTATGTATGAATCAACGCTACTATACCATGCTCTTGGTGCTTGCTTGAGACCATAAAGGGCCTTCTTCAATCTGTAGACTTTTTATTCATGTCCATGTACTTCATAACCTGGTGGCTATTTCACATACACTTCTTCATCTAGGAAACCATTCGAGAAAGCTGATTTGACATCCATTTGATATACATACCAATTATTTTGAGTAACTATTGCTAAAACCATTCTAATAGTATCAAGTCTAGCAACTGGAGCAAATGTTTCATTATAGTCAATTCCATGTTCTTGTGCAGAACCTTTTGCTACTAACCTTGCCTTGTGCTTTTCAACATTTCATTCTGCATCAAATTTGGTCTTATAAACCCATTTGACTCCTATGCAATCCTTACCTTCAGGTAGATTAGTTAGATCCTATGTTTGATTTCTTTCAATGACATTCATCTCTTCATCCATTGCTTTTATCCAATGTTCCTCATTAATCGCTTCTTCATAATACATAGGATCATGAGAGAAAAGAGCAAAATTTGAACACAAATCTAACTTCTCTTCTTCTTGATTATAAATCTCATTCAAGTTTTTCATTTTCTTACCTTTAAATCTCGATCTTAAAGTGGCAAGAGTTGGATCTAATTCATCACTTACTTGTGAATTTGGAG
This sequence comes from Torreya grandis, assembly GCA_037957365.1. Lineage (NCBI taxonomy): Eukaryota > Viridiplantae > Streptophyta > Pinopsida > Cupressales > Taxaceae > Torreya > Torreya grandis. The sequence goes on along the minus strand of JARHVA010002288.1, from coordinate 2,070,852 downwards.
TAGGGTGACATGCATGACTAGATGATTCACCTTGTTCAAACCTCCTAGGTGTTCTTATTAGAGTGCTTGTTCCTACTTGTGGAGAGGATTTTCCACCTTGCAAATTTTATTTTTCAAATTCTTCTTCATTCTATGGAATTGGTGCTCCAATTGTGATGGTGCTACCATCCCATGCTTCTTCTTCCTTAAATTCAACATCTCTGCTAATAATCACTTGCTTTGAAATAGGGTTATACAATTTATAAGCCTTTGACTCTTCACTATAGCCAATAAAAATGCATTTCTCACCTCCATCATCAAGTTTTCTTCTCAATTTAGATGGTTTAAGAGAATATGCAATATAACCAAAATTTTTGAAATGATGTACACTATGCTTCTTACCACTCCAAGCTTCTTATGGAATTTGATCTCTGACACTCTTTGTTGGGATTCTATTCAGAATATATACTGCACATGCTATTGCTTCTACCCAATATTCATTTGACAAATGTTTGGCCTTCAACATGCTTCTAGCCATCTCCATGATTGTTTTATTCTTTCTTTCTACTACACCATTCTGTTGTGGTGTGTACCTTGTAGTCAGTTGCCTTTTAATGCCATGATATCTACAAAAATCTTGAAATTCATTAGACATATATTCACCTCCTCTATCTGATCTAAGTACCTTGATGTAAAGGCCACTCTGCCTCTTCCTCTAAAGTTTGACCTTCCTCTTCCTCTTCCTCTGCCAAATGATACCTGAGACTTGAAAGTATTCTCAAGAGAAGTTTTGTTATTCCTATTCATTCTGGATTCATGTGTTAACAAAGAACCCATTAATTCATCTACTAATAACTGTTCCAAATCCTTCGTTTCCTCAATAGCTACAACTATTGCATCAAATTTGCTAGGTAAACTCCTGAGTATTTTTTCTATGATCTTCTGATCTGTTATTGTTTCTCCATTAGATCTAATTTGATTCACTATATTTAATATTTAACCCATAAACTGGTCTATAGACACTGAATCATTCATTTGAAAATTTTCAAAATTTCTCCTAAGAGATTGTAATTTAGCTATTTTCACCTTTGTATTACCTTTATAGGTGGTCTCCAAGATTTTCCATGCCGATTTGGATCTCGTTGCTACTGCAACTCTAGACAAAATAGATTCATCCAATGCCTGTTGGATTAGAAATAGAGCTTTTGCATCTTTTTTCTTGTTCTCTTTAAGATCTTCTTTTTGTGCTCGAGTTAATGCCTGATGGGCAACCTCATTTTGTGGTTCTACAAAACCATTCTCTACCAAATCCCAAACATCTTGTGATCAAAACAATGTTCTCATTTTAATTGTCCAAAAATTGTAATTCTTACCATTGAAAACAAAAATTTGAGGCTGAGAAATACTGTTATTTGTTGCCATGTATCTCTCTCTCTTCTCCTCCAACACTGGCTATAGCTATCCATGATCTACCAGTCTTGCTATGATCTACTAACACCTTTAACAAACCTCTCTACTGCTGCACTACTTTACTAAGTCAGAGATCTCCTTTAAATAGACTAGAAATAAAGAAAAAATATGACAGTAATCAAATTTGAGATGAAATAGATTGCTACGGCAATCATAAAACAAGATTTTATAAATCTTCTTGATCTTCTTGATCTGTGTTACAAGACTGTGCCCAAGGGCTCTTTAAATAGATTTTGAAAGCAAAAATAATAGAATAACAAACTAAAGATTAACTACAGTCTTTGCATGCAAACTGAGACTAAACTAATTCTCTAACTGCTTGAATGAATTGAATGTTAACTGCTGAGCATGCAGACTATGTGCATGAAGAGTGAACAGAAGAGGGAGGTGGAACAGGCAGTTAACAATAAGTGGAGAAATTATCTCTAGTCTCTAACAGTACACCTATTTGATGATATTTAGATGGGTTGACACCTGCTTCATGTTAGGGTGTGCTTTAGGAGAATTTTTTGAACACTGTAGACCAACGCTTAACAATGACATCACAATTTGGAATTCATTGCCCCACACATTGGTGAACAACCTCTGGTCAACTAAACCTGACACTTCATGCAGGGTCAAATTCCCATCAAACTTGCCGCTAGTGGGCTTCTCATTAGTGAGCATCTCCAATAGCAAAATGCCATAGCTATACACATCTCTTTGAGTAAAAATCCTTCTAGTCAATCCACATTCTGCAATCAATTAAATAAATTATTACAATCATTAAATTTTGAACATAGAGTGGAAAACCTCATGTTTGAAACCATACCTAGTGTGATATAGCCCAAAGTGCCCTTCAAATCTTTAAAATCAAAAGGTTCAAAGGTTCACCTTTTTAATGTGGCAATCCCAAAGTCTGTTAGATAAGATATCATGTCTTCATCTAAAAGCACATTGCTTAGTTTTATATCACAATGCACTATCTGCACATCATGATCATAGTCATGATGAAGGTATTCAATGGCATGTGCCAAATCAATAGCTATGTTTAACACTTCTTTCAAACATAATAGTTCTTTCAATCCCAGTTCACAACTTTCATCGTAGGTATACAAATGATTTTCTAAGCTTCCATTACACATAAACTCAAATATTAAAGCTTTGAAGTCATCGGTGGAATAGATGCTTATAATTTTAGGCACATTTCGATGTCGAATCCTTCTCAATGCTCTACATTCTTCTTCAAACTTCTTGTCTGCATCAAAACTGAAAACCTTCACAGCAACTATCCTGCCATCTGACAAAATTCCTCTGTAGACTGCTCTAGAATTACCCTCTCCCAACAAGTTGGCCTCACTGAACGTATCTGTTGCTATGACAATGTCTTCATATGAGATACGTCTAAACTTAAAGATACTAAGACCTGGAGGATAACCATGTTCATACAAGATCCTTATCTCCAACATCCTTATCCACAAAAATCCCAAAAGGAATATAAAAGTAGTAACACCAAATGCTCCAGCTGCCACTGCTAGCATTAGTATTTTGATTCTGAAGGGTGGAGTTACCATATGACTGTTTCGACTTCCACATGCAGATAGGGAGGATACATTTGACCCGAAGAGGCCAACATTTCCAACTAGGGATATGACTGTAGTACCATTCACAAAAGATCTTCCTTCATCCTCGTGTACTACTAGACAATTGAAAGACAAATTTAAGGAATGAATGGATTTCAACATTTTGAAAGACAGTGGTATTATACCTGATAAGGAGTTGAAATAAACATCCAGATATCTCAGATTTTGTAATTTGCTGAGTGAATTTGGAACTGAACCTTCCAAAGTATTTCTTGTTAAGTACAAATACTACAATGCCATGCAGTTTCCAAGGGTCTCTAGAATCACACCATTCAACCTGTTGTGGGAAATGTCTACTGCTTTAGCCCTCACAAGGTTTCCAATCTCTTGGGGAATGGAACCCTCTAGATAATTGAATGACAAATTCAAATAAAATCTTAGCTGAGAGAGATTCGCAACTTCTCGTGGTATGCTTCCAATCAAAGAATTGTGTGAGAGGTCCAACAGTTGTAATTTTTTGCAGTAGCCTAAACTGCCTGATATCATATCTGCTAAGTGGTTGTGATGAAGAAAAAGCCTTTTTAAGCACTGCAAGTTGCTGATGGATTGAGGAATTCTCCCTGAAAGTTGGTTATGGCTTATCTTCAACAGACACAGATGTTTGAGCTGACCAAATTCATCAGGGATAGTTCCAACAAACTGGTTTTTTGGAGAAATAACCGTTCCAAATGTTTAAGCCTTCTCAATGATGGAATTGTGTTGCTCAAGTGATTTACACTAAAATCAAGAATGGCTAAATTAGTAAGATTGCCAATTTGATGGGGTATTTGTCCTGATAGCACGTTGTGCCCCAGATTGAAGTGTATCAGTCCTGAGAGGCTTCCCAAAGATGAGGGAATGGTACCTCCTACTTCATTTCTATGAAGGGACAAATACTTCAACTAAGAAAGGCTTCCTAACTGGGGTGGGATTGAACCGTTAAGGGTGTTAGTAGAGAGATCAAGGATTTCAAGGAAGGACAGATTGGCCAGATGAGAAGAAATAGAACCCTGTAAACCCATTGTTGAGAGATTGAGGGAAAGCACTCTATCTTGTTGTATATCACATATAACCCTGGCCCAATTGCAAAAAGGGATATCCATAGTCTAATTCGATAATGAATGGCTGGGATCAAAAGTGAGGGAAGACTTGAAAGCCAAGAGAGACTATTGTTGTTGTTCATGATGAGAACCATTAATGGTGAAATGATCTGAGCAAGCGAGAGAGAAAACCAAGAGTAATAGCAGAAGAAAAATGGCCATACTTATCCTACATCAAACAAATGGCAATACAGAAAGAAATGGCAATAATGAATTGGGGCTTGCCAATGATCTGGAGAAAATTGAAAATTGTTGTTCTTCAGTTTTAACATTATTAGAAGCTCTTCAATTTTGAGTTTAGTGGGGAGTGTATTATGTATTTTGAGTAGAGTTCCTTTGGATTTGTTGTTGCAAGGATTTCTTATTCGCGCTTTAGACAATTCTACAGCCACTCTTGTAGTAGCTTCTCCTTCCCTTCTATTTTTATATTGTATCTTTGAACGCATTTCCTCCCCCCTTCTTAGTTGGATGTTAAAACTTTGTGTTTGTAGAAAATAAAGAGAGCATACAAAACAAGAACTTAAACAAATAAACAAGAACGAAACCCAATTGCTACAGCAATCTCTTGAAGAATAAGATTGTATTGATCTTCAATTTTCTTTGCTTACAATGTTGCGCCCAAGGCATCTTGAAATAGAATTGAATCAAAAAATAACTAATTGATTAACTAATCCTTAACTAATCATCTAACTGTTTAAACAAACTGATTGTTAAGTGCTTAAATTAACTGATATCTAACTATCAGTTAACTAACTGAATGTGAACTACTTCTTTAACAGTTTAACTAACTATTTGATAACTGATTGTTGACTAACTGATTGTTCACTTCTGCATGCATGAGGAGTGGAGAAATTAACTCCAATTCATCTTGAGTTTCTAACACTCCCCCTTAATTTCTACCACTTACAATTTTAGCATTTACAATGCCTAAATTTTGTCTCAAATAATCAAAGGTATCTTTTGCTAATGCCTTTGTAAATATATCTGCCAATTGATCTTCAGATCTACAGAAGTCCAGATGGATTTCTCTATTGTTCACTAACTCTCTGATAAAGCGAAATCTTGTATCAATGTGCTTGCTCCTCTTGTGAAACACATGATTTTTTGATAATGCAATTGCTGATTTGTTGTCACAAAAGATTGGTGTTGACTCCTTCTGTGCTTGTAATAAATCTTTCAATATTCTTCTCATCCAAGTTGCTTGACATGCTGTTGATGTGGCTGCTACATACTCTGCTTAAGCTGATGAATGTGTCACTATAGGTTACTTTTTGGATGCCCATGCAACCACACCTATTCCTAAAAGAAAGACATGTCCAAAAGTACTCTTCCTATCACCAACGCTACCTGCAAAATCACTATCTGTAAAACCAATCAAACTAAAATTATTAGTTGTGGAATATAAAGTTCCATATTCTATAGTTCTTGCCACATATCTCAATATCCTTTTTCCAACTTGCCAATGTGAGTCTTTCAGTGACTCCATGAATCTTGAGATTAAACTAACCCCATAAATGATATCTGGTCTAGTAGCTGTAAGATACATCAAACTGCCAACTAGTCTTTTGAATGTTGTAGAATCAACATTAGACCCTTGGTCTTCTTTGCTAAGTTTGGTTCCTATAGCAACTGGTGTAGGTGCTGGTTTACAATTCAGCATCTTAAATCTCTTTAACACATCCTTTGCATATTTTGTTTGATAAAAATTCTTTTCTCTGATTTTACAACTTCTATTCCAAAAAAATACTTCATTAATCCCAAATATGTCATTACAAATTCTTTCTTCATTTTTGATTTAAAAGTGTCTACAGACAAATTTCTAGTAAAAATCAAATCATCAACATATAAACACACAATCAAAATTTGACCTTCTTTGTTGATTTTTGTGTACAAAGTAGGCTCACTATTACTTCTGTTGAATCCATTGTTTATCACATATGAATCAATCCTGCTATACCAAGCTCTTGGTGCTTGCTTGAGACCATAAAGAGCCTTCTTCAATCTGTAAACTTTTTCTTCATGTCCTTGTACTTCATAACCTGTGGGTTGTTTCACATATACTTCTTCATCTAGAAAACCATTCAAGAAAGCTGATTTTACATCCATTTGATATACATACCAATTATTTTGAGCAACTATTGCTAAAACCATTCTAACAGTATCCATTCTAGCAACTGGTGCAAATGTTTCATTATAATCAACTCCATGTTCTTGTGCAAAACCTTTTGCTACTAACCTTGCCTTGTGCTTTTCAACGTTTCTATATGCATCAAATTTAGTCTTATATACCCATTTGACTCTAATACAATCCTTACCTTCAGGTAAAATAGTTAGATCCCATGTTTGATTTCTTTCAATAGCATTCAACTCTTCATCCATTGCTTTTAGCCAATGTTCCTCATTAACCGCTTCTTCATAATACATAGGATCATGAGTGAAAAGAGCAAAATTTGAAACCAAATCTAATTTCTCTCTTTTTTTTTTATAAATCTCATTCAAATTTCTCATTTTCTTATCTTTCAATCTTGATCTTAAAGTAGCAAGAGTTAGATTTGATTCATCACTTACTTGTGAATTTGGAGTAGGGTGACATGCATGACTAGATGATTTACCTTGTTCAAACCTCCTAGGTGTTCTTATTGGAGTGCTTGTTCCTACTTGTGGAGAGGATTTTCCACCTTGAAAATTTTGTTCTTCAAATTCTTCTTCATTCTATGGAATTGGTGCTCCAATTGTGATGGTGCTACCATCCCATGCTTTTTCTTCCTTAAATTCAACATCTCTGCTAATAATCACTTGCTTTGAAATAGGGTTATACAATTTATAAGCCTTTGACTCTTCACTATAGCCAATAAAAATGCATTTCTCACCTCTATCATCAATTTTTCTTCTCAATTTAGATGGTATAAGAGAATATGCTATAGAACCAAAAATTCTGAAATGATGTACACAATATATCTTATCACTCCATGCTTCTTGTGGAATTCGATCTCTGACACTCTTTGTTGGGATTCTATTCAAAATATACACTGCACATGCTACTACTTCTGCCCAATATTCATTTGACAAGTGTTTAGCTTTCAACATGCTTCTTGCCATCTCCATGATTGTTCTATTCTTTCTTTCTACTACACCATTCTGCTGTGGTGTGTACCTTGTAGTCAGTTGCCTTTTGATGCCATGATATCTGCAAAAATCTTGAAATTCATTAGACATATATTCACCTCCTCTATTTTATCTAAGGACCTTGATATAATGGCCACTCTGCTTTTCAACCATTGCCTTGAATTCTTTAAACTTTCCAAAGGCTTCAGACTTATTTTTGAGAAAGTATATCTAAGTCTTTCTGATAAAGTCATTAATGAAGGTTAGAAAATAAGTACTACCCCCAAGTGATGTAACTTGCATTGGTCCACATAAATCACTATGGACTAGCTCTAATATTACCTTAGCTCTATATAAGGCTCCTATTGGAAAGCTCTCTCTATGTTGTTTCGCTAAAATACAACTGTCACATGAACTTCTTGGCTATTCTATTGGTGGTAATCCCTTCACCATATTTTTCTTCTGTACCAAATTCAAACCTCCAAAATGTAAATGTCTATACCTTAAGTACCATAGCCATGATTGATCTAGATGCATGTTTTTGAAGTGGGCTTCCTCTTCTCCTTGGATGCACTGAATATGAAGAGGGAACATCCGATTCTTGGTCATCTCCACTTTTCCTATCAACCTGCCACTTGGAAACTTGTCCAGTATTGTGCAAACATTATCCATAAAGGAAATCTGTAACCTTTCTATACTAACTGTCCAACACTCATAAGATTATGCTTTAGTCTAGGTACAAAATAAACATCAGGTATAAACCTTCTTTCACCATTCTTTGCCAAAACATTTATGGCACCTTTACCCATGACATCTACTGTGATATCATTTCCTAATTTCACTTCTAATTTTACAGAATCATCAAGACTAGTGAAAAATTCTTTATTCCCTATCATATGATTATTGCATCCACTATCTAAGAACCAAATATCTCTAGCTTTTTCTTGAGTAACATTACAAGTAAGAAATAAGCTTCCAGGATTAGAACTAGATTCACCTGGATTAGAACTAGATTCACCTGTGTAATTAGCATTCTGCCTATCCACATATCCTTGTTTATTTTTGCAGTCACTTACATAATGACCATATTTCTTGCAGTAATAACATTGAATATTAGATTTATCAAACCTATGTGAACTTTTTTGAAAGTGATTGTTGCCTGTCCTCTATTACTGTAGTTTTGAATACTATTTTCACCTTCATCTGGATTGTTCCTTCCATATCTACCTCTGCCTCTTCCTCTGAAGTTTGACCTGGGTCTTCCTCTTCCTCTACCAAAAGTTACATGTGACTTGAAAGCATTCTCAAGAGAAGTATTATTATTCTTATTCATTCTGGATTCATGTGTTAACAAAGAACCCATTAATTCATCTACAGATAACTGTTCCAAATCTTTGGTTTCCTCAATAGCTACAACTATTGCATCAAATTTACTGGGTAAACACCTTAGTATTTTTTCTATGATCTTCTGATCCATCATAGTTTCTCCATTAGTTCTAATTTGATTCACTATATTCAAAACTTGACCCATAAACTGGTCTATTGAATCTGAATCATTCATTTGCAAATTTTCAAAACTTTTTCTAAGAGATTGTAATTTAGCAATTTTTACCTTTTTATTACCTCTATAGTTAGTCTCTAAGATTTTCCATGCCAATTTGGATCTTGTTGCTACTACAACTCTGGAAAAAATAGATTCATCCAATGCCTATTGGATGAGAAATAAAGTTTTTGCATCTTTTTTCTTGTTCTCTTTAAGCTCTTCCTTTTGTGCTCGATTTAATGCCATATGGGCTGCCTCATCCTGCAATTTTACAAAACCACTCTCTACCAAATCCCAAACATCTTGTGAGCAAAATAAAGTTCTCATCTTAATTGCCTAGAAGTCGTAATTCTTACCATTGAAAATAGAAATTTGACACTGTGAAATACTATTGTTTGCTGCCATGTCTCATGCTGAAATGGCTTCCTGGTTTGCTATTTCAAAAACACAATCACCGACATCAGTTATACTATCATGGTCAGTCGATAATAGTGCCAATGTTGGTCTAGGAGTCGACTGATGTCGGTTATGTTGCCGATGTCAGCCTCTGCGCTCCCTGCTGGCTCTTCCTTCATGCTTTGACTGTGGCTACTGCGTGCTTGTGCTGACTACACACTTCTCCAATCTCTACTTCTCCTTGTGCTTCTGATGCACAAATCCTTGCCAGGCTCTGATACCAATTTGTAGAAAATAAAGAGAGCATACAAAACAAGAACTTAAACAAATAAACAAGAACGAAACCCAATTGCTATAGCAATCTCTTGAAGAATAAGATTTTATTGATCATCAATTTTCCTTGCTTACAATGCTGTGCCCAAGGCGTCTTTATATAGAATTGAATCCAAAAATAATTGATTGATTAACTAATCCTTAATGAATCATCTAAATGTTTAAACAAACTGATTGTTAAGTGCTTAAACTAACTGATATCTAACTGTCAGTTAACTAACTGAATCTGAACTACTTCTTTAACAGTTTAACTAATTGTTTGATAACTGATTGTTCACTAACTGATTGTTCACTTCTGCATGCATGAGGAGTGGAGAAATTAACTCCAATTCATCTTGAGTTTCTAACAGTGTTTCAATGATGAAAGGCACTTATAAAATAGGTGTTACGTGGTCTCCTCTTTTTAGGTGGGGAGTTATGGTATTTTAAAGAAGGTGGTTTCGTGGATGGAGTAATTTCAATTATTTTGTAGTTGGAGATGGTTTTATAAAATTTTAAATAGTTTTAATTGTAGGAATTTGAATGTTTTTTTTGAAAAATAGGAGTAATGATTGCAATGAAGAGATTTTTAGAGATGGGTAGAAGTTGGGGACAAGAATTTATAGCACCCACAAAGAAAATTTAGGCATAAAGAAAGTACTTTACAGCCAATAAAAATTTATGCTATATTTTTTTTAATATTCAAACTTCTTAAATTTTATGTGCATGGATAATTTTTGTAATTTTAAAAATTCATGAGACTGCTTTATTGCATAATTTCTCCTAAATAATCTCTGCAATACCTACTAAATATTTTCATAGTTGCAATACTATGGGACCAGACACTAAATCCTCTTAGAATTATCAAAAGAGTGTTTTTTTCTTTCTAGAAAGCCTTTTTAGATTGTTTGACATTTCAAAAATAATTTTGCCATTACATACTTATATATTCTTGTTGAGTATGAATTTTACACTTATCTTAATGTTTTATTGTATACCTTAATATTTGTTATATTATTTTAATAATATTGTTGTATAGAAATATTTAATCATATCAGGGTTAATTTTAGTGGGTTATATAAAAAAATCCTTGGAGGTTTCGAGGCAAATCAGATTCATAATGGTGGTGAATCAGTTTGGAAGGTGTATTGCTATATAGACAAATCGTACGATTGCATGCAATGAATCATATAAAGACGATCAAGTTTCTTTGATCCTCAACCAAATGCATTTTGTCGAGGCTAGATAGGCATAAGTGTGTTGCAGACAAACATTTCTCACCACCACCACCACCATCCCATCCCAGCCCTATAAATACTAGAATGGGAAAATGTTTGTTTATCCTGACTCATAATGGTGGCACTGTTTAGGTTGTAACATCAAATTTTCTAAACTTTTTACTTAGTGGTCTACCGAGTGCAACGAGAACCATAATTCTTGTGAAATTGATCTAGATGAATAGAATTTAAGTATTGACAGTGGCACACCCATAGTTTTTTCAACCTACATGATATGATACATGGATCTCAGTGCATAGAGCTTTGACATTGACTTTGTACGCCCAAATTTCCACCTAATGGCATCGAATGTAGCCCTATGCAAGAGATTTCCCAAACAAATGATCAACTTACTTTTCTCTAATTTTTAATTTATTAACAAAGAATATTAAAGCTTATGTTAATGATTTTATTCTTTCAAAACTTGATGATTTGAGAATAAGTGACATCAGATAAAAATAATAATTTAAGAAATAAATATGTGTTTTTATAACCATAGTCACGCAATCAATTATAAACAAGGGTGGAGCATCAACCAATAAAATTTGATGTTTTATTCAACCAATCAATTTCTGAAAGTGTTGTGGTAACTAATAGATTTAATGATGATGTTCTTGATATGGTGTTAAACAGGGTTAAGAATTTAAATGTATAATCTCAAGCATATTGTAATAAATGGGCAAAAAACAAAAGCCTTGTAGATCTTGCAAATGTGAAAAAAGAAAATATGGGGTAAGTTTCTTTATGGTTTTTTAAATTTATTTTTTTTTAAAAACATTTAACTAATTAAATATTGTTTGATCATTTGCAATCAAAATATACAAATATAAAGAACCAAGTTGTTTTCCTTAACATGTATCTAAATAATGCACGCAAAAGTATTTCTACGGTAATTTCTTTCAAGGAGAAACTTATTTTATTAAATAACCAAAATAATACATTGAAAATAATTTGATAAAATGACTTGGATTCTAATGTTTTATTTAAATAGAACTGAAGTAGATCCGTCATTGCTTTCAGCAAGAGATGTTGTAAAAAAATAGGCAAATTTTGCCAATATCCATTTTACATTGAAAGATCTTTAAGAATCTAGGATCTTGATCCTCATAGACATCATAGCCACTACCAACCATTAAGTAATAAAAAGACAACATAATACACAATAAGACTTGAGCTCAAGCATTGTTTTGTAATTACTTATGTTTTGTAATTAATGAAAACTGAGGATTGATCTCAAAGCCTCGAGTTGTTTTGTGATTATGTTTTGTAATTACTGGAAACTTATATTTTATAATATTTAAAATATATTTTATAATTATGGATTCTTTACTCATATTAGGTTACAATGTGTAATAATTTGTTGCAATGTTCAATTGGTTTAATTTATTATAAATTTGGTTTCAAAGCTATTAACATTTTGTTTACTATTACATTTGATTTTACAATGTAAATTTAATTTAAAAGATCAAACAATTTGAAAAAATAGAATGATGAATATGTACTTATTTTTATAACTTGTAATGTAAATAATGCTAAAGAATACTATTGTAGAATGTTAAAGATAAGATCATATCAATTAAACATTTCATAAACAACTTAAATCAAATTGATTAAGTATTTCATAAAACGTAATAGATTGATAAATTAAACAACATAAATATTATTCAGCAATATATATATATATATATATATATATATATATATATATATATATATATATATATATGTTGCTGAATAATATTTATGTTGTTTAATTCATATATATATATATATATATGTTACAAATGAACACTCAAGTATTTAAAACAACCCTTTGGTACTCTATGCTTCATCACTGACATTTGTATGTCCTATTTCACTAGGATTTTTAGTTTCACTATCTTCTTTTGTAGTTGTATTCGTGACACCTCTTCTTTTAGTTAGAGTAATTCAAATTGAAATTTCTCAATCATATAGAAACACATCTAATTCATACCTTGAAACATACAACATTAGACATGTCTCAATATTTTTATCAAATCTATTCTGAATTCTTGATTTAACAAAAGTTTTTTGCACTAAATACCCTTTCATCTTCCATGGACCACAAAATCATTGTTTGAAATAATTCATATAATCAAAAATATTCATCGATTTCTTCCTATAGAACACTATCGTGACACAGTTTCTTCCATAGCCTTGTAGTAGAACCTATTTCTATTAATTCAGTTAACAACCGATATTGTTCAACCATTATAATTTTAAAAAAGATTGACTATTTTTTAATAATTTTTTTAAAAAATACCTTTAACATCCTCTCTATTGATTTTCACAAACTTACTGAAATATTTGATGAGAGTACCCAATGTATTTGATAAATTAATTACTTGTTCTTTCTTCACCATCTACACTATTCTAAAATGTAGGATTCACCACCCCCATGGCTTCAAGAAACTCATCCCTTTGAAAACATTCTCAAATTTCATAGATAAGTTTTTTGAAATGTTTCTTAATTTCATTTGCGTGTCACATATGACATTATCATATAGAATCTTTCTTATAGGTACTTCAAATTTTGATCCAATGATATTAATTCATCTTTGGAGAGTGTGTAATGATATCTCCTTTCCATTAATAAAAATACAAAGATGATCATGAATATTGAATTTAAATTAGTTTTAAGAGTCTTTTATGTTTATTAAAAAATTTCAACTCTCAAATATTGATACCTTAAAACTTTCATTCAAGTAGTATAATATATCAAGCGATGGACAAACATGTTTCCTCAACCGTATGAAATCAACAATATATATATATATATATATATATATATATATATATATATATATATATATATATATATATATATATTGAACCGTTTGACATATTTTAAAACTTTGATAACATTATGTGGTATTCTGCCTATGTTGAAGGAAATGCATTATTTGACAAAACATGCACAAGATATATATATATATATATATATATATATATATATATATATATATATATATATATATATATATATATATATATATATATATATATCTTGTGCATGTTTTGTCAAATAATGCATTTCCTTCAACATAGGCAGAATACCACATAATGTTATCAAAGTTTTAAAATATGTCAAATGGTTCAATAAATCTTTTACCTTATCAACCTTCATCTTATACCTAAATATAAAACCAACTAATGATTTATACTCTTTAAATATTTTGCATGTAGGCTCATACATTGAAATCCACCTAGTATTGATATATTTTAATAATTTTTTTCGTTAGTCACTCCAATTGCAAACTTTTGAAACATTAAAAACTTTTTTGAATTGCATGACATGTACACATATGGGAAAATTGATATTTGCATGTGAACACACAAACTTGTTCTATTTCCCTACATTATTGATGCACCATCCTCACCAACACATACCACTTAGTACTTATATCATTGTGACTCATCCCAATAATATCTATCAAATTATAAATAGCCAATTTGTAAAGGTTTTTAGCATTACAATTTTTAGTCCTTTTATGTACAGATAAAATGTGAGGTTGCCTTGAATGATTCTAAAATCTATATACATGCATGCATACCGATGGTGTGTTGTCAATCATTATTATCTCATCAATGGACAATGATATAAAACTTTTTAATTTTAGTTTTTTCTTTATAATCCTCATTTTCAATCATTGCGAGGCATTTTTCCATCTCCTAAGCATTGGTATCTGACCAATGTGAATGTGAAATGTTTTCCAATCTAATACGCTAAAATAAAATTTTGTAATCTAAAAAATTAGATATTGGTCTTCCTCTTTTCATAATGTGATATAAAGTTGAAAATTATATATTTTTGTCAAGAAAATTAAACTGAGCAACCTTTCCAAATTGAGCTTTAATTGTTCTTGATTTCTTAATGAGGTTTCATTGATGTTTTCGATGATTATGATACTCTATTTTATACCAATGATGCATGCACTCTTTTGCATTTTTTCATCTCATTATTTTTTGATATTTCCATCTTTGTCTTTTATCGACTCATATATTTTGCCATAATATTTCTCAGTTGTGTCCAATTTGAGTTATATTTTATGGTCATTTCCAAGTTTTTAACTACATATTATACATTTACATTCTGTTGATACATTAGTATTAATTTTTAGCTCTACAGGTTCAATAAATGGTTATTTAGATGCCTACTCATAATGAAATGACCTTCCGATTATATATATATATATATATATATATATATATATATATATATATATATATATATATATATATATTTATTCTTTTCCATAGTTTTTTATGATTTTTTCAACTGGAATTGTTTTGGATGCATAGTAGTCTTATATAAAGATTATGTTGGGTGAGTAGATATCTCATTTGATGTTAGGAACTCATCATCGACACCACTACCTATGATGTCATATATCTGTTTCCTTGAATTGAATGAGACAGTGGGTATTTCTTTCTAAATGACTTCTTTCAAGGGAGGTATATATTCAAAAATGTTATATAAGTATTCAATACTTTTATCATTGAATTCTACATGCAAAAAGTTTGTATGAATTTTTTTTAATAAATATTAATACTAAAGTACAAATAAATAAAAAGTATTAAATCAAATAATATTTATAATTTATTACCTGTATTTGGCATTTCATTTCCATGTACATCTACCAATTCAAGGATATCTTTGATACCTTTATCAATGGGTTCTACATGCAATATTATTGTAAACCTCATTATTATTGAATCTTTAAAAGAATATTTAATTATTTAAAAAAATGGTATTTTACAATTTAGTACTTGTGTTTGGCATTTCAATTTCATACCCAACTATGTCTTGCTATCGAGACACTTCTTCAAAAGAGTTATCAGTGGGTTTTGCATGTAAAATAATTTTAGACATTTTAATTATTATTTAACTTTAATACAAGTCAATTAATAAAAAGCACTAGTTAATTCAAAATTTAGTACATATGTTTAGTGTCTAGCTAACATAAGATAATAGGTTATTTTATTTTTTAAATTTCTTGAAAACCTTAATATTTTTAGAAAAAGCCATATAATCAAGCCTGTGGAGTCATAGATGAAAGATGATTAACAACAAATTGAAGATGATTGAAAACAAAAAAGGATGCTTGATTAATGAAGAAGGAATCATGACAATAATTAAACATGATGGTGTTTGATAGTAACCTGTGAGTGCTCGATGATAGATTATAAGTGCAAGTATCTGACAATAGCTTTTGGGTGCTCAACTATATCCTATTAATGTTTGAATTTAACCTATCAGTGTTTGAATACAACGTATCATCATTTACTAGTAGCCTACCATCACTCACTGATAACCTATCATCATCCACCTGCAGTCTACCATCAGGTGCCCATAGCTTGTCATCAGGTACCTGCACTCATAGGCTATTGTCATGTGCCTACAGGCTTCTAGTGCCATCGATCACTTGTAGGTTGCTATAAGGTGCCTACAAGATATCATACAATAGTAACCTATGGTCATCCACTTGGATCCTGTGATCCTATGACTGCAACTTGTGTTTGAAAGATGGCACTTAAAAAGTAGTAAATAAAATTATAATTAAACATACTAAATAATTATATTGTAAAAAAATCAATACATACCTTGCTGAAAACTATTGATTCTTGAATCCCTCTTGCGACCTAAAATAGAAACCACCAAAAAATCTCCTAAATTCATCTGAATCAATAGTTTCACTATTTCCTGGTGGTATATTGTTGTCATTCAATGGTGTGTGATAAGAACAATTGACTTTGAAAGTTTTTATCATTTAATGGTATGTGGCGAATGCCTCCAAATTAAATTTTGAGGTAGCAAAAAATTATATTTATATGAGGAAATTTATATATAAAAGTAGGTGAACCTATTCTCGAAATTAACTTTGACCCCAAATATTTAGGCGATCTTGCTCTATCGAGCAATTCACAAGAATTGCTAAATGTTGACTTCAAAAATGGAATATTCGTAAATTAACAAAGATTTACCACTAAAAAACCTTGAATTAGATGTCATGTTACTTTATTTTTTAGTAACGTTACTTTATATATATTAACAAGGATGTTTCTTTGTTGATCTTTTCACTCACTAACCCATAGTGTTGCTTGGTCCTTTCATTGAGGTTTCGCTTGATTTTATATGAGGGCAACCTTAACAATGGGGATCCATTTATGTTTAGAGTTCTACCAAATGCTTTGTTGATGCCATAAAACATTTTATTTGGTCGACATTGATATAAAATGCTACCAAAGTCTTTAGACTAGCATGGGTTCTATGCAAAGGGGTTACGAGAGAGTATTTTCCTTTTTGTTGCACATAATATATATGGTAGTTATGTGCTATTTTTTTCCTTTGATAATTAGTGTGTTAATAATTATTTTTCACTAAATTTCATTTCATTTTGTTTCATTTTTTTATTATTATTTTTTAATTGATTATTTTCTTCTTTCAAATTTAAGTGCGAAGAATTTTAAGATTGTTTATGTTTTTTATTTGGTAAGCTAAAATGTTAAAGATTGTTAAAGTTTGACATTAATTTAGGGTAATTAAAAGTCATATATATATATATATATATATATATATATATATATATATATATATATATATATATATATATATATATATATATATATATATATATATATATATATATATATATATATATATATATATATATATATTATTTAAATTATATATTTTAGATAGTGTTTTACATACTTGTTGAATAAAAAGATTGTTAAAATTTTTCATCATCATCATCATCATATTTTTCCTAATGAATTAATTATCGCATATTTTTCATTATAGACACTTGAAAATACTCCTTTCACATTATAAATGTGTGTGTGTGTGTGTGTGTGTGTGTGTGTGTGTGTGTGTGTGTGTGTGTGTGTGTGTGTGTGTGTGTGTGTGTGTGTGTGTGTGTGTGTGTGTGTGTGTGAGAGAGAGAGAGAGAGAGAGAGCACGCAATTGGTCCTAACATAATTTTATTAGTTTATTTTCTCAATTTTTAATGTCTTCCCCTCTTAAGTCCATGAAAAACTTCTCCTTAGTTTTCATTCTTGCTTAAGTGATCCTATGTCATGACCACCCTCTATAGTCTTGGTCATGTTGTCCCCCTTCACTAAGTTAGGGTGCACCCATTCCCCATTTCTATTCTTTTTGTCTTTTAATCATTGAAATTTGACTTGTGTGTCATCAAGGCCCAAAATTAAATTTATTCTACTATATATAGACAAGTCTTGTAATTCATTCAAACAAGGTATCTTTGATTCTATAACAAGCATTTTACTTTAGAGCACTTTTGGTGCACATTCCACATTTTTTTATTTAATATAATTTTGACATAGATGGGAATGAGGGTTCCAACATAATGGTTGCCTTGTTCCCCAACCTAAACTTAACTCACTTCCAATGGACATAGTAATCAAACCTAGAACCAAAACCCAAACTCCTTATGTCATTGAATGATACTATTACATAGACATGACACACACACTTATCATTTTATTAAACACAACATGAAGAAGATTACATCACAAACATAGTCCCTCACTAGACTTGATCCTCTATCTTATGTGTGGGTGAAATTATAATATTGTGTCCCACTCGGTGGCCAAAAAAATTCAAAAATAAAGACATCATTGTATATATAATTTAAGACACATTTGTTTGATTAATATCAATGATCCAAACTGAAGTTATTTTGAGGAGAGATTGCAAGTGACCTCTTTATGCTAAAAAGTGGGACATATTATTATGTTGTGATGGATGTTCTAAAAACATACCTTCATAACAATCTTCTTCCAAGCTTTCTCTATCTCTCTTGTCACTTTCTTCTTCCCAAAATTGATGTTTTTTTCTTGGTTGATTTTCATAAATTCTCTTTCCAAGTAATTAAAATATCCTCTAACTAATTTTAACGAATATATTGCCTCTTTAAGTTCCTAAAGTTCTTAAAAATGGCCCATATCTCAAAATTTGCAATATTGTGTTGTTACTCTTATATTGCAACCTCCATAGGATAACCTAATGATTACTACAAACTGATAGGTGTGCAACCATAAATTCATATTGACTGATAGTTACATAACTACTAGTTATTACAAACTAATGGTTTTGAAAGTATCATCTAAATTAAGCAAAAATTTCATCATATGGCCAAAAGGGTGCAATTTTACATATAAGAAATGACTAGAACTTGTTCCACTTGATATTCTTAAAGTGTTGGAATTATTTAAGTGTCTCTTGGATATATTTCAATTAATTTACACATTTGTAACCATCTTTCAACATTGATAAAAAATGTTATGCAAGAACATCACATGTGTAGATTCATCTTTCATCACCTTGGATAATAAATCTAGATTTGAATAAGAATTCGAATGTGTGGGGCTGCAAAGGTAGAAGGTGATCTTCCTAATATCAAAAATAGGTGTGAGACTATTGTGTGTATCTTGGAGTAACACATGCACACAACCTTATTATGTGCAATCCCATTAGAGAAAAGTTTCTATGCATTTATGTGTAAATCTTAAAGTGCACTTGATCATGTAGTTAGCTAGTTGATGGATGCCACATGGAATTTTGACAGGATTGCATAACCATCTAATCAAAAACACAAGGAAAAATTAAACACAATGAGCAAAGAGTGTAGAAACCAATGAATTTATATCCATCCAAATAAATCAGTTGGGATTTTGAGAACATCATTACATGGGTATCCACACCTGTCCAACCTAGATCCAATTAGGTGGATGATGTATTAACTACTAGTTGTTGGTAGTTACATTTTTCGGTAAGAATCCATCCACCAACTAAGTTTGAAGACATATAAATAGAGGTTGGAGGTTCATTTTGTAGAGGGGAAGAGTACTTATAAACATTCTACTAAAATTTGCAGACTGAGAAGGATTTCGGATAATGGTTGAGCCCTGTACCTAGTAGCCCTAAATGGAAACCTTAGGATTCCATGATTATAATATTGAAGCATTACCTTTAGCTAATGTAAATGTAACACATGTAACTCTATTTTAGAAGAGATATAAGATTCAATATTTTAGATCCATTGTAGGAGTGTGCATCTAGAAAAGGGAAGTGAGTGAGAATATCACTTATCCATATGTTTGGGCATTCTTCAAGTGGTAACCCATATGATGACTACATCAAAAAGTGAACACATGCACAACATTGACTTATGTTTTTGGTTGATGTAATATTTATCATTGACCTAAGATGCTCCTACATCATAAACCTTGGGTAAGTAAAATGATCCATGAGCACCTACAAATGAACCTAGAGTGAGCTCTTCCAATAATTTTTAATACATGAAAATCTTGGACACACTTATCCAAGTTGCATCTTCATCTGCTTTGTCATTCCACTTAAACCAATAATCTTTATATTCAATTCCTCATGTCTTCTTGTTGATTCTATAGTCTATTACCATCTTTACCTCTTCCCTTTGCTTCTCAATAAAAAAATCTCCAATTCATAACTAAAGAATTATAAATTACATCCTTGTCACTTTCTTATCCCTCATAGTAAGGGTAAAAATATACTACATTGAATTTATCATAGATATTAATCTCATATGGTAGCTCGATCTCATAGGCATATAATGCAAACTTTCTCAAAATTTTACATGGCCAAAAATTCTTCCATTTGATCTTGTTTTGGAAATTTTTATTTTTAAAAATGAGCCAAAAATAAGTCACTCACTTGGGATTATTATTATCTCCTCTTTTGATTCATATGTCATTTATAATCGATGAGTCTTCTCTAAATTTTAATTTATCTATTCATTCTCTTCCTTCATATATGCATCTCTACTTCAACACTTATTCTACCCATTACAACTATATCTCTCAATTCAGTAACACCTCTAGGGTTACAACCATACAAAATCTAAAATAGATGCTTTTTCATACTATTATTGACTAATTCTTTTTAATTATTTTTAATCAAACTCAACTTATGCCAAAATCATATCCCAGGTCAAAGAATAATAGTGTGTCTCACTTTTTAGCAAAAAGAGGTCACATAAATTACTAATCTCCCTTAAAAATTTTGAGTTTGGGTCATTGATATTAATCAAACATATGTGTATTAGCTTATATATACAAAGTTAGAGTGAAGATACATTTTTATATTTTAAAAAAAAAATGTTTAAAATTTTTTCGGATTTAATTTTGAATTTTTTTTGTCCACCTAGTGGGACACAATATTATTATTTGACCCCCCGTTATATGGGATTGTTTCCTACCAAGCATATCAAAAAAATGTAGAGGATTGTATTCACTAAATTTTTTTTTTCATCCATTTTTGAATGATAGGATGAAATGAAACTCAACCTCTTGCCCAACTTTCTCGACAAAGTTCTCCAAAAGTGACCAGAAAATTGTATCTCTAATTGAGACTATTCTCTTCGTAAATCCATGCAACCTTACTATCTCTTTGAAATATAAATTAACAATGTTCATGGCATCACTTGTCTTCTTTCATGCAATGAAGTGTTCCACTTTTTAGAACTTATCAATAACAACACAGATAGAGTTGTTATCTTTTTTTGTCCTTGGAAATCCAGGAAAAAATCCATGCTTATGTCTTCCCACAAATTTTTTGGTATTTTCAATGGCGAATAAAAACCTACAATTTGATTTTTTTCCTTTATCATGTTGGAAAACTCTATAAAATTTTAAAAAATTCTTCACATAAACAATCATTCGAGGCTAATAGTAAATTTCACTTAGTTGCAACAATGTTTTATCCTTGACAAAATGATTAGCTACTCATCCACAATGGTTTTATCTTATTGAATTATCCCTTATTGATACTTGAGGTATACATAATTGTTGTCCTTTGAACAAAAATTCATCCTACAAAAATAATTCTAGCCATGGATTTCTATCCATGTAGGTTGGTACTTACACATTGTCCAAACTTCCCTAAAACCCAAATATTTGTCATATTAATATTTCATTGAATCAAACCAACTACCTATAATCTCATCTCATTGAACCAAAGGCATATCCTTCTTAACATCTATAACTCTTTTTGAATTCCCATGTCTATGAGGCACTTAAAAATAAATGAATAGATTTGAATAAATTCACTTCATTTCATGGTTCAACTTAGCTTGGTTGTTTAGGACTTATTATGCTTGATGTTCCATGTTAAAGAAATGTTTTGGAAAACAATAGTGATTCCACTTCATCATGCATGTATAATAACATATAATTTATGATAAAAGATAAATTAATTTTTTTTAGCATTGTTCGAGTTATCACTAGATAAAATAATGGGCTTTCCTTACTGACTAAAAATGCACTTACTATTGTCACACTAGCATCATAGTCAAAATGGAATATATTGTTGAAATATATAAATTCTAATGTTGGTTATCCAGTGACCTTTTTCTTCAAAATCTATAAGTTATGCTCTATGTAAATTATATGTGTTAACTCTCTTCTCTCATTCTTTCTATAATTGGTGCACATATTTTGCTAAAGTTTATAATAAATTGATAGTAAAAAATGAGTAACTAATGAAAACTTATTGCTTCAAATATTTTATTTGGTGATGACCAATCCACAATGGCTTTTCCCTTTTCATTATATATCCTCAATCCATCACATGAGACCATAAAACCCAAATAAATCAATTATTTCCTCATGAAACTACACTTCTATAGGTTGATCAACAACTTCTTTTCTTTTATCTTTTCTAGCACTAGCCTCAAATACATTAAATGTTCTTTTATTGTTATACTAAATATCAAATTTTCATCCAAATAAATGATGAAAAACATACCCAAATATGACTTTAACACTTCATTCATGAGTCTCATGAATTTTTTTGGTGCATTTGTCAACTTGAATGACATAACTAGCCACTCATACATACTGTCCTTTTTCTTGAATACGGTCTTCCACTCATCATCTTCCCTAATTATAATTTGTTCATGATACCAAGTATTTAAATTTAATATTTTTAAAGTACCCTTTTGACTCAAATAATCTATCAATTCATCCATATAAAATAGTGAAAACCTATATTTGATTGTAATTTGGTTGATAGCTCTTGAATATGTGCACATATTCTATTCCCCACTTTTCTAATATTCTAACATTTGTTAGGTTGTGGAGCTAAAAGCTTCACTGATGCAAACATGGAGGAGGTTGCTGAAGTGTCACAGTAACCGATGTCGGTCAGGCCAATCGACGTCGGTCAGAGGTGGACCAGACGCTGTCAACATCGGTCAGGGATCGGCTGACATCGGTCATCTCCAAATAGACAGGGACCGATGTTGGTTGCCTGTGCATTCTAGAACTGTTAGTTACATGAACAGTGAGTTGTTGAGCGGTTGTTTGCATGTAAAGACTATTTTAAGTCTTGAAGCTGTGTTTCTAGTTATTGTAATTAGAAGTCTAATTATTATTTGCATGGGATCTATATAATAGACTCATGGGGATGTATTGTAACTTGTAGAATCACAAGGGTTCTGAAGAATCAGATTCTTCTCGAGTGTAAGATCTAGGTCAGCAGGTGTGCAAGACCAAGTTGATCTGCAGGTGTACAAGATCAGATTAGATCTACATGGTATGTAAGATCAGTTGATCTACAAGTTGTTGCAAGATTAGGTAAGATCTACATGAGTAAGTAAGGTTGATTGATCTGCAGGTGTGTGTGTGTGTACGTGATTTAGGTTTGCAAGTGTGTAGAACCAGGTTGATCTACAGGTGGCACCAAGATCAGGGAGATCAGCAACACAATAGGTAGCAAGATCAGGTGAGATCTACTTGGAGTACATGGTGTACTCAGACCTAGAGTACGTGGAGTACTCTGTTGGACTGGAAGTAGGCAATGATGGTGAAAACTGGTTGTCACTTACTGGTGGTATTGGCAGTAGTGATATTGATTGGTTAGAGGTTAACAACAACTCTGTGTTTGAGTTGTGTGTTGTGACCGTAATTGAGAGAGTGAACTCTTGAAGGTGAATTACTGTACATCGGGTGTGGGAAGCCTGAGAGGTGTGGGAAGAAGAGTGTGGCATCTTTTTTATTATATTTCCTTTTGGAAGAGTATTAATACAATTAGGTATTGTTTCTCATATTCTATGTTGTTTCTTATTTCTAGTTAATTAATACTTCTGGTTAAATTCCATGTTTAGTTTCTTATACAAAGGTAATCATGTGTGCTCTTGTGGAGTGGTAGATCCTGACAACTAGTATCAGAGTGAGGTTAGGTACACTAATAGGTGGTCAAAGCGTGTTAAGTGTTTTTTGATTACAGGTCACTCACAGGGGTTTCTGTTGGAGTGGGAGTATAGAAATGGCAGAAGAAAGTAAGCTTAGAATGAAAGAGAATAGCAAGAATAATCAATTACTGATTTATGGAAAGAAAGGGTAGGTAAAGAAAGATTGCTGGTTGGTAGGAGATCAGCATGAAGGAAATGAAGACGCAAATGTTGCAAGTATTGTTGCACAAGATACTCTTGTATATTCCTTGGATAAAGTAGAATCTTGTTTTATAGATTTTGTTGCCTCTTTCTATGCAACTCAAAATAGAGTATTTTTCTATGTTAATGTCTTTGGAGACTTTGGAAAGATTTATTTAGGGATTGGTGTGCCTTGTCAAATTGTTGGCAAAGGTGAAGTGCAGCTGAAATTGCAGACGGGCAACACATGGGTGTTGAATGGTGTCATACAGGTCCCAGTCCTAAAGAGGAGTCTAATTTTAGGAAAGTTGGGTGATGAGAGATGCACAGTAACTCTCATAGCAGATGCACTTGAATTAGCATGTGATAAGAAATTAGGTGGTCTTTATCTATCTACTTATATTACTGATTCTCCTTTTGTTACAAAGATGTGGCTTTGTAGGCTTGGTCATATGAGTGAGAAGGGGATGCATGTTCTTAAGAGGAAGTCAGATGTGTTTGATAAACTTAAGAACTGGAAAGCCTTGGTGTTCATGGAGGGGATGACAGACAGAGATCAGTTCAAGGGGCTGGACATTTCTAAGCAGAGCAAGGGTGATTTGGACAAGTTTATGATCCAAAGTGTGCTCGCGGGTAAAAGTCATCACTCATAGGAAAACACAATTATTGACGTTGGTCAGGTAAGAATCGGCATCGATCAGACATGTACCAACGTTGGTCATGTGCAGACTGAGGTCAGTGGTGTCAGGCAGGTAGCCACCGATGTCAGTCAAGGAACTAGTGTCAGCAACTAGGAGGACGCTGACATCAGTCAGGGAACTAGCATTGGCAGTCAGGTCGATCACATGGAACTGATGTTGGTTAGGTGCAGACTGAGGGGTGACCGACATCGGTCATTGAGACAGATTTTGGGTGAATAGCAAGTTGTCAAGGAGTCTCAAATGCCCATGTGGAGGACTGAAAGGGTAAGTAAGCCTCAAATTTGTTATTCCTCTTCTTTATACTACTTTTTGCTCACTGATGGTCAAGAACCAGGAAGTTTTTAAAGAAGCAATGTAGGTAGAATCTAGGAAATAGTGGGAGCATGGCATGGATGAGAAATGTGATTCCTTGGAGAACCAAATGGTAGTTTTGGTAGAGTTTCTAGCTAAGATGAAAGCACTGAGACGAATGGATTCCAAGGTTAAAGAATAGAGTGAATGGATAGGTGAGACGGAAGGCTAGGTCATATAGTCTTGAGGAAGCTCCAGGACATTGGTACAGGTTTGACAAGTGTATGACAAAGCATGGCTTTAGTCAATGTCATTGTAACCATTGTGTTTACTTTACCAGGTTGGATAATGATAACTACATTATCCTGTTACTATATGTTGTGTATGTGCTTGTTGTAGGGTCACACATGCAGAGTTTTTCTGAGCTAAAGGTAAAGGTAGCTCAGATGTGTGCCAGGAAGGATTCAAGAGTGGAAATCCTTGGCATGAGTATTCCTAGAGACAGGAAAAATCACAGGTTGATGTTGTCTCAGGATGATTGTGTGAATAAGGTAGTGGCATGATTCAAGATGCAGGATGCAGAACCAATATGCACACCTATGGATGGACAATTCACAGAATAGTGTCCCCAATCACATGATGAGGTTAAGTACAAGTGTACTAAACCTGAGGTTGCCCACGCAATGGGAGCTATCAGCAAGTTTGGAGCCAATCTGGGAAAGAAGCACTAGAGTGCAGTTCAATGGATTCTCAGGTATCTGAGAGGGACCAGCAGTAGGTTAACATGATATACAGGGTCAAGTTCTTTTCTACATGGGTTTGTAGATGCGGATGTGGCAGGTTACTTGGATGACAGGATGTGCACCACAAGATTTGTGGTGGTTGGTCTTCAAGATTGAGCTTGAAGAGGGATACAAGCCAAGAAACAAAATTAGATGATGTACAGATACAAGTATAGGTGCAGCTATTTATCTCCAAGTGGGAGATCGTTAGGTTGTGGAGCTAAAATCTTCATTGATGCAAACATGGAGGAGGTTGCTGAAGTGTCACAATAACCGATGTCGATTAGGCCAACCAACATTGATCAGAGGTAGACCAAAAGCTACCAACATCAATCACGGATCAGCCAACATCAATCATCCCTAGATAGACAGGGACCGATGTTGGTCGCCTGTGCGTTTCAAAACTGTTAGTTACACGAACATTTAGTTGTTGAGTGGTTGTTTGCATGTAAAGACTATTTTAAGTCTTGAAGCTGTGTTTCTAATTATTGTAATTAGAAGTCTAATTATTGTTTGCATGGGATCTATATAATAGACTCATGGGGATGTATTGTAACTTGGAGAATCATAAGGGTTCTGAAGAATTAGATTCTTCTCGAGTGTAAGATCTAGGTCGGCAGGTGTGCAGGATTAGGCTAGATCTACATGGTATGTAAGATCAATTGATCTGCAAGTTGTTGCAAGATCAGGTAAGATCTACATGAGTAAGTAAGGTTGGTTGATCTGTAGGGGTAGGTGTGTGTGTGTGTGTGTGTGTGTGTGTGTGTGTGCGTGCGTGCGCAAGATCTAGGTTTGCAGGTGTGCATAACTAGGTTGATTTACATGTGGCAGCAAGACCAGGGAGATCAGCAACACAATAGGTAGCAAGATTAGGTGAGATCTACTTGGAGTACATGGTGTACTCAGACCTGGAGTACGTGGAGTGCTCGATTGGACTGGAAGTAGGCAATGACGGTGAAAACTGGTTGTCACTTACTGGTGGTACTGGCAGTAGTGATACTGACTGGTTGGAGGTGAACAACAACTTTGTGTTTGAGTTGTGTGTTGTGACCATAATTGAGAGAGTGAACTCTTGAAGGTGAATTACTATACATCGGGTGTGGGAAGCCTGAGAGGTGTGGGAAGAAGAGTGTGGCATCTTCTTTCTTGTATTTCCTTCTGGAAGAGTATTAATACAATTGGGTATTGTCTCTCATATTCTGTGTTGTTTCTTATTTCTAGTTACTTATTAATTCTGGTTAAATTTGGTGTTTAGTTGCTTATACAAAGGTAATCATGTGTGCTCTTGTGGAGCGGTAGATCCTGACAACATTGTTGAAACTACACATGGGCTAGTATTTTGTCTTATTAAACCCTTCTCTAACATCTCTCCAACTTGTCTTTTCACCTCTTCATTCTCCATCAATGTCAACCTATAAAATCTATGTGATGTTTAATGTTTATCATGGGTTGTAATCTATTTGAAAAAATACTTGAAAAAATATCAGCATATTCACTCAAAAAAATTCCATTTAATGTGTAATTTCACTCACCTTATGTGTTCTACTCACTTTCATGGGTTTTAGAATGTAATCAAAACATGTCTTATCCTTCTTTACCTCCATAAAAAAATATTTTTATGGAAATTATCGACACTTTAGGATGGATAAACACTTCTTCTCCTTTTTTCATTAATGGGCTCAATGTATATCCCACCCTTAAAAAGTGTGTTGAAATTATCTTTACTATCATGCACAATCTATCTATCAAAATACCATGGTATACCCAAAAACACATGACACATATCCATGGGTAGATTATGACACAAAACTTCATCATTAAATAACCTAATCTAAAAATTAACCCTAATTTTCTCATTCACTAAAATATGATGTCCTTTTTGTAATGAAATCACCTTAAATGGAATGGGGTGTATGATAATTTTCAATACAAGATTTTCTACCATCTTATTAGATGTATAAATTGATTAAAAGATGTGTTAATTTCTCCAAGATCACCCTAAAGATTACAGAATGTGCCAATTTCTCTAGGATCACCTAGACTTAAAGCTTCCTTCCACACTAATGGATAAAAAAATTAAAAATATAAATAAACATAATGACTAAATTATTGTATTAACAATCCCCTAAGACAAATTTATAGAATCAAATTTCTATTTATTCTCCTACTTGATTATAAATCTCACACCTTACCCTCTATTTACAGTAGTTGAGGGAAGGTGAGTGAGATATCATTTGGCAATGTGAAAACATACTATTTTCTAAATTAATAGTACTTACCATATACTTAATGTTAACATTGGTTTTCAAATGAATAGTGATCATGTGTACACCAACCAAGTTGGATATATGCACACATAAAAGTTAGACATGTATTTTCTAACTCTAAAAATCAAAGTGTATACCACACATGGGTAAAACTAAGGTTAAGATTACATAGGTTAAGACCCAAGTTAATCTTAGCACTAAATATTACTCTAACATCCCCCTCTAATATTAAATTGGGGAGAAAATAAAACTTATAAAATGGGTCCCAGAAATAAAGCTTGACAAGGTACCCATTGATAATAGATATGATGGAGGAACCATAGATAATATCCACACAATGACAAATTCATTTACCCCTAAAATATCCGGGTAGATGCACAAAGTTGGGGAACAAAAAAAAGACAAAACACAAAACACAAAACTTATTTTTATAAGGGTGTATGCACTTTTTTTTTTAAACATAGCAATTTGAATTGGCTCATTTCCAATCCTAAAGGGCATACACCCTTTTTCACAAAGTGCATGCACCCCTTTTAGAAAAGGGAATACACCCTTTAAAACACATTTTTTGGAAAGAATTGTTAAAGGTTGAAAATTTTGAATGAAATGGTATACACCCTTTGCTAAAGGGTGTATGCCATGTGTAGTAGAAAGGGCATATGCCCTTTGATTTACAAAATGTTTTGTGGTGGATTTTTATTGTTTGTGTTGTACCTATTTTGTAAAATAAATTTAATAACAAGTATAAGTTGAAATTTAATTTATTTTAAATTATTATATTATTATAATTAAAAATTATTTTATTAATGCAAACTTATACTTGTTATTACATTTATTTTACTAAATATAAAAAATAGGTCCATTATGCATCTTTTGAAAGTGATTCCATAGTTTTAGGAGTTACCATTTAGAATTTAATTTTTCAATATCCATTACAGGTTGTCAAAATTTCAAGATTGGAAACTGGCTAAATATTTGACTTATTTTACTCCCATCTCAGGTATTAGTCAAGATAGAGATAGGGCCTACATTAACATGGATGCAACATCTATCTAATATTATGGGATGGAGCATATATAGATACATCAACTAATCTTGACTAATATATACAACCCTAAAAAAAACCAAGACTGCTTTTCCCATATCATATTCATGGTCTAGTTTATAGTGTTAACACTATTCTAGGCGGTGATATTCCCAAACTAGGGCTTTATCATACTCTGAGTATGCACAAGTCCCCAATACATTAAATTAAGTATCATATCGTAGTAATGGGGTCCCCACCATAGATATATGGGGGAAGGGAAGCTTGTCATACCTACTTCTTATAGGCCAAAGAATAAGGCAAGGGAAGCTTGTGTTCCTATTATCCATCTTTTTTTCATCTAATAACATAACAATGGAATATTTCCTTCCTAATATATAGTAATGGAGTAAGGCATATTTATCAAGGGAAGTTTTCCTTCTCGATATCTAGATTTTATTTGATTATGTATTAAGGCATAGCTATTAAGGGAAGCTTTCTTCACGATAGATAGTTTTTCTTGTCCTAACTACTTAGATATGCCCTACCTAATAAGGAAAGGGAAGCTTGCTTGTTATATACCTATCTAATTTCCATTTTTATAATACATTATTAGTTATCAATGGAATCTTTCTTCTAAACATATATTTTGCATATATTATTTCCCTACCTACTTAGTTATTCCCTACTTAGCTTTTATTATTGGCAAGGGAAGCTTAATTCTTGATAGATAGAATGAAAAACAAAGTTTTTAATCATGTTATGTATGTAATATATATACCATTGAGTATGACCTACCTACTTTTCCTTTTTGAGTATGTCGTACATACTTTGCCTACTTGAGTATGCCTACCTACTTTACTTACCTTAGTATTCCATTCTTGATCGAATACATGAGAAATATCTTGAGCTTGAACATTCCTTACCTAAATATCCAAGCCATATCTTTATCTTGACTATGCCCTACCTTATTATAATTGAGTATGCCCTACTTAATTTACCTACTTGAGTGTGTGTTACCTACCTATCTTTCTTTACCTACCTACTTGAGTATGCCCCACTTGATCAAATACCTAAGCCATATCTTGATATTGAATACATGTATCTAATACTAATCATATATATCTTACCTAACCCATATATTGAATACCCGATACTAAATTGAATACCAAAGACATATATTGAAAGGAGAGGGGGGATTATCATGCTTGTAAATTAGTAGAGGGGGCATTATCAGATCAAGGGGTAAAAGAGAGGCTTAATTATCAATGGATGCTTGAAAATAAGGAGATGTGGCATTATCACCTATATAGATAAAGGAGAAGGAGCATCAAGACTGAGCCATATCTTGAAAGGAGGAGGAATTCTCACTTATATAGACAAAGGAGCGACTAGGGATGATTGGGAAAAGGGATTGAAAGCAAATATAGGCTGAATTCCTAAATAATTTAAGGGGTTTTTTATCAATGGGTCTAGTAATATGCATAAATGATTGGCCTGTAATGTGCAACCTGTAGCATACATGTAGTCATGATATGATCACTCATACATGACATGTATTACATACCTAGTATTGCATGTAAGCAAGTAGTCACTCACACATGACATCTACTCATACAGGACATGAATATAACTAATCACTCTAGTACACTCCATTAAAAATAGAAGGAAATGAAACACCATTCATTATTCATCCTAAAAAGATATCATTCACTCTAAAATAAATGTCAGATAGATGGGTCAATTTATGCATGCTTTAATTCCAATCACACACATGCATGACCTGAGCACTTTTTTATAGACTCGCATAGAATTATGTCATATTATAGCATTATAAACTCATGTGGGACACTACAATTACCACAACCACTAATATTTATGGTGTATGCAAGTTCTTTCAAACACTATTTCCTTGGATAATATCAAAATCCCTCATATTTCTATCTCCCTCTCCCTAAATCATATGGAGAGAGGGGGTCAAGTGCGTAAAAATCATTCATCATTTTAATCACTCCCTCATGATTATTTATTTATCCTTAATCCGTCTCTCATCAACCTTCATCATCCCTCATCATCCATTATAGTCCCTAATGACACTGCCATTATTCCCCATCATCCTTAGTCACTCCCTCATCAACCCTCATTGTACATCATCATCCCTAATCATTTCATCATCATCCCTCATCATCCCTTATTATCCTTAGTCACTCCCTCATCATATTAATATGAATATATGGCAGTTCAATGAGCCATCAAATTTAGGATGGTCAAAGTAAAAGTGGTGATGTATATATTTTATATTCTATATAAAATAACTATGTTCACATGGAATATAATAAAATTAAAGCCACTCTAATTAATAATAATATCTATACTAATAATTATGAATATTACTCATAGATACTTCCCTCATGCATTCATTGTAGTATAACACTTTACAAATAGTTTCATTTAAAATTATCTTTTTACCAAGACCTAAAACCGCATCCATTGTAGCATAATCATGTGGAAACTAGAATTTTTAAGGAATTTATAAAACTGTTTAACCTAACAAAACACTCTCAAACATATGATTGTCATGACAATATATGGTTGACTAAATACCTTGAATGTAAATCTCTGTTAATTGAGATGATGCTTCTTTCAATCATGTATTGAGTAACAGAAATAGTTTGGTGGAAGCTACATATTACATTAACATATGTGACATGTCAATAAACTTTGCATGTGTACCTAGTTAGACTTCTTTAAATCCATCACTTGAAATATCTTGTCATCCCTACTCACCATCACCACCCACCTCACCTTGAAATATTTCATTGCTTTCATGTTTTATATGGATTTTCCATTCCACACCACTTCACCATTACTCAAGCTCACTATAAAACAAAATGTCTCCTCCTAGTACAACTGATTCACATGTTGTAGTAAGAAAAACACCACCTCATACCCCCCATCACCTCAACTAGATATATCAGAATATTATTGCTTAATGTTGTATGTATAAAAGGTATAATAGGGTTAGCAGTCATGGGTTTTGCATGAGACAAAACTATCATCTTACACTCTTTTTATTAATCCTCAGATTATTTTTGCAATTATTCTAGGTCTTATATCGATTATGTTGAGTGATTATATTGATTTATTTGTCATAAGCTAGAAGAATGAAGATATTTTATCTTCACTTGAGTTGTGAGTTCAAAATGAATGGTTAAGAGGATAAGGTGGCTTAAGT
The DNA here is from genome assembly GCA_037957365.1 of Torreya grandis. Lineage (NCBI taxonomy): Eukaryota > Viridiplantae > Streptophyta > Pinopsida > Cupressales > Taxaceae > Torreya > Torreya grandis. The sequence continues at coordinate 2,038,312 of JARHVA010002288.1, read as the reverse complement.
AATGACCATATAAGAGGAGGAAAATCAAATGGGAAATATAAGAGTCTATGTGGATAAAAACACAATTGGGAGATGAAAAAGAAATATATGCTCAAAGTGATTTTAGTTTCACATGAGTATGATCTCAAAAATTTGCATCAAAAGATACAAGATAGAGGCACGAAATCATCTCTAGAGGTTTAATTAAATTTGATGCAAACTTGTATTCAATGCAAGGTGGTGGTATTACGGCCATAGAAAATTGATATATCTATTTTTCATCATTGGGTATCAAATTGATGTGTCTATGCAAAAAAAAATGACTCCAAAAATCTATTAGGATCAAACAAAATAAGATATTGACAATAGATGATCAAAGAGAACACTATAAAATAATTGAGAAATACATTAGGCATGCACACCTGAGCCATGTAGGGGGCACGTAGAACCTAAAGGATCTTGTAAGTGGTGCATAGAGATTCATTCCTCCTAAAATGCATTCTTGGCACTATCATTCATATGTGTTATTATTTTATATATTTTAAAGTAAAAAATGATATAGTATAAGCTTTGGAGTCGAGGACAAGGACAAGTGTAGATGGAAATACAATACATGAAATCGCTAAGAATGTATTCAATATAAAAATATATTATTATTATTATTATTATTATTATTATTATTATTATTATTATTATTATTATTATTATATAAATATATTTGTATATAATAATATAATATTGTTAATATTATAATATAATTATTATATTATATTTACAAAATTATAATTATATAATTATAGTATACAACATGTAATAGTTGTGTCAATGAGATGTGAGTGAGTTCATAAAGTAAATTGGTTGTTTCCATCCCCACCCAAGTTTAAATCTTGTTGGGCATGTAACATTAGTTGTGGCCATTGGAAGTATACATGAAACCTGTTAGTTGTAATTATGGTATTCATGGTGGTGGTTGATCACTTGGGGATTTGGGGCCTAGTTGTGTCTCAAACCAGTTCCTAGCTCCTGCGAAAAGCAATTATCTAACCAAAAAAATAATAATGTAATTGTTATATAAATTATATATATATAGAAAATAATGTAGTATGAAAATTTGAGAAATTGGATTTGGATTATGCAAACTATATTAAAAATGCTCAAATCTACAATTTATCATTAAAATTGAGAACCATTAGATTAAAATGTAATAAAATGAATTATTCTAATATAAACCTAAATGTTCCCAATCAAGATTCAAACAAAAAGAAGACTAAAGATGATAGATGGAGATTGCTTACAAATTAGACTCAAATTTAATGATAGCATGATATTAGCTTAATGAATTGATCAAAGACTATATTGATGGAATATTTTAGCATAGTTAGACAAGGATTTTTTAGTTAGTTGGTGATGGAGGGGTGGCTCATTTAAATAGAGGAAGGAGGCAAGATCAACGGCCAATATTCAAAGTTAACTGTAGGAGGATCAATGGTGGAGGATTATCCAAGGAATTAAAAATTCTTTGGATGATTCTAAAAGAGGGAATTTTCTATAGCTAAAAGCCTCTATAATACATTTGGAATTCTAATCATGATTAGTGGTGGATAAGTCATGTGATTGTGGGGTTTTAGAGAATATAGGGGGGTAGGCTTGTAGAAAAGCCTAAGAGCAGGTAGGTAGGTGGGACATGGGAATTTTAAATTCTCAAATAATGGATAAGTGGGAGTAGTTAGTAAATAATGAGAATTAAGTGGATTAATTGATTTGTGAGATGGGGTAAGGTTAGTCGATGAATAAGAATGAAGGAGGGTGTTAGATAAAAGACTAGGAGGATTAATAAAATTACATGGGATTAATGATCATTAGATGAAATTAACAATGTTAGTATTATCTAATAATAATGATAGTGATGATAAACGAAGCAAGTGAATATGAAAGTGAATATATATATATATATATATATATATATATATATATATATATATATATATATATATATATATATATATATATATATCCCTCTTTTAAATGTCATTTAGAGTGCATGAAGTGGATTGAGTAATGATAATTCAAATAAAAACCATTTTATGCATGAATGTTAGTTCATGTTGTTAGTGGAGATGATGCCCCCTTGAGGGGACATGTGGGGAAGAATGAGGCAGATGGCCACTCAAAAGAGGAATGATGGATGGGATGTGATGAAGAGATAAGGGGTTGGGATGTGAGATAGATGATGAAAAAGATGAACTCGACCTAAGTAGTGGGATACAAATTGATGATGCCCCTATCAAAGTCATATGCACAGGTAACGGAAATAATTATGTCATGGTTATTGACACATACCAAGGGGGAATCTACCATAACATGATGATAAGACAACCTAGATATTTTGGTATTTTGTGTATTTTATAATAAGTGTTTTTAGAATATGTATGTACATTATACAAATGGGGTTACTAGTAAAGGGAATACCAAGCCTATTAACTGAGATAAATGCGAATGGAATAATGAATGGGATGATAACAGGATGAGGGTGATGCTAAAAATGGGATGAGGACCAAGGAAGAAAGGACTAGGGATCACCAATGACCACATCATGAAAGAACTAGATATCTAGATGTGTGTCTATTGGAGGATATGTCAGGATGATTTTAGAACATTTATCAAGATATCTTCCACTTCCTTATGAAGGTCAAGATTAGAAGAAAAGAAGGACACAATAGGATGTGTGATATGATGGCAGATGATGTATAAGAAGAATGGATAGAGCGATATGACATGGATTGGATTGATAAGGGATATATTTTACCCCTAAGTGTTGACTTAAAATGTAGATAATAGATTATGTTACCATGATGTCAAAAACCAGTTTTCATCATGGTAGTTTCCTAAGGTGCTAGAAGACTAGTTTTCACCACTAGATGAATGGTTTTGATTTTTTTATTTTTCTTTTTCTTTTTTTATTTTTTTAGATTTTTAGCAGTATTTCAATTTATTGGATGTGAGCGAGATGCAAGATTACAAATGTTTTCTTGATATTTCATCCAACACCCATTCTAGAGATGTGTGATGCAAGGATCATGTTGTCTATATTGGATGTATTGATGTCCTTGTGACCTTCATTGATTCTTGATTTATCATCCTCTATACATTTCAACCATTTTTATAACCCCTATGAGAGATGATGTTGTCTAGGGATTTGAGGTATGGTATGGATTGGATTATGTCCTAATTTTGATGGTGGGGTATTAGATGTGAATGAGTGATAAGGTCATGATAGGAAGGAGTGATGGGTGTTTGACGAGTGGGACTACCATTCATACACATTTTTGGGCATGTCAAATGTTCCACATTTGATTAGTGCCAATTTATAAAAGATTGTAGGAGATTCAAGACACTTTACCTTTGTAGTTTATCTTTGATCTAATTATTTGAAGGATTATCAACCATCTTGCTATTGCATTCGACATTATTTTGGTTTTCAGACTTGATTATAGTTCAACTACCTTCTGGGGTTTAACATTGGGCTTTACCAGAGGAGATTGATCTTTGACATGATAGATGATTATGATTTTGACTTTGATGGTCCCCTAGTGACTCAAAGAGGGTTTTACTAAGGTAAGACTCTTTTTGACTAGGCTGATGATTTGATATTTCTTGATCATGAATTATTGGATCAAAGGTGATTTATGCATGAATTTTAGAATATGGTCTTGGATAAATTACTGATGGTGAAGAACTTCCTAAACTTGTTGAGCTTGACATATCCGATTGAGAGGGTCGAGATCCTAAACTGTCAACTCCGTACACCTGTTTAATGATCTTCAGCAGAGTTGACACCTGCTTCATGTTAGGGCATGCTTTAGGAGAATCTTTTGAACACTGTAGACCAATGCGTAACAATGACATCACAATTTGGAATTCATTGCCCCCCACATTGGTGAACCTCTGGTCGACTAAACCTAACACTTCATGCAGGGTCACATTCCCATCAAACCTGCCGCTAGTGGGCTTCTCACTGGTGAGTATTTCCAATAACAAAATGCCATAACTATACACATCTCTTTGAGTAGAAATCCTTCTAGTCAATCCACATTTTGCAATCAATTAAATCAATTATTACAATCATTAAAATTTAAACATAGAGTGAAAAACCTCATGTTTGAAACCATACCTGGTGTGATATAGCCCACAGTGCCCTTCAAATCTTCGAAATCAAAAGGTTCGAAGGTTCGCCTTTTTATTGTGGCAATCCCGAAGTCTGTTAGATAAGCTGTCGTGTCTTCGTCTAAAAGCACATTGCTTGGTTTTATATCACAATGCACTATCTGCACATCATGGTCATAGTCATGATGAAGGTATTCAATGGCATGCGCCAAATCTATAGCTATGTTTAACACTTCTTTCAAAAATATCAGTTCTTTCAATCCCAGTTCACAAATTTCATCATAGGTATACAAATGATTTTCTAAGCTTCCATTACACATAAACTCAAATATTAAAGCTTTGAAGTCGTCGGTGGAACAGGCATCTAGCACTTTAGCCACGTGTCGATGTCGAATCGTTGTCAATGCTCTACATTCTGCTTCCAACTTCTTGTCGGCATCAAAATTAAAAACCTTCACATCAACTATCATGCCATCCAACAAAATTCCTCTGTAGACTGCTCTAAAGTTACCCTCTCCCAACAAGTTGGCGTCGCTGAACGTATCTATTGCTCTGACAATGTCTTCATATGAGATACGTCTAAACTTAAAGATGTTGAGACCTAGATGTAAATTATTTTCATACAAGATCCTCATCTCCAACCTCCTTATCCAAAAAAATCCCAAAAGGAATATAAAAGCAACACCAAATGTTTCAGTTGCCACTGTTCCCATTACTTTTGTGATTCTCAAGGGTGGAGTTACCATATGACTGTTTCGACTTCCACATGCAGATAGGGAGGATACGTTTGACCCGAACAGACCAACATTTCCAACTAGGGATATGACTCTAGTACCATTTGCAAAAGATTTTCCTTCATCCTCGTGTACTGCCAGACAATTGAAAGACAAATTTAAGGAATAAAGGGATTTCAACATTTTGAAAGACAGTGGTATTGTACCTGACAAGGAGATAGAAGAAAGATCCAGATATCTCAGATTTTGTAAATTGCTGAGTGAATTTGGAAGTGAGCCTTCCAAGGCATTTCTTGCTAAGTACAAATACTGCAATGCCGTGCAGTTTCCAAGGGTCTCTGGAATCACACCATTCAACCTGTTGTGCGAAATATCTACTGCTTTTGCCCTCACAAGTTTACCAACCTCTTGAGGAATGGAACCCTCTAGATAATTGAATGATAAGTTCAAATAAAATTGTATATGAGAGAGATCCGCAACTTCTTGTGGTATGCTTCCAATCAGAGAATTGTACGAGAGGTCCAACAGTTGTACGTTTTTGCAGTAGCCTAAACTGCCCGATATCATATCTGCTAAGTGGTTGTGATGAAGAAAAAGCCTTTTTAAGCGTTGTAGGTTGCCGATGGATTGAGGAATTTTCCCTGAAAGCTTGTTATGGCTAATCTTCAACAGACACAGATGTTTGAGCGGACCAAATTCATCAGGGATAGTTCCAACAAACTAGTTTTTTTGGAGAAACAGTCGTTCCAGATTTTGAAGCCTTCTCAACGATGGAATTATGCCGCTCAAGTGATTTACACTAAAATCAAGAATGGCTAAATTAGTAAGATTGTCAATTTGATGGGGTATTTGTCCTGATAGCACGTTGTGCCCCAGATCCAAGTGTATCAATCCTGAGAGGCTTCCCAATGATGAGGGAATGGCACCTCCTACTTTATTTCTATGAAGGGACAAATACTTCAGCTGAGAAAGGCTCCCTAACTGGGGTGGGATTGAACCATTAAGGGCGTTAGCAGAGAGATCAAGGATTTCAAGGAATGACAGATTGGCCAGATGAGAGGAAATAGAACCATGTAAACCCATTGTCGAGAGATTGAGGGAAAGCACTCTGTCTTGTTGTATATCACATATAACCCTGGCCTAGTTGCAGAAAGGGATATCCATAGTCCAATTCGATAATGAATGGTTGGGATCAAAAGTGAGGGAAGACTTGAAAGCCAAGAGAGACTGTTGTTGCTGTTCATGACGAGAACCATTAATGGTGAAATGATCTGAGTGAGCGAGAGAGAAAACCAAGAGTAATAGCAGATGAAAAATGGCCATACTTATCCTACATCAAACAAATGGCAATAATGAATTGGGGCTTACCAATGATGTGGAGAAAATTGAAAATCCACGTACAAGTAGAAAATTGTTGTTCTTTAGTTTCAGCGTTATTACAAGCTCTTCAATTTTGAGGGCAGTGGGGAGTGTACTATGTATTTTGAGTAGAGTTCCTTTGGATTTGCTGTTGCAAGGAATTTCTGATTCGCGCTTTAGACAGTTCTGCAGCCACTGTTGTAGTAGCTTCTCCTTCCCTTCTTTTTTTCAATTGTATCCCACAAACGCATTTCCTCCCCCCTTCTTAGTTGGACGTTTGAAACTCAGTGTTTCGTTCCTCTTTTTAGGTGGGGTTTGGTATTTTAAATAAGGTGGTTTCGGGGAGCTTTGTAGTTGGAGATGGTTTTATATAACTTTAAATAGTTTTAATTGTAAAAATTCGAAAGCTTTTTTTGAAAAATAGGAGTAATGATTGTAAATAAAAGAGATTTTTAGAGATGGGTAGAAATTGGGGACAAGAATTTATAGCACCCGCAAAGAGAATTTAGGCATAAAAAAAATACTTTACAATGAATAAAAATTTATGCTATATATTTTTTATATTCAAACCTCTTAAATTTTACGTGCATGGATAATTTTTGCAATTTTAAAAATTCATAAGATCGCTTTATTGCATAATTTCTCTTAAATAATCTCTGCAATACCTACTAAATATTTTTGTAGTTGCAATACCATGGGACCATACACTAAATCCTCTTAGAATTATCAAGGGAGTGTTTTTTTGCTTTCTAGAAAGCCTTTTTAGATTGTTTGACCTTTCAAAAATAATTTTGCCATTACATACTTATATATTCTTGTTGAGTATGAATTTTACACTTATCTTAATGTTTTATTGTATACCTTAATATTTGTTATATTATTTTAATAATATTGTTGTATAGAAATATTTAATCATATTAGGGTTAATTTTAGTGGGTTATATAAAAAAATTCTTGGAGGTTTCAAGGCAAATCGGATTCGTAATGGTGGTGAATCAGTTTGGAAGGTGTATTTTTATATAGATGAATCATACGATTGCACGCAGTGAATCATATAAAGACGATCAGGTTTCTTTGATCCTCGACCAAATGCATTATGTTGAGGCTAGATAGGCATCAATATGTTATAAACCAACACTGAAATGGTGTAGGCAAATGCTTGAATGATGTAGACAAATATTAGAACAATATAAATGAACGTCTACATGATGCAGACAAATATCGATGTGATGCAGATGAACACTGATAAGATGTATATGAACATCAAAATGATGCAAACAAATGTTGGTACAATGCAGATGAACATCGATACAATGTAGACAAACATTGACATGATGCAGATGAATGTTGGCTCAATGTAGATGAACATCGACATGATACAGATGAATTTTGGCATGGAAATGAACATTGGTATAATGTAGATGAATGTCAGCTTGATGTAGATGAACACTGACATTATGTAGACGAACACTGACATAGTGCAAATGGACACTGCCATGATGCATATGAATTCTAACTTGATGTAGACAAATGCCATCTCTATACAAACAAATGATGATATGATGTAGGTGAGCATCAACATGATATATACAAGCGTCAACATACTACAAATGAGTTCTAAGGATGTTTCTTTGTTGATCTTTTCACTTCCTAACCCATAGTGTTGCTCGGTCCCTTCGTTGAAGTTTTGCTTGATTTTATACATACATATATATACATATATATACATATATATACATATATATACATATATATATATATATATACATATATATATATATATATATATATATATATATATATGTATATATATATATGTATATGTATATATATATATGTATATGTATATGTATATATATATATGTATATATGTATGTATATATATATATATATGTATATATATATGTATATATATGTGTGTATATATATATATATATATATATATGTATATATGTATATGTATATGTATATGTATATATATATGTATATATATATATGTATATATATATATGTGTGTGTGTGTGTGTGTATATATATATATGTGTGTGTGTGTATATACATATACATATATATATATATGTCTATATATATATGTATATATATATATGTATATGTATATATATATATGTATATATATATATATATATGTATATATATATATATATATATATATATGTATATATATATATATATGTATATATATATATATATGTATATATATATATATATATGTATATATATATATATATATGTATATATATATATATATGTATGTATATATATGTATATATATATATGTATATATATATATGTATATGTATATATATATATGTATATGTATATATGTATATGTATATATATATATGTATATATATGTATATATATGTATATATATATATGTATATATATATATATATGTATATACATATATATATACACGATGAGTTCTAAGGATGTTTCTTTGTTGATCTTTTCACTTCCTAACCCATAGTGTTGCTCGGTCCCTTCGTTGAGGTTTTGCTTGATTTTATATGAGGGCAACCTTAACAATGGGGATCCATTTATTTTCAGAGTTTGACCAAATGCTTTGTTGATGCCATAAAACATTTTATTTGGTTGACATTGATATAAAATTCTACCAAAGTCTATAGACTATAATGGGTTCTATGCAAAGGGGTTACGAGAGAGTATTTTCCTTTTTGTTGCACATAATATATATGGTGGTTGTGTCTTCTTTTTTTCCTTCGATAATTAGTGTGTTAATAATTATTTTTCACTAAATTTCATTTCATTTTAGTTTATTTATTTATTATTATTTTTAATTGATTATTTTCTTCTTTCGAATTTAAGTGCGAAGAATTTCAAGATTGTTAATGTTTTTTATTTGGTAAGCTAAGATGTTAAATATTGTTAAAGTTTGACATTGATTTAGGGTAATTAAAAGTCATATATTTTTAAAAAGATTATTTTTTATATATTTTAGATAGTTTTTTACATACTTGTTGAATAAAAAGATTGTTAAAATTTTTCATCATCATCATCATATTTTTCCTAATGAATTAATTATCCCATATTTTTCATTATAGACACTTGAAAATACTCCTTTCACATTATAAATGTGTGTGTGTGTGTGTGGGGGGGGGGGGTGGCGGGGGGGGCGGCGGGGTGGGGGGAAGAGAGAGGGAGAGAGAGAGAGAGAGAGAGAGAGAGAGAGAGAGAGAGAGAGAGAGAGAGAGAGGGGAGAGAGAGAGAGAGAGAGAGAGAGAGAGAGAGAGAGCACAATTCATCCTAACATAATTTTATTAGTTTATTTTGTCAATTTGTAATGTCTTCCCCCTCCTAAGTCCATGAAAAACTTCTCCTTAGTTTTCATTCTTGCTTAAGTGGTCCTATGTCATGACCACCATCTATAGTCTTTGTCATGTTGTCCCCCTTCACTAAGTTAGGGTACACTCATTCCCACTTTCTATTCTTTTTGTCTTTTAATCATTGAAATTTGACTTGCGTGTCATCAAGGCCCAATATTAAATTTAGTCTACTATATATAGACAAGTCTTGTAATTCATTCAAACAAGGTATCTTTCATTCTATAACAAGCATTTTACTTTAGAGCACTTTTGGTGCATATTCCAAATTTTTTTATTTAATATAATTTTGACACAGATGGGAATGAGGGTTCTAACATAATGGTTGCCTTGTTCCCCAACCTAAACTTAACTCACTTCCAATGGACATAGTAATCAAACCTAGAACCAAAACCCAAACTCTTTATGTCATTGAATGATACTATTACATAGATTTGACACACACACTTATCTTGTTATTGAACACAACATGAAGAAGATTACATCACAAACATAGTCCCTCACTAGACTTGATCCTCTATCTTATGTGTGGGTGAAATTATAATATTGTGTCCTACTTGGTGGCCAAAAAAATTCAAAAATAAAGACATCATTATAAAAACATACCTTCATAAAAAACTTCTTCCAAGCTTTCTCTATCTCTCTTGTCACTTTCTTCTTCCCAAAATTGAAATTTTGTTTTTCTTGGTTGATTTTCATAAATTCTCTTTCCAAGTAATTAAAATATCCTCTAACTAATTTTAATGACTAGATTGCCTCTTTAAGTTCCTAAAGTTCTTAAAAATGGCCCATATCTCAAAATTTGCAATATTGTGTTGTTACTCTTATATTGCAACCTCCATAGGATAACCTAATGATTACTACAAATTGATAGGTGTGCAACCATCAATTAATACTGACTCATAGTTACATAACTACTAGTTAATACAAACTGATGGTTTTGAAAGTATCATCTAAATTAAGCAATAATTTCATCATATGGCCAAAAGGGTGCAATTTTACATATAAGAAATGACTAGAACTTGTTCCACTTGATATTCTTAAAGTGTTGGAATTATGTAAGTGTCTCTTGGATATATTTTAATTTTATTAACACATTTATAACCATTTTTCAACATTGATAAAAAAAAGGTTATGCAAGAACATCACAGGTGTAGATTCATCTTTCATCACCTTGGATAATAAATCTAGTTCTGAATAGGAATTCCAATGTGTGATGTTACAAAGGTAGAAGGTGATCTTCCTAATATTAAAAATAGGTGTGAGACTATTGTGTGCATCTTGGAGTAACGCATGCGCATCACCTTATTATGTAAAATCCCATTAGAGAAAAGTTTGTATGCATTTATGTGTAAATCTTAAAGTGCAATTGATCATGTAGTCAGTTAGTTGATGGATGCCACATGGAATTTTGATAGCATTGCATAACCATCTAATTAGAAACATAAGGAAAAATTCAACACAATGAGAAAAGAGTGTGGAGACCAATGAATTTATATCCATCCAAATAAATTAATTGGGATTTTGAGAACCTCATTACATGGGTATCCACACCTCTCCAACCTAGATCCAATGAGGTGGATGATGTATTAACTACTAGTTGTTGGTAGTTACATTTTTCGGTAAGAATCCATCCACCAACTAAGTTTGAAGACATATAAATAGAGGTTGGAGGTTTATTTTTTAGAGGGGAAGAGTACTTATAAACATTCTACTAAAATTTGTAGACTGAGAAGGATTTAGGATAATGGTTGAGCCCTGTACCTCATAGCCCTAAATAGAAACCTTAGGATTTCATGAGTATAATATTGAAGCATAACCTTTAGCTAATATAAATTTAACACATGTAACTCTATTTTAGATGAGATATAAGATTCAAGATTTCATCTCCATTGTAGGAGTGTGCATCTAGAAAAGGGAAGTGAGTGAGAATATCACTTATCCATATGTTTGGGCATTCTTCAAGTGGTGACCCATACGATGACTGCATCAAAAAGTGAACACATGCACAACATTGACTTATGTTTTCGGTTGATTTAATATTTATCATTGACCTAAGATTATCCTACATCATAAACCTTGGGTAAGTAAAATGATCCACGAGTAGCTACACATGAACCTAGAGTGAGCTCTTCTAATAATTTTTAATTCATCGAAATCTTGGACACACTCATCCAAGTTGCATCTTCATCTTCTTTTTCATTCCACTTAAACCAATAATCTTTATATTCAATTCCTCATGTCTTCTTGTTGATTATGTAGTCCATTACCATATTTACCTCTTCCCTTTGCTTCCCAATAAAAAAATCTCCAATCCATAACTAAAGAATTATAAATTACATTCTTGTCACTTTCTTATCCCTCATAATAAGGGTAAAAATATACTACATTGAATTTATCATAGATATTAATCTCATCTAGTAGCTCGATCTCATAGGCATATAATGCAAACTTTCTCAAAATTTTACATGGCCAAAAATTCTTCCATTTGATCTTGTTTTGGAAATTGTTCTTTTTAAAAATGAGCCAAAAATAAGTCACTCACTTGGGATTATTATTATATCCTCTTGTGATTCATATGTCATTTATAATCCATGACTCTTCTCTAAATTTTAATTTATCTATTCATTCTCTTCCTTCATATATGCATCTCTACTTCAACACTTCTACCCATTGCAACTATATCTCTCAATTCGGTAACACCTCTAGGGTTACAACCATACAAAATCTAAAATAGACGCTTTGTCATACTATTATTGACTAATTATTTTTAATTGCTTTTAAGCAAACTCAACTTATGCCAAAATCATATCCCAGGTCAAAGCATAATAGTGTGTCTCACTTTTTAGCAAAAAGAGGTCACAAAAATTTCTAATCTCCCTTAAAAATATCGAGTTTGGGTCATTGATATTAATAAAACATATGTGTATTATCTTATATATACAAAGTTATATTGCAAATACATTTTTATATTTTTTTAAAAAATGTTTAAAATTTTTTAGGATTTAATTTTGAATTTTTTTGGTCCACCTAGTGGGACACAATATTATTATTTGACCCCCCATTATATGGGATTGTTTACTCTGAAGCATATCAAAAAAATGTAGAGGATTGTATTCACTACATTTGTTTTTCCATCCATTTATGAATGATAGGATGAAATGAAATTCAACCTTGTCCCCAAATTTCTCGACAAAGTTCTCCAAATGTGACCAGAAAATTGTATTTCTAATTGAAACAATGCTCTTCGTAAATCCATGCAACCTTACTATCTCTTTGAAATATAAATTGAGAATGTTCATGGAATTACTTGTCTTCTTTCATGCAATAAAGTGTTCCACTTTTTAGAACTTATCAATAACAACAAAGATAGAGTTGTTATCTTTTTTTGTCCTTAGAAATTCAAGAAAAAATCCATGCTTATGTCTTCCCACAAACTTTTTAGTATTTTCAATGGCCAATAAAAACCTACATTTTGATTTTTTTCCTTTAGCATGTTGAAAAAATCTATAAAATTTTAAAAACTTCTTCACATAAACACTCATTCGAGGCTAATAGTAAATTTCACTTAGTTGCAACAATGTTTTATCCTTGCCAAAATGATTAGCTAGTCATCCACAATGATTTTATCTTATTGAATTATCCCTTATTGATACTTGAGGTATACATAATTTTTGTCTTTTGAACAAAAATTCATCTTAAAAAAATAATTCTAGCCATGGATTTCTATCCATGTAGGTTGGTACTTACACATTATCCAAGCTTCCCTAAAACCCAAATATTCATCATATTAATATTTCATTGAGTCAAACCAACTACCTATAATCTCATCTCATTGAAACAAAGGCATAACCTACTTAACATCTATAACTCTTTTTGAATTTCCATCTCTATGAGGTGCTTAAAAAAAATGAATAGATTTGAATAAATTCAATTCATTTCATGGTTCAACTTAGCTTTGTTGTTTAGGACTTATTATGCTTGATGTTCCATGTTAAAAAAATGTTTTGGAAAACAATAGTGATTCTACTTCATCATGCATGTACAATAACATATAATTTATGATAAAAAATAAAGTAATTTTTTTAGCATTGTTTGAGTTATCACTAGATAAAATAATGGGCTTTCCTTATTGACTAAAAATACACTTACTATTGTCACACTAGCATCACAGTCAACATGGAATATCTTGTTGAAATATATAAATTCGAATGTTGGTTATCGAGCGACCTTTTTCTTCAAAATCTATAAGTTATGCTCTATGTCAATTATGTGTGTTAACTCTCTTCTCTCATTCTTTCTATAATTGGTGCACATATAGATTGAAGATTGATTCTCAATAGATAGAATGTGAAACAAAGTTTTGAATCATGTTATGTATGTAATATATATAACATTGAATATGACCTACTTACTTTTCTTATTTGAGTATATCGTACCTATTTTGCCTACTTGAGTATGCCTACCTACTTTACTTACCTAAGTATTCCATTCTTGATTGAATACATCAGCAATATCTTGAGCTTGAGCATTCCTTACCTAAATACCCAATCCATATCTTTATCTTGACAATGCCCCACATTCCTTATTATAATTGAGTATGCCCTACTTAATTTACCTACTTGAGTGTGTGCTACCCACCTATCTTTCTTTATGTACCTACTTGAGTATGCCCCACTTGATCAAATACCTAAGCCATATCTTGATCTTGAATACATGTATATAATCCTAATCATATATATCTTATCCAACCAATATATTGAATACCTAATACTAAATTGAATACTGAAGACATATATTCAAAGGAGAGGGGGGATTATCATGCTTGTAAATTAGTAGATTGGGCATTATCAAATCAAGGGGTAAAAGAGAGGGGGAATTATCAATGGATGCTTAAAAATAAGGAGATGTGGCATTGTCACCTATATAAATAAAGTAGAGGGAGCATCAAGACTAAGCTATATCTTGAAAGGAGGGGGAATTCTCACTTATATAGATAAAGGAGTGACTAGGGATGATTGGGAAGAGGGATTTCAGGTAAATTTAGGCTAAATGCCTAAATAATTTAAGGGATTTTTTATCAATGGGTCTATCAATATGCATAAATGATTGGCTTGTAGTGTGCAACCTATAGCATACATGTAGTCATGATATGATCACTAATACATGACATCTATTGCATACCTAGTACTACATGTAAGCATATAGTCACTCACACATGAAATCTACTCATATTCATAAAATGGTCACTCATATAGGACATGAATATAACTAATCACCCTAGTACACTCCATTTAGAATAGAAGGAATTTAAATACCATTCAATATTCATTTTTAAAAGATATCATTCACTCTGAAATAAATGTTAGATAGATGGTTCAATTCATGCATGCTTTAATTCTAATCACATACATGCATGACCTGAGCACTTTTTTATAGGATCACATAGAATTATGTCATTTTATACCATCATAAACTCACATGGGACACTACAATTACCACAACCACTACCACTACTATTTAGGGTGTATGCAAGTTATTTTAAACCCTATTTCACTGGCTAATATTAAAATCTATCATATTTATATCTCCCTCTCCCCAAATCATATGGAGAGAGGAGATCAAGTGCATAAAAATAATACATAATTATAATCACTCACTCATCATTATTTATCATCCTTAATCCCTCTCTCATCTATCTTCATCATGCCTCATCATCCATTATAGTCCCCAATGACATTGTCATTATTCCTCATCATCCTTAGTCACTCCCTCATCAACCCTCATTTTCCATCATCATCCCTAATCTTTCCATCATAATCCCTCATTATCCTTAGTCACTCCCTCATCTTATTGATATGAATATATGGTAGTTCAACGAGCCATCAAATTTAGGACAGTCAAAGTAAAAGTGGTGATGTCCATATTGTATATTCTATTTAAAATAAATATGTTTACATGGAATCTAAGAAATTTAAATCCACTCTAATTAATAATAATATCTATAATAACAATTATAAATATTACTTGTAGATACTTCCCTCATGCAATCATTATAGTATACCACTTTACAAATAGTTTCATTTAAAATTATCTTTTTACCAAGACCTAAAACCACATCCCTTGTAGCATAAACATGTAGAAACTAGAATTTTTAAGGAATTTATAAAACTCTTTGACCTAAAAAAACACTCTCAAGTGTATGTTTGTCATGACAATATATGGTTGACTAAATACCTTGAATATAAATCTATGTTAATTGAGATGATGGTTTTTTCAATCATGTATTGAGTAACTGAAATAGTTTGGTGGAAGTTACATATTGCATTAACATATGTGACATGTCACTAAACTTTCATGTGTATCTAGTTAGACTTCTTCAAATCCATCACTTGAAATACCTTGTCATCATCCCTCACCATCACCACCCCCCTCACCTTGAAATATTTTATCGCTTTCATGTTTTATGTGGATTTTCCATACCACACCACTTCACCATTACTCAAGCTCATTGTAAAACAAAATGTCTCCTCCCAATACAACTCATTCCCATGTTGTAGTAAGTAAAACACCACCTCATTCCCCTGATCACCTCAACTAGAAATATCAAAATATTATTACTTAATGTTGTATGTATAAAATGTATAATAGGGTTAGCAGTCATGGGTTTCACATGAGACATAACTATCATCTTACACTCTTTTTATTAATCCTTAGATTACTTTTATAACTATTCTAGGTCTTATATAGATTATGTTGAGTGATTATATTGATTTATTTGTCATAGTCTAGAAGAATGAAGATTTTTTATCTTCACCTTTAATAGTCAAGAGGAGAAGGTGGATTTAGTAATGACCATATAAGAGGAGGAAAATCAACTAGGAAACATAAGAGTCTATGTGGATAAAAACACAACTGGGAGATGAACAAGAAATATATTCTCAAAGTAACTTTAGCTTCATATGAGTATGATCTCAAAAATGTGCATCAAAAGATATAAGATAAAGGCATGAAATCATCTCTAGAGGTTTAATTATTGTTGATGCAAACTTGTATTCAATGCAAGGTGGTGGTATTATGGCAATAGAAAAGTGATATATTGATTTTTCATCATTGGACATCAAACTAATGTGTCTATGCAAAAAACATGACTTTATAGATCTATTAGGATCAAACAACATAAGATATTGACAATATATGATCATAGAGAACACAATAAAAAAAAATTGAGAAATACATTAGGCATGCACACCTGGGCCATGTAGGGGGCACGTAGAACCTAAAGGAGCTTGTAAGTGGTGCATAGAGATTCATTCCTCCTAAAATGCATTCTTGGCACTATCATTCATATCTATTATTATTTTATATATATTAAAGTAAAAAATTATATAGTATAAGCTTTGGAGTCGAGAACAAGGACAAGTGTAGATGGAAATAGAATACATGACATCACTAAGAATGTATTCAATATACACACACACACACACACACACACACACACACACACACATATATATATATATATACATACATATATATATATATATATATATATATACATACATATATATATATATATACATACATATATATATATATATACATACATATATATATATATATACATATATATACATACATATATATATACATATATATATATATACATATATATATATATACATATATATATATACATATATATATACATACATATATATACATACATATATATATATATACATATATATATATACATATATATATATATATATATATATACATATATATATATATACATATATATATATATATATATGTATATATTATTAATATTATAATATAATTATTATATTATATTTCCAAAACTATAATTATAATATATAACATGTAATAATCTAATAGTTGTCTACATGAGATGTGAGTGAGTTGGTAAAGTAAATTGGTTGTTTCCATCCCCATCCAGGTTTAAATATTATTGGGCATGAAACATTAGTTATGGCCATTGGAAGTATACTCAAAGCCTGTTAGTTGTAATTATCGTATTCATGGTAGTGGTTGATCACTTGGGGATTTGGGGCCTACTTGTGTCCCAAACCAGTTCCTAGCTCCAGTGAAAAGCAATTGCCTAACCAAAAAAATAATATATATATATATATATATATATATATATATATATATATATATATATATATATATATATATATATATATATATATATATATATATATATATATTACATTATTATTATTTTTTATTATGAAAACTATATTAAAAATGCTCAAATCTACAATTTACCATTAAAATTGAGAACCATTAGATTAAAATGCAATAAAATGAATTATTCAACACAACATTCTAATATAAACCTAAATGTTCCCAATCAATATTCAAACAAAAAGAAGTCTAAAGATGATAGATGGCTATTGCTTATAAATTAGACTCAAATTTAATGATAACATGATATTGGCTTGATGAATTGATCAAAGAATATATTGATGGAATATTTTAGCATAGATTGGACATGTATTTTTTATTTAGTTGGTGATGGAGGGGTGGCTCATTTAAATAGAGGAAGGAGGGAAGATCAGTGGCCAATATTCAAAGTTAGGTGTAGGAGGATCAATGGTGGAGGATTATCCAAGGAATTAAAAATTCTTTGGATGATTCTAAAAGAGGGAATTTTCTATAGGTAGAAGCCTCTATAATATCTTTGGAATTATAATCATGATTAATGGTGGATAAGTCATGTGATTATGGGATTTTAAAGAATCTATGGGCTAGGCTTGTAGGAAATCCTAAAAGCAGGTAGGTAGGTGGGTCATGGGAATTTTAAATTCTAAAATAATGGATAAGTGGGAGTAGTTAGTAAATAATGAGGATTAAGTGGATTAATTAATTTTTGGGATGAGGTAAGGTTAGTGGATGAAGAATAATGAAGGAGGATGTTAGATAAAAGACTAGACAGATTAATAAAATTAGATGGAATTAATGATCATTAGATGAAATTAACAATGTTAGTATCATCTAATAATAATGATAGTGATGATAAATGAAACAAGGGAATATATATATATATATATATATATATATATATATATCCCTATTTGAAATGTCATTTAGAGTGGATAAAGTGGAATGAGTAATGATATTTCAAATAAAAACCATTTCAGGGATGAATGTTCGTTCATGATGTTAGTGGAGATGATGCTCCCTTGAGGGGACATGTGGGGAACAATGAGATAGATGGCCACTCAAAAGAGAAAATGAAGGGTGGGATGTGATGAAGATATAAGGGGTTAGGATGTGAGATGTGAGATTGACAATGAAGAAGATGAACTTGACCTAAGTAGTGGGATACAAATTGATGATGCCCCTATCAAAGGAATATGCATAGGGAATAAAAATAATTATGTCATGGTTGTCGGCACATACCAAGGGGGAATCAACCATAACATGATGATGATAAGACAACCTAGATGTTTTGGTACTTTGTGTATTTTATAATTTTTAGCATTTTTTAGAATACGTATGTACACTATACAAATGGGGTTACTAGCAAAGGGAATACCAAACCTAGTAACTAAGATAAATATGGATGGAATAATGGATGGGATGATAATAAGATGAGGGAGATGTTAAAAATGGGATGAGGACCAAGGAAGAGAGGACTAGGGATCACCAACGACCACATCATGAAGGAACTAGATATCTAGATGCCTAAGTGTCTATTGGAGGATATGTTAGGATGATTTTAGAACATTTTTCAAGACATCTTTCACTTCTTTATGAAGGTCAAGATTGGAAGAAAGGAGGGACACAATAGGATGTGTGATATAATTATAGATGATGTATAGGAAGAATGGATAGAGGAATATGACATGGATTGGATTGATAAGGGATATATTTTACCCCCAAGTGTTGACTTAAAATGTAGACAATAGATTATGTTACCATGATGTCAAAAACCGGTTTTCATCATGGTAGTTTCCTAAGGTGCCAAAAGACTAGTTTTCACCACTAGATGAATGGTTTTTTTTTTTTTTTTTTTTAAATTTTCTTTTCTGATTTTTTTTACTTTTTAGCAGCATTTTGATTTATTAGATGTAGGTGAGATGTAGGATTTAAAATTCTTTCTTGATCTTTCAACCAACACCCATTCTAGAGATGTGTGATGCAAGGATCATGTTCTCTGTATTGGATGTATTGATGTCCTTATGACCTTCACTGATTCTTGTTTTATCATCCTCTATATATTTCAACCATATTTATAACCCCTATGAGAGAAGATGTTGTCTAGGGATTTGAGGTATCGTATGGATTAGATTATGTCCTAATTTTGATGTTGGGGTATAAGATGTGAATTAGTGATAGGGTCATGATAGGAAGGAGTGATGGGTGTTTGACAAGTGGGACTACCATTCATACAAATTTTTGGACATATTAAATGTTCAACATTTGATTGTTGCCATTTTATAAAGGATTGTAAGAGATTAAAGGCACTTTAACTTTATAGTTTATATTTAATCTAATTATTTGAAGGATTATCAGCCATCTTGATATTGCATTTGACATTATTTTGATTTTTAGATTTGATTATAATTCAACTACTTTCTAGGGTTTGACATTGGGCTTTACCAAAGGAGATTGATCTTTGACATGATAGATGATTATGATTTTGACTTTGATGGTCCCCTAGTGACTCAAAGAGGTTTTTACTAGGGGAAGACTCTTTTTGACTAGGCCAATGATTTGATATTTCTTGATCATGAATTATTGGATTAAAGGTGATTTATGCATGAATTTTGGAATATGGTCTTGGACCTCTATACTTTTAACACTTATCATGTTTCTAGAGGGAGGGTCCAATGATGTATGTTGTTATTTCTCCTTCTGGATGGAGGTGATTAAATGATCATTGATATGAAGAAAGGGGTCTATAATGGATGAAGTTAGTGGAGATGGTATGGTGAGGTAAATGAGTGGTGATGGGGTAGCATGGTCCTTATGGGGGTTCCTAAGAGACCCAATTTAGACATCAGATAATATCTCCTCAAGATCAATAAAATGATCACTAGGGATAGATGTAGTACATGCCTTAGATCTATTGTGATAATCTTTGACAGATAAATCTTGTAAAACTTTAGTTATTACTTCATCACCATGATTTGGATCAAAGATATGTCTGGTGATTGATTATCATCTAAATTGAAGGTATCTTCAAAAGGATAGGCATAGTTATCATCTACTAAAATATCTATGATGTATGTTGTTTTTAATGAGGAATCAGATTTAGATATTGGTGTTGAACATGATCCTAATGTAGATAACAATTGTATTGGCTCTGATGTATACTCTAATATATAAGATGCAATGTTATGAGTAGAATATTCATTGTCTACAAGTGACCTCTCAATGTGGGGCCTTTGATAAGGTGGATGAGAGGAAGACGAGGTAGGAATAATGGATTTTCCAAGGATATGCCCATGGAAGAAGGACTCATGATGGAAGGGAGGACTAGGCTTATGGGAAATAGATTCACTATCGATAGAAGACTTAATAAAAATGGGTAGACCTTAGAAAATGGACGTGGTGTCTTGACTTTGTCTTGGAAAGGGAAGGGATTGATCATGATGGGGAATGGAATCTTGGCATTCCTCTTCTTGTTCACCTAAGGATGTAGACTCACCTAATTCATTCTCAATTTCAATGTCATCATGATCAATGAGGTCTTGGATGTAGTTTTGGAAATTATGACATTGATTAATGGTATGTCCCCAAGTTTGATGATATAAATAGTATTGGTTAGTACTATACCAAGAGGGCTTAGGCTTGGTGAGATTAAGATGTCATATAGGTGGATATACCATCATGTTAGTGGAAGCAAGTTTGTGGAAGAGGGAATTTAAGGATATAGAAAGAGGAGTTTAGGGGCTCTCTTCACTTATTGACTTAGATATGGAAGCATTGGGATTTAGATCAGATGGTTGTTGATGTGATTGGGTGAGTAGACTACTAGTATATGAGGTATATAGGATAGGATTCATTTTACTAGTGTAGGAAGGGGTAGACAACTGGATATGAGGAGTGGGTGGAGAGTTTGAATAGAACTGGGTGGTGTGAAAGTAGATTGAGGATAGGATAAAAAGATAGGATCTTGAAAAAAGTAAGTTTGAATGATTGAGATAGTATGATAGGTGATGGTGAGGATAAGATAGATGAAATTTATTAGGATTAGATTTCAAACTGATAGTATTATATATGTTAACGATCTATCTATAATGCCAAGTTTTCAAGCTAGGAAGAGGATTGGGGATTCAATTATTTCCTGGATTTAAACTAGCAAGATGATGATTGGATGGGTGTTAGTTATAAATAGGCAAGATGACTATATTAGAGATGAATATATTGATGATGATTGGATGTTATATCAAAACCAACAAAGTGATAGATTGTTAATAGGGTACTGACTAAACCTGTAACCTAACAAAATGACAAGTGATAAACTAAATGATGATGGACTAGAGTGATACGATGGTATGTAAGCATGATAAATGAACTAGATCAAGTATTAGACAAATTTTATCAAGGTGAGATGGATATAAAATTATGTGATTGAGGGATCAAATAAGATGGGAATGAGACTAGGATAATTTTATGATGATTAGGGGTATGATGAATATGGTTTGGACAAGTGTATGACCTAAAAATCCAACAAAGTATGATGAGATTAGTCTAGATAGGGTAAGAATAGATGAGATGAAATGGTTTTGACAAGATAAGGATGTTATAGATGGGGTGATAAAGAGATAGAATGATGTCAAGATAAAACCAAATTAGGATATGTCCAAGATAAGAAGATAAGATATACAAGATTAAGGATATATAAGATATGCTGAAGGATATGCAAGATTTTAAAGAATGTACAAGATGGGGATGGTGATATAAGGAAACCTAGATAATCATGTATAGGTTTGGGTAAAATCTAATTGGTTCACAAACAACATAGGTCTAGCATAACACTCACCAAATTGAGAAAACCACAACCCTAAGATTAGTACACTGATTGGGAGTGTAACTTGATGATTGCACTATCTAATGGATTCATGGGTGAGGTTTTAGGCTAGTGACCCATTAAATAATATCTCAAACCTTATCAACCTTGTTTGAATGTAATGATCTCTTGGTAATTTATACTAGCTTCAACAACAAGTTGCTTATTACGATCAATGGTCTTATTCTAGGATGAATGAACTCTCTAGGGGATAACTGAATATACTATAAGTACATTGGGGATAAATCTCATGTATGGTGTTTTCTAATGCCTATTTTATAGATTTAACTCTTCCCCTTCATGAAATACCTAAATGGGGTCAATTGCTTAGTCTAACGATAGTTGTCCTTGATATTTATACTTCACCAAAACATGGAGTATGGATTAGTGTATGGTGGTGAGACCCATGGTCATTATCCCCCTAAGACCTTGGTAAGTGTGTGGGTGTGAATTCCATGCCACATTTTTCCTAATAAAGTAAAAAAATGGGAGGGTTTGTTATTAGTTTTTGATCCTTCGAGACTCGTCACAAGGATGCAAGGAAGAGAACATATGCCATTATATCTCTTAGTTGAAACTCAAGTAATCAAAAAGATTTATTAATCAATTAATTAACTATGATATATACAATAAATTTTTCAAAATGCCAAAATATTTAATATGTGTCTTATAAAGCAAGTGATTAGCAGTCTAATTAGCAATCTTGAGAAGCAACCTATAAGACAAGATGTTAAACAAAAATATGACATGCAAGAGAAGATGTAAGCAATCCAAAAACATAATGTTATTCCAACAAGCCTTAATAAAAAAACTAAAAAAAAATTACATTTTTACTTTATAGCTTTTTTGGATGAGGTACCATAATGCAGGGGTCTAGGGGTGGCATCCCCTAGTGGGGTTATGGGGAAGTACCCCTTGTGGGGTTAATTGGAAATGCCCCTTATGGGGTCAAGGGGTAATGCCCCTCCCAACTGTGGTATAGAATGAGGTTTAGGGGTAGTTCCCTCTAAACCAAACACAATTTAGGACTTGAAAAACCCTTGGAGTGACTCAAAATTTAGTAAAAATGATCCTAAAAATGCACTCAAGAAAGGATAATTTGAAGTCAAAAATGAATGAAAAATCATTATTGGATTGATCAAAACTATAGATACATAGTTAGTTATATGCAAAATTACTTCCAGAGATTCAATACCATAATTGACAAGTCAAAACCATAACTTAATATATGTGGTTTTGTAGGTAGTTACGCTAATAGTGGTCATGGAGTTAGGCAAAATTGCTTGAGTATAGTGCAATACTAAAACTAGAAAGTAAATACTATAATTTGAGATATGAAATTTTGAAAAGGGTTGGGATAACAATAATGACATGATTAAGGCAAAATTTCTTATTGTTAGACAAAATTACCTATGGATATCAATATCACCTATTGTGAAATGCAGTTTTATAGTTGATGGGAAAAACACTAGATTTATAAGCAAGTTATAAAATGATGTATTTATAGTGCCACAAGAGATTATTTTTTATTAAATCAAACTCTTTTTAAATACTAATAAGGTATATATATTATCAAATGCCCTAAACCAAAACTGCCTTTAGATATTTAAAACTAACTTTTGTAGACCAATACTGACTATTTAGAGATGCAGTTTTCTCTTAGAATAAAATAGATATAAACATATTAATGAAAAAAATATAAAATAAATGATGTCTAAAAATGATTATTTACATATCTAAATGCTAAACTAAATGACTAAGAATGATAAGTTATGGAAAATAACACTTAGTTTAGTTTTTGTTTTATTATATGCAAAATCTCTTGTCTAGACTCAAAATTGCTTATAAAAATCAAAATTGCCTTTGTAAATAGGCAGTATTAGATAGGACAGTCAAAATAGTGATTTTGGGGTATTAAGTTGGTCTGGGTAAAGTTCCCCATTTTCCCTGTAATCACAACATAGTCAAATAGAGTTAATAAAAATTGTTAGAAAGCAAAGTCATGGACTTCAATTAGTATCATGTGCCTGGATCAAAACTGCTTCTTTCGAAGGTAAAACCACACTTTTAAATCAACTACGTAACTATAGATATGCGATGTTGCATAAAATAGAGAAAATGATAGTTCAAGGATAAATTTTTTTATCTAGATAAAATCTAACAAAAGAAAACCCCTACAAATCATATTATAATTAGATAGAAGCAATAAAGAATGTTAAAAATCAAAAACATAAGACCTAACTAATAAAATTTTATCAGTATCAAAAATGCACTTCTTGAAGGCAAAACCACATTTATGAATTAAAACTACATTTTTTAAGATGTGGTTTTGGAATAAGTCATAAACCTACCAAAAATGGTCACATTGTGGTTAGTGGTCAAGGTTGTTTTTTAGGCAAAACTATAACTACCAAGGTCAAAACCGCCTGTGCAAAATTGCCTTTTGCAAAGCAATGTTGCACTTTTCTTGGAACACAAGAATTTTGAAATTTTGAGGCACAATCCACCTTCAATCTGACTTGTAAGCTTGATTGATACACTTAAAACACAATAGGTTAATTCAAGAGGAGGGCTCCTAATGTGGTCACCAAAATGTATGATGAAAATTTGAGTAGTTGGATTTTGATTATGTAAATTATATCAAAAATGCCCAAAGCTATAATCTACCATTAAAATTGAGAACCATTAGTTTAAAATGAATTATTCAACATAGATTTCTAAATTAAAGGTAAATGTTCCCAATAAAGATTCAAATAAAAAGAATACTAAAGATGATAGATGAAAATTGCTTACAAATTAGACCCAAATTTTATGATAGCATGAAATTGGCTTGATGAATTGATCAAAAACTATGTTGATGGAACATTTTAGGCCAACATTCAAAGTCAGGTGTAATAGGATAAATGGTGGTGGATGATTCTAGAGGAGCGAATGTTCTAGAGGTCATAGAATATAGAATATATTTGGAAGTATAATCATGATTAGTGGTGGATTAATCATGTGATTAGGGGGTTGTAGATAATTGAGGGGAGGGGAACGGGTATAAGCTTAAAGGAAATCCTAAGAGTAGGTAGGTAGGTGGGTCATGAGAATTTTATATTCCCAAAAAATGTATAAGTGAGATTAGTTAGTAAATAATGGGGATTAAGTGGATTAAT
>JARHVA010002288.1:2005000-2007500 GCA_037957365.1 Torreya grandis | reverse complement strand
ACTAGATCTAGTTTTAGACTAGTTTGCTCAGGGTGAGATGGATATAAAATTATGTTATTAAGGGATCAAATAAGTTTGGAATGAGATTATGACAATTATATGATGATTAGTGGTATGATTAATATGGTTTAGATAAGTGTATGACCTAAAAATATAACAAAGTATGATGATATTTATCTAGATAGGGTAAGACTAGATGAGATGAAAGGGTTTTGACAAGATGAAGATGTTCTAGATGGGGTGGTAAAGAGATAGGATGGTGTCAAGACAAATCCAAATTAGGATATGTCTAAGATAGGAAGATAAGATATACAAGATTAAGGATATACAAGATATGCTAAAGGATAAAGGATATATAATATTTTTAAGAATGTACAAGATGGGGATGATGATATAGGAAACCTAGATAATCATGTATAGATTTGGGTAAAATCTAGTTGGTTCAATAACAACATAGGTCTAGCATAACACTCACCAAATCGATCAAACCACAACCCTAAGATTAGTACACTGATTGGGAGTGTAACTTGATGATTGTATTATCTAATGGATTCATGGGTGAGGCTATAGGCTAGTGACCAATTAAACAATCTCTCAAACCTTCTCAACCTCATTTACATGTAACGATCACTTTGGAATTTATACTGACTTCAACAACAAGTTTTTTATTATTATCAATAGTCTTATTCTAGGATTAATGAACTCTCTAGGGGAGTCCCAAATATACTCTAGGTACAATGGGGGTCAATTTCATGTATGGTGTTGTCCACTACCTAGTTTATAGAGTTAACTCTTCTTCTTCATGAAAGACCTAAATGGGGTCAACTACTTAGTCTAACGATAGTTGTCTCTTATATTTATACATCACCAAAACATGGAGTGTGGATTAGTGTATGGTGGTGAGATCCATGGTCAGTATCCCCCTAAGACTATGGCAAGTGTATGGGTGTGAATTCCATGTCACATTTCCCCTAATAAAGCAAAAAAATGGGAGGAGTTTTTATTAGTTTTTTATCCTTTGAGACTCATCACAAGGACACAAGGAGGAGAACATACACCATTATAACCCTTAGTTGACACTCAAGTAAGAAAAAAGATCTGTTTATCAATTAATTAAGTGTGATATATGCAATATTTTTTTTAAATGCAATTTTTTTTAATATGTGTCCTACAAAGCAAGTGATTAGTAGTCTAATTGTAAATCTTGATAAGCAACCTACAAGACAAGATGTTAGACAAAAATATGACCTACAAGAAAAGATGTTAGCAATTCATAAACATAATGTTAGTCCAAAAAGCCTTAATAAAAACACTTTAAAAAGTTTTAGTTTTAAATTATAACTTTTTTGGAGGAGGGACCATAATGCGGGGGTCTACAAGTGGTAGCCCTTAGTGGGGTTAAGGGGAAGCGCCCTTTATGGGGTCAAGGGGTAATGTCCCTTGTAGGGTATGAGATTAGCTCCCTTTGTGTGCTCCCAATTGTGGTATGGAGTGAGGGTGAGGGGAAATGCTCTCTAAACCAAACATAATTTAGGACATGAAAAACTCTTGGAATTACTCAAAATTCACTAAAAATGATCCTAAAAATGCACTCAAGAAAGGATAATTTGAAGTCAAAAATGAATGAAAAATCATTGTTGGATTGATCAAAACTATATATACATAGTTATTTATATGCAAAATCACTTCTAGAGAATTAATACCATAATTGACAAGTCAAAACCATAACTTAAGATATGCAATTTTGCAATTAGTTACGCTAACAGTGATCATGGAGTTAGGCAAAATTGCTTGAGTATAGTGTAATACTGAAACTAGAAAAGTCAATACTATAATTCAAGATATGAAATTTTGACAAGGGTTGGGATAACAATAACCACATGATTAAGGCAAAACTGCTTATGTTTAGACAAAATTACCTATGGATATCAATATCACCTATTGTGAAATGTAGTTTTACAGTTGATGGGAAAAACACAAGATTTATAAGCAAGTTAAAAAAATGATGTATTTATAGTGCCACAAGAGATTATTTTTTATTAAGTCAAGATCTTATTAAATACTGATAAGGTAGATATATTATCAAATTCCCTAAACCAATATTGCCTATAGATATTTAAAACTAACTTTTACAGACCAATACCGAGTATTTAGAGATGCATTTTTGCCTTAAAATAAAAAGAGATATATACATATTAATGATAAAAATATAAAGTAAATGATGTCTAAAAATGATTATTTACATATTTGAATGCTAAACTAAGTGACTAAGAAATGATAAGTTATGGAAAATAACACTTAGTTTAGTTTAGTTTTTGTTTTATTATATCCAAAATCTCCTATCTCGACTCAAAATTGCTTATAAAAATCAAAAATGCCTTTGTAAATAGGCAGTATTACATAGGGTAGTCAAAATAGTGATTTTGGGATATTAATTTGGTCTGGGTAGAGTTCCCCATTTTCCCTGTAATCATATCATAGTCAGATAGAGTTAAAAAAA